>OZ014460.1:118673-611181 GCA_963966035.1 Acleris laterana | reverse complement strand
ACTCATGAACTTTATGTTAACAATTCTAATATAGAAAATTTAAATTGGAAAATTATACAAGAAAACACAAAAATAGACAAAAAATTGGAAAAAGTTATTAGATATAGCATGGAAGGTTGGCCAGAAAATAAATTAATTCCTAGTGATCTTTTACCATTCTACAATAGACAAACAGAGATAAGCATTGATAGAGGATGTTTGTTTTGGGGCCACAGAGTAATAGTACCAGAAATTAATCAAAAATCAATTTTAACAAGCCTACACAAATCACATTTCGGGATTGTACGCATGAAGGAAATAGCTCGCTCTTACATTTGGTGGCCAGGGTTAGACTCCGATATACAAAAAACAGCACTGTCATGTCTAATCTGTTTATCAAATTATAAAAGTCCATCAAAATTACAAAAACCTTGGCCTATTCCACCAGCTCCATGGCACAGGCTCCACGCAGATTTCCTGGGTCCATTTTATAACAAAATGTACCTAGTAATTGTTGACAGTTACACAAAATGGCCTGAAACATTTCAGATGACAAATATGACGGCTACCAAAACAATTGAGGTGTTTAAAAATCTATTTACTAGGTTTGGATACCCTGTACATTTAGTAACAGACAATCAAACAACATTCACAAGTGCAGAGTTCATGACATTTTGCGAAGCATGTAACATTAAACATACATTTTCTCCGCCCTATCACCCAGCAACCAACGGAGCGGCAGAAAGATTTGTTCAAACTTTTAAATCATCCGTAACCAAAATTAAAGAATCGGGATGTGACATTAACTCTGCCGTTAACTTGTTTTTATTTGACTACAGAAGCACTCCACAAAGAACTACTGGTGTATCACCAGCTCGATTGATGCTGGGAAGGGAATTGAGAAATAGATTCAGTCATTTACGACCACCACCTTTAGTAGAGAGCTTGACAGACAAGCAGCTATCTAAGGAAAGTGGAACTAGGAAAGTAAGCTTTGTGATAGGACAAAAAGTGATGGTGCGGGATTATAGAAAGGGCAATAAGCCTTGGATAGTGGGTGTCATCGACTCTGTATCGGTCCCGGGATTGACTTATGTAGTAAATGTACAGGGTATGACTTGGAAACGTCACGTTGATCAGATGATCAATTGTAATGACGATAGTAGTTAGCAATGTCGTAGGCCAAGTGTACACTTGCATTTGTATAAATGATGCCAAGACATTTCTAGTTCTTGAGAACATTATGGTACTTATAGTAGTTAAGTAACTTATAGGGGTAGTCAAATGTCGTAGGCCTGGTGTACTCCAGCATTGATGTAACAATGAAGCCAAGACATTAAACGTGAACCCTCTTCTTTCATGTACCTAGCTAGTAAGAGTACCTAGGTTTAAGAAACTTTTGTTACGTTAAGTAACTAAACCTATCCTAGGTTTAGATTGGTCTGGGAGAATGTGGTATATACGATGAGGCGTACTACGGAACGCCCTCTTGGAAATGGTCTCCAGCTCTGGTATGTCGTAGTTTAATAAATAAATACATATAAAATCAAGGTCTTTATTATTAGATATAACAATAGAGCGAGCTATTTCCTTCATGCGTACAATCCCGAAATGTGATTTGTGTAGGCTTGTTAAAATTGATTTTTGATTAATTTCTGGTACTATTACTCTGTGGCCCCAAAACAAACATCCTCTATCAATGCTTATCTCTGTTTGTCTATTGTAGAATGGTAAAAGATCACTAGGAATTAATTTATTTTCTGGCCAACCTTCCATGCTATATCTAATAACTTTTTCCAATTTTTTGTCTATTTTTGTGTTTTCTTGTATAATTTTCCAATTTAAATTTTCTATATTAGAATTGTTAACATAAAGTTCATGAGTGATTTTACTGTCTATTTTAATTAAACTATCATTCCACTCCAAATTTCCTGGGTTTCTAGATAAGAAATCAGCAGGATTCTGATTTGTTTTGATATGCTTAATTTTGTAATTAAAAGCTGATAGGAATATAGCGTAATGTTGGAGTCGTTTCGCTGCCATTTTTGGAATGGCTTTCGTTGGTCCGAATATTCTGACTAAGGCTGCACTATCAGTTTCTAACTCAAAATGTCTGCCATAAATATAATTATAAAATTTGGTTATTCCGAATACAATTGCCATAGCTTCTTTATCTATAGCTGTATACTTTTTTTCAGTTGAGTTTAACTTTTTACTTACATATGCTATAGGTTTCAATACACCCTTTTCGTCTCTATTAGATAATACTGCCGCTATTCCAAAATTGGACGCATCACAAGTTACTACTATAGTTTGTTCTGGTCTAAAGTGACTTAGATTGTCTGCTGATGTCAATTTTTGTTTAATTAAATCGAACGATTTTTGACATTCAGAGGTCCAATTGAATTTATTTATTTTTGTACAATCATATAACGGAGTCAGAATTGTAGCCATATTCTTAAGAAAACGGGAATAGTAAGTTACCTTTCCTAAAAATGACTTTAACATTGTTAAATTGGTTGGTGGTGGTGCACTTAATAATGGGTCAATCTTTGATTTTATTATACTTATTCCTGATTTATTGATTCGGAACCCAAATACATCAATATGAGTGGTAAAAAGTTTACATTTTTCAGGTTTCAATTTAAAGTTACATTCTTGTAATCTGGTAAGAACTTTAACCAAGGTTTCATATGTTTCTTGTAAACTTTTTCCAGTGACATAAATATTATCTATAAAAACTATTGTGTTTTCTGTCATTTAATTTTTTACACATTAATCTCTGAAAAGAACCTGGCCCTGTGTTAACTCCGTAAGGTAAGTATTTATATTTGTATGTACCAAACTCTGTTATTATAGTTGTTAATTCTTGACTGTCCTCCGTTAATGCTGCTTGTAAATAAGCTTCTTTTAGATCAAGTTCGCAGTAGTATTTACCCTGTTTTAAAGTTTCAAAAATGTCTTCCACATGTGGTAGGGGGTAGTGATCAATTTCCAAATTTGGATTTAAGGTTACCTTATAGTCACCGCAAAGTCTTACAGTTCCATCTGGTTTAATAATGGGTACCACTGGTGTGCCCCATTGGCTCTGTTTAACTGGTATTATGCGATCATTTTGCTGTAATCTAATAATTTAGTTTTTTACCTTATCTCGAAGTGCATATGGAACCCGACGAACTGGAAGATATTTTGGCTTAGCACCTTCTTTTAATTTCAATGTGATTGCTTCTCCTTTAAAATCTCCCCATCCCGGGCTAAATACTGGTGCGAACTTCTCTTTGATTACTTCTCGTAAGCCTGAAACATTGTTTTCACTATCATCAGGCGCACATTGTACAGTTTGTATCAAGGCAGGTGGCCACATCTGTAATTCACTTAACCAGTCACGTCCTAGTAAACATGGTGTAGAACTATCAGTAATGTATATACTTAATTCTTTTTTTTTTTTCTTATATTCAACAGGTATGCTATGAATTATCCCTATTGGATGAGACACAGTCTGATCAAAATTTCGGAATGTAACATTACATTTTTTTATTTTAAATTCCTGTAAATATTTATTTTTGTATGTTATAGGCATAACTGATACTTCCGCACCTGTATCTACCTCAAATGACACCTTTTCTTTATTGTTTAACAATAGTTCAACTATATATGGTGGTATTTTACTTACTTTGTTAAAAGAATAAGTATCAAATTCTTCATATAATTTTTTTACTTCAGCTAGCCCTTCTTCATCCTCTCTTTCTTCTTCACAATTAATTTCCAAAACCTTAGTATGGTAATGTTTGTTTTTCGGACACATTTTATATAAATGTCCCTGCTGGCCACATTCAAAACAGTATTTATCTTTTAAAGTACATTCATTGCGCCTATGGTTATCCTTTCCACAACAAAAGCATTTATTTTTCACTTCACTTTTTCTGTCTTTCCTTCCTGTTTTCTTATTTTTATAATGTTTTTGTTCTGTCCTGGGTTTCATGTAAGAAATATTTGGTTCACTTTCTCCATTGGAATGCTTGTAAGCTGACTCAATAGTTTTTGCCAGTTGAATTATTGTTTCTAATCCTGATTTTTCTCCTTGTTTCAGTAATTCAAATCTTATCAACTTTGAGTATACCCCATCTATTATTTTTTCTTTTAATTGATCCTCTTCATCTTTGAATCCGCATTTCTTTGCTAATTTCCTCAACACTAAGATATAATCTTCAATTGACTCCGTTGGTAATTGGTTTCTCCTTCTAAACTCGGTCCTGTCTAAAATTGGTGTACTTGTTTGTGCATATTTTTCTTTTAATTTTTTGCACAAAACCTCGTATTTACTTTTAATTGGTTTTTCTGGATCGCACAAGTATTGTAATGTCTCAAATACTTTAGAGGTTAATTTTGTTATAAGTAACGGCGTCCATTTTTCTTCCGGCACATCATTAAAAAGTATTAAGCATTCTAATTGTTGTTGAAAAACCTCCCAGTTGTCGCCATCAAAGGGTTTTATTTCGTAGTTATTGGACATTATTTCGCTTTTTCGTTGGCTCACATCCCTTTGAACTTTCTTTTGTTGAAATTTTTGAGTATAGAAATCACTGATTGTTTTTCTCAAAACATCCACTTTTGCTAGTTTCGAACACTGTATATGTTCATCTGTTATGATTCTAATAAGTATTTCCTTTGAACACTGATAAATATAGGTCTTTTTACCTTGTTTAACTAATGAAATTAATTCTTCTTCGGTTAGCGATTTACTTTTTTCTAGATCGGCGGAAATTGCGACAGAATCACAGTATTCATCGTCGGATTTGTTATCTGTCATGCTTACAGATTATTAGATAATGATCATACTAATTGCGTTTCATTTCACGCTACTGTGGTAATCCACAGAGTAGTATGATTGTGTGAATTGACGTGATGTATGATTAATTTTTCATAACCTCACTTTTGTGAATTTAATGAACACAAGCAATTAATTTTTTACTTGCCCATCAATTCTTCTTCTCTTTGCTCTTATTGATGCACTCAGGTCCATAAATGTCCTCGTCGCCAATGTTATATCTAATAATAAAGACCTTGATTTTATATGTATTTATTTATTAAACTACGACATACCAGAGCTGGAGACCATTTCCAAGAGGGCGTTCCGTAGTACGCCTCATCGTATATACCACAGGTTATAAAACCTAAATGATCATTCAAAATGAAAAATGATAAAATTAACCACAGATGATAATAACTTTTAACCTTTTGCTGGCTGTGGCCGACATCTGAAAGTCGTACCACTGACGCCACGACGGCTACAGCCGTCACAAGTCCAAGAGACTTAGTTTCGTATGAATTAAGTTATAATTTGCATAGCATAGCAAACATATGCGGCGTGTGAACGGCGCATTATGTAATCGATGTAGGACGTTCAAAAGGTTAAATGAAACGCCCCGCTTTTCAAAATTCGTCGACTTTCTTTTTTTTCTTTCTTACAATACGTTTGGAAACCGCCATATTAATGACACTCACAAGATTTAAGACAATTCGATTGACATCAAAATAAATCCACGCGTTTAGTTTCTAGAGCGCCACAAAGAAACAAAACATACATACAAACATGTAGACTAATAATAATAAATCCATCCATAAATTGAAAATTATAAATAATTAATTATATTATAATCATTTGTATATAGAACACTGATTTCGTCCCAACCACCATCATCCGATATGGTCTAGTGGCTAGGATACCTGGCTCTCACCCAGGAGGCTCGGGTTCGATTCCCGGTATCGGAATTACTTTTTGTATTTTTTTACACGGTACAAAACATTAATAAAATTTTCAGCTTTCCAATAATTCACATCTAAATTAAGAAATAACCACTTCATTTATCCTAATTTATTGTTGGGCAACTTTTAAAGTCAAAATGTATTTACTTTGACTTATTGATTTTGCGTTGGATGAGAGTGACCACGAATCGTGCTCGTTGGCGTGCAATGGGAGAGGCCTATGTCCAGCAGTGGACTTATACACCGTGGGAACGAGTAACCCGACAAATTTTAACCATCGATTCTAGAGCCCATTTGTAGTATATAATGTGATATAACATGTAGTCCGATTACGCATAATTTCAGAGTTATTAATTATTAAAAAAAAAAACATAATTAGTTGAATTTAAACTCTGTCACCTTAACGTAAAGCAATATTTTCCAAGAAAGATTCATCTTGTAAATAGCAATGTCATCAACGTACAACGTAAATTAATTTAATCAATTTCTTAGTTAATAATGCTTTAGGTATAGGTGACAAAGTTTAAATTAAATTAACTATGGAATATTTTTTTTAATAGTAAATATCTTGGAAATTATGCGTTATTGGACTACATGTTATATCACATTATATACTACAAATTGGCTCTAGAATCGATGGTTAAAGTTTGTCGGATTCCTCGTTCCCACGGTGTATAGGCTGATGATGATGATGATTGATTTTCGATCTACCTTGGGATCTTATTTGACGTTATATTATAACACTTGCTCTTAAAAAAACTAGACTGCCGTGATTATAGATTAAAACTTTCGAATTACATTATTTTTATAATAGTTTGGTTAGTACTGAATAATACTGAATATGTACCCTGATGTATGGTAGTGAATGTTGGGCGTGGCAGGACAAGTATAAAAGTCGTGTAAATGCAGTTGAAATGCGCTCTTTGCGTAGTATGTGTGGTGTGAAAATGATTGATAGAGTAAGGAATGAAAAAGTCAGAGAGAAATGTGGAATAAAATAAGATGTAGTGACTAAGATTGAAAAGGGCATGCTTCGATGGTTCGGTCATTTGGAAAGGATGGATGAAAGAAGATTGACGAAAGAGATGTACAGATCGAAAGTGGACGGGTCGGAAGGGGCCGCCCTAGGTGTACTTTTTCGAGTCAAATCGGAGAAATACTGGAAAAGGGCCGAATCTTAAGTAAGGTACCCGAAACCGACGTGCGTGCATGACTCGATGTATGAATGTGGAAGGAGCGAAAGAAATTTGTCAAGATCGTAGCAAGTGTAAAGTAGTGGTTTCTGCCTACCCCTTTAGGAAACAGGCGTGATTTAATGTAATGTAATGTAGTTAGTACTGACCTAGGGTCAAAATCGTCTTCGAGCAGGGCGGCCACAGCAGAAGCGGGCGCGGAGGCGGGCGCGGAGGCGGGCGCGGGCGCGGGCGAGGGCGCGCAGGTCTTGAACAGGTCGTCGAGCAGCTCCTGCGACTGCTGCGCGGCGGCGGGCGCGGGCGCCGCGGGTTTACCGTACGACGCTGCTGCTCCTGTCGATACCACTAATATTATACACGGTGATTTTTTTTTGGTGATCAGGAACCAATTTTTCTAATTCAGTTATTAATGGCGATCACGTTTAAGTCGCAGTTACATGAAACAAAAATTAATTTTTTATGTAAAAAAATATATTTTGAAACTAACTTTTAATTGAAATTAATTGGGTAAGTAAAGTTTTTGGAAGAGATGTAAATTAAAATTTTTTTCGATAGTCGTCATCCTGAAGATCATGGAACTGCGGCTCTTTTACTTTTATTTCCTCTAAAATTTAAGAAATCTTTTTTTTAGTTATGAAGTTGACATTTGTAAACTTTAATGACCGACAAGCTTGTTGCCTTCGTATTTAATGAAATAGAAAAAAAAACTGTCACTTCTATATCTGTCAACGTCAAATCAAATCAAAGTAAACAAACAGTTCAATTCAAATAAGTAAATTCAAGTAAATCTTTGTAATACTCCATTTCCACAGTCCGTGTGGGATTGCCTGAATTCATTGCGTGGATTGTACAATTCAAAAGTGCTCTCGTGGCTATCAAAAAGCAGGGCAAGAGTCGTCGAGAAAGGAAGAAATCGGTGTCCAAGAAGAAGTGCCAAAGGGTTCGAAAATAAATCGTAGACCAAATATCGTGCAAAGGTCTTAGAGCAAAGCGGCAAAACGAAAGTCCGGAGTTCGTTCTGAGATCGTTAAAAATATTTCTAAAAACACTGATCACATGAAACACAAGCAAACAGAAAAGAGCCGTTGTATTGAATCGTTTGTTTACTTTGATTTGATTTGACAATGACAGATATAGAAGTGTTTTTTTTTCATTTTCATTAAGTACGAAGGTAACAAGCTAGTCGGTCATTAAAGTGTACAAATGTCAACTTCATAACTAAAAAAAATATTTTTAAAATATTAGAGGAAATAAAAATAAAAGAGCCGCAATTTCTTGATCTTTAGGATGACGACTATCGAAAATAAATATAATATACATATCTTCCAAAAACTTTACTTAGCCTATTGTCACCCTACTAATTGTTTAGTCTATGAGTTAACACCTAACTGATAAGTTTATTGACGTAATATCTGTCAAATTTCCCGCCAAAGCGATGGCACTTGACGTATCTACTTCACTTCAATAATTAATGTAGGATGTCCATGTATCCAGTGGTGATTGGTTTTAACTTAACAATATCATTAACTTAAATAAATTAAACAGTGAGTTAATTATTTGAGACATCAACCATTAAATTCCATTTTTAATCCTTATTAATAATTTTCAACTCCTGATCACCGATAAAAAATCACCGTGTATATGCGAAAATTCGTGTGTGTTGTGTGTGTGTTAGTTTGTTACTCATTCACGCTGCAACGGCTCGATGGATTTAGATGGAATGGATAGCTTATAAGCTGGATTATCACATTGGCTACTTTTCATCCCAAACAATTGAAAAGTGACAGGGCACGAACAGCTCGCTATGTATACATATATTCAAAACAAACATAGTCTAGACGGACCGCTACAGCTAGTGTTAATATAGGATCCCTTATCATCGTAAGGTACGGAGTTCGAACCCCCGCGGTCACCATGTACAGTGGCGTTCAGAATTGCATGGACAATTTATGAATGAATTCATTCATAAACTGTCCATGCAATTCTGAACGCCACTGTACCAATGAGTTTTTCTTTCATAATGTACAGCCACGAGATTTAATTTGGTACCCACCTTAGGTCAAAAGTCAATCTGACATTCTACAACAATAAGGTTGAGTTTCCTAAAAGTTACAGATGACTTGACATCTCTAATGACATTGACGACTTCAAGCATATTTTTCTTGAAATGGGTCTCAATTTAACGCTCGCGACCGTACTATCATCCCAATAATGGAACCTTGACCTACCATAGAACTGTGTCACAGTGACGGTATGATTCAAGTCATAAGAAGTGTCAAACAAATGGTTTCATAATGTCACCTATGGGCTGATAGTACAGTCAAGGGCAAAAATATGTATAAACTTTAGTACCTTGTCACTTTAACCACTGTGACAGTTCATATTATGGCAGTTCAAATATGACGTAAATAGACAAGGTACTAAAGTGTATACATATTTTTGCCCTTGACTGTACATTACCCAATGTTCTTATAATGAAGGAAAAACATCGTGAGGAAACCTGCACATTCGAACAGCTGAGTGTGAAAAGGTCATCTGATAATATAAGATTTCTTACCCAAGTCGATCTTCTTAGAAGGCGTGCTACTCTTAGTCTTGGCAGGGCTCTTGAGACTGATATTGAGTGTGGTGTTGGTCCCAGCGGTCGCGTAGTCCGAGTCGCGCGTTTCGCGCGAATCGCGTGAGTCGCGGGAATCGCGCGAGTCGCGCCCTCGGGGCGGCGGGCTGCCGGCGCCGGAGTCGTCGCGGTATATGTTCTCTCTGGAATATCACGGGTACTAAATTAATAACTTTTACATAGATAAACCCCCGATAAAATGGTGACCCCTCCTTTAGAGCTGATATCTCTTAAACGCCGGTCCGTTATATAATCTGCTTTCAATTTAAAAAAACTGCATCAAAATCGGTTCACCTGTTTAAGAGCTACGGTGCCATAGACACACACACACAACGGGCGCATGTTCGCTGTGATTACTGCATTTTGATTTAAGTGTAGTACTTTTATCCATAAAACTTACCCTAATATGACTGGTTACACGAATTCTAATTCATGTTTTTATGAAATATTGTTAAAATAACAAAATAATCAAGATGGGAACGGGATGGGATGGCAACACAAAATAAACTTTTTTTTTTAAATATAGCACTTTTTTTTAAACAGTCAGCACCTGCTCCTCGGGACAATTGTAACGAGTCCAAACTCGGTGGGTCTACGTTAAGTTCAGCGGGAATGCCGTTGCCACCTTCCGAAACCATCACCAGATAAGCTCGTAGGAACCATAATATTAGATTGTCATCGAGTTTAAATCTATATTCCAAATTTCAGTTCATTCCAATGACGGGAACTCATTCAAAATTAAACATAATGATTAATTATAATTTAATAAACCAACAAACAAAAAAGTTAAATAACAAGTTTAAGAAATTATTAATTTTGTTACCAGTAAGAATATGCGAATCAATCAATGTAACCTTTTCCGGATCAAATTTCGTTTTTATTTTTCCAAACCATTTCCTTTAGTTTGAAACACGGTGTTTGACAAAAGTCAAATCAGCTTCTAACATCAAAAACGCTCCGTTACTATGGAATTTATAGGGATTACTATCTTGTGACGTCACAAACAAACGGCGTCCTTATTGTTGGATTTTATGAACTTAAAAATCTTAAAATAGCAAACATAAATAAAGGATTGATGTGTTCCTAGTATTTTTATAATGTTTATCTGCTGTTAATTAAAAAATTAATTTCACTCTTGTCAAATACCCTATTTAAAACAAACGCGCCATAAATATTCGTTGACTTGTCAAATTCAAATTTGAAGGTTGTCCACCCTGTTTTCACACACGGCGCGGTCCGGTAAACCGATAATGTTCGAGGGTACGAACGAAGATTGGCTAGGTTAGTCTCGCTCGTTCTGCGTGCGGGAGAAAAGGATAGATATACCGATCGAGATAACGAGGTCAACCTTTCGAGTTTTGTATTGTATCTCGATTCACTGGCCTTCGGATATCTTGTTCTGTCGCCATTTTAAATTAAAACGTCACTTAAGCAGTTCGCAGGTTCACCGCACCGGCCGGTCATTTTGTTGTTTTGTGTTATTATTACTGTTTTAATAAGTGAAAATGGACAATACCGAAAACCATAAACTGGATCCTTTAGATTTAAATACACCCGGTATAAAAGTTCCAAAGGTATATTTGTATAAATATTATTTTCGTTTGTTTGTAGCCATTTGAAGGTTATGTGTGCTTTGGTAACTTTATTACGAACTAAAAACTTACGATATCTTCTTATTTTTATATTTACACGTGTGTTATTAATTTTGTGTGTACAACTGACCTGCCTAAGAAATAACATTAAACAAAAAAAAGGTATTTATAGTATGTAGGTGTTATAAATTAACCAATAAGAATAAAATTGAAATCATTGGCATAACATGGACGAGTGATACAAACAGAAGTTTTAATTGAATAAAAATAGGGTAATTTGTTCGTAACTTTAATTAACAACAAAATCATATTCTACCCTCGTCTGACACAAATGAAAACGATTTTATTTGAACTAGCGGAGAAAAATAAAGCAGCCTATGTTCATCAAGGATAATGTACGATTCTAAGGCGGTCCAGTAGTTTCGAAGCCTTATCCAATGCAAATAAACAAATCTTTCCTCTTTATAATATTAATGTAGATTCATGTAACCACGGTTTTTATTTTACAGAAAAAGCCATTCTCAGCGTTAGAAAAGCAAATGGTAGTTAATACTTATAAGCACTTAAAAGGGAAAGCAGCGAAGCATTCATCCCAGACTACCCTACACGAAGCCGCTTCCAAAGTTCTCGGTATTGGGGTCGCTTCTGTATATCGCATATTGAAGGAACACGGAATCACAGTGACTGACTCGCCACTGAACACGACAAAGAAAATACCCGTTAATTCTGAACAAATAAATGAGAAGGAAAAGAGCGCTATAAGAAGAAAAGTGTACTATTTTTATATGAAAGGAGAACTCCCTTCAGGCAAGTTGTTAATAACATTATAATTTTAGTTGATAGTATTTAGGTGGAACTGTCTGATGAGGCAACCAAGTTAATAGACTAAACATAAAGATTAAATATGTAAGGTTTGTTTCACTAGAACTTGCCAACAATGTAAACAAAACATTCAATGAGATATCCATATTCTAGCACTATTTTATTCTTTTAATGGTTTAGGATAATGATGTGGAAAGAATTGATTAAATAACACAAGGATTTAGCAGTATTTGATGATGTAGAATGGAAATTAAAGACAATATACTAAGTTTGTTTACATTGTTGGCAAGTTCTATTGAAACAAACCTTATAGGCAACATTATCATAACACTTTTTTATTCCGCCAAATTAAAAACAATACAATAATATGTCAAAAGCAATATTGTTTGACCACATAGAATAGAGGCAGTAGTGGGCCACTAAATGGCCTGTTTAATTAGATATTTAACTACCAATTTTACCAAACAATGTTCAATGTTAACACGTTCCCTGTCCAGTGCCCCTAGTGTCGGGGTTTTTTCAGGAGTCCGTGCTTCCACTATGGGGTGAATTATTTGCCTCCAATATGAATGCACAGTTGGACTTGTGACATTGTCAGACAATTTTGTACGGGGACTTGGGGCTGTTAACACCCTAATCGTCTTTTAAATTGTTAACATCATTTGGTGAAATTGGTACTAAGATTGGAAAGTGGTCTGATCTGTGTATAGCAAATCAATGTCTTTTTTTTTGTTCTTTAGGCAAGAAGGTCTTTGAAGCTGTGAATGAGGATGACAATCTTCCTAATTTAAAACAAACAACATTTCACAAGATAGTGAAACATCTCAAACTCAAGTATATTAAACACGAAGGACGGCATAAATTGATGGATAGAACTAAAATCATCTTGCGAAGGAGAGGTTACTTGAACAAAATCGTACAGTATAGGAAAGAGGGGCGACCTATATTTTATTTGGATGAAATGTGTATAAATGCAGGTTTGTATTGTTTTTGTAATTAGAATAAAACAAATTTAGAGAATTTATAAACAAAAAAGGAGTCTAATGTTTCCAGGCATGTCTATCAGTTTCTATTTTATTTTTTTATTTTAACGGGACCATCTCACAATGTTGACCTAGTCCCAAACTAAGCTCTAGACTTGTAGTATGGGTACTAGACAACGATATAAATACTTATATAGAGAAATATATACTTAAATACATAGAAAACATCCATGACTCAGAAACAAATATTGGCGCTCATCTCACAAATATTTGCCCTTACCGGGATTCGAACCCAGGACCGCTAGCTTCGTAGGCAGGGTCACTACCCACTAGGCGTGTAATCCTATATTCCTGTATAGGAACTGAATAAATGGCTTGAATCAGAAACAAAGTGTTATTAGACTTGCCTTAGTGTTGCGAGTGTTGCTAGACAATATGGGTTTCATAATCATAACTAGCTTTTATCATCCGTTATTTGATTAATGGTGTATCACTTCAAATTAAATATAGTTTGAGTAACATTTACACTAAATAATTAAAAATTTCTATTTCAGAAGACCTCCTCCCAAATATACCAGACAACAAAGAATCCACTCCATCAATGGACTCTAAAAGACTCATCCTACTGCACATCGGGAACGAGAATGGCTTCGTAACGGGGGCAGAGGAAATCTTTGAATCGCAGACCAATGATTATGAAAAATATATGGGCTACTACAATTTCGAACAGTGGTTTGAGAAAACTGTTACTAAACTTGGAGAGAAAACTGTCGTTGTTATGGATGATGCTCCATGGCATTGCAGACTGACTGAAAAACTACCCAATTCATTCTGGTCGAAAGCTGATCTACAAAAATGGTTGAGTAGCAAGAATATACCATTCACAGAAGAAGAGTTTAGAGCAGAATTGTTGATGAAAATTATGCCAGTTAAGAATGAATATAAGAAGTATGTTGTGGATGAAATTGCCAAGAAGTATAACGTAGATGTTCTAAGATTACCGCCTTTTCATACAGAGCTGAGTGCTATTGAGTATGTTTGGGATGAGATCAAAACTAACATCAAAAGAAAATCGCCCTCAACGGTAGAAGATTTAAAGAAGATGCTTCAAGAAGAAATCTTGAACTTTTCTTCAGAGGAATGGCAAGTTTGCGTGGAGCTGGTTAAGAGCGAGATGGAAGACTTCTATTACAAGATTGATGACGTCATCGACGACGTGACGGATGACGTGGATAGGACTTCGGTACATTCTGACTCTATATCCGAGGAAGAGGATTTGGAGAATGAAGAAGAAGATAGTTTGGAGGAAGATGAAGATGATTTAGAGGAAGAAGAAGATGAATATGATGATTCGGAGGAAGATAGTGAATAAGGTTTTTTGTTTTGGGCTTGAAAATATTCCATTTTGTGTTTGAGTCATTAAATTGTTAATTTTAATATAGTATTATTTTTAAGAGTCCAAATAAATTTCATTAAAATAGTGAATATTAACAATCTATATTCAATACAAACTTTTATTACATTATAACCAAGAATTAACATTATTGTTTACCATCTCAAGGACAACATAGACAAACAGGCCGCCCAAATCAAGTCCAAAATCAGGCAAATGGAATTTAATCTTGATCTGACATCACTTTCTTACTAACTGCAACATTATTCAAAAATCGTGGAATTCAGACTTGATTCAAGGGTGAAAAAACGAGGGGTTAACGGCCGGCCCTGCGCATCTATTGTAAACGGTCAAATCCAAATCGCATTTGACCTGATACGGTATAGTCCAATACTGTCAAGTAAATAAGAGCTTTCAAAACGATATGGTTTTTACCGTGTTGGGGGCCCTGATTGGCTGGTTGCACTGTGCTGCCATCCTACCACAGAAGGCGGCTAACTGCAATGTAGTAGTCGAACCATTCTATACTCTATTGGTAACCAAATTAAATTTAAAATGCTTATATTATTTCTAGTTCGATAAGACTACTGTGTGTATTCAATTAGTCACGTGTCATTGGGGGAGCACGAAATGGCAATGCTGCAATTCAAAAAAACCTGACAAAGATTTTTTTTAATTGTAAGTTCGATGTCTACTAATATAAGACTCAGTAGTCAACTTCATAACTAAAAAAAATATTTTTAAAATATTAGAGGAAATAAAAATAAAAGAGCCGCAATTTCTTGATCTTTAGGATGACGACTATCGAAAATAAATATAATATACATATCTTCCAAAAACTTTACTTAGCCTATTGTCACCCTACTAATTGTTTAGTCTATGAGTTAACACCTAACTGATAAGTTTATTGACGTAATATCTGTCAAATTTCCCGCCAAAGCGATGGCACTTGACGTATCTACTTCACTTCAATAATTAATGTAGGATGTCCATGTATCCAGTGGTGATTGGTTTTAACTTAACAATATCATTAACTTAAATAAATTAAACAGTGAGTTAATTATTTGAGACATCAACCATTAAATTCCATTTTTAATCCTTATTAATAATTTTCAACTCCTGATCACCGATAAAAAATCACCGTGTATATGCGAAAATTCGTGTGTGTTGTGTGTGTGTTAGTTTGTTACTCATTCACGCTGCAACGGCTCGATGGATTTAGATGGAATGGATAGCTTATAAGCTGGATTATCACATTGGCTACTTTTCATCCCAAACAATTGAAAAGTGACAGGGCACGAACAGCTCGCTATGTATACATATATTCAAAACAAACATAGTCTAGACGGACCGCTACAGCTAGTGTTAATATAGGATCCCTTATCATCGTAAGGTACGGAGTTCGAACCCCCGCGGTCACCATGTACAGTGGCGTTCAGAATTGCATGGACAGTTTATGAATGAATTCATTCATAAACTGTCCATGCAATTCTGAACGCCACTGTACCAATGAGTTTTTCTTTCATAATGTACAGCCACGAGATTTAATTTGGTACCCACCTTAGGTCAAAAGTCAATCTGACATTCTACAACAATAAGGTTGAGTTTCCTAAAAGTTACAGATGACTTGACATCTCTAATGACATTGACGACTTCAAGCATATTTTTCTTGAAATGGGTCTCAATTTAACGCTCGCGACCGTACTACGGCGGCTAACTGCAATGTAGTAGTCGAACCATTCTATACTCTATTGGTAACCAAATTAAATTTAAAATGCTTATATTATTTCTAGTTCGATAAGACTACTGTGTGTATTCAATTAGTCACGTGTCATTGGGGGAGCACGAAATGGCAATGCTGCAATTCAAAAAAACCTTGGTAGGTTATCTATACTATTTGTGCGTGTGTTTGTATTTTCCCATAACCATTCCGGTGTCATTCATTGATGAAGTTGTCGCTGAATACATATAAATTTTGGTATAATAAATCTATAAAATACCTAAAAATATTTTTAATTAACATCATAAGGAAGTCTCTGCGTTTTTCTGATCTTTGGTCATGGGCTCTTAGAATATTACGGAGTTAGCCGCTTTGTTCGGTAGGGCGGGCGACGGCGTGTGTGTGGCGTGACGTCTCGCGGTGTACTGACTTGTTGGGCTTGCGCGCCTGCGCGTGCGCCGGCCCGTGGCTGTAGTCGCCGTCCGAGTCGTCGGCGCGCTCGTAGTCCTCCTCCTCGTTGCGCTCCTTCGGCTCGTCTGCGGACAAACATCACCATAACCATTAATTATTATAATAAAATTATCTTCTAATCGTCTATTTATTATTTACTAGCTTCTGTCAGTGACTTCGTTCGCGTAGAATTCGTATTTTTGTCATCCAACGGGAAGCTTTCATTTTTTGGTGTTACTCAGCGAATGTAGCATTTTAATGAAATCACTCCAGTAGTTTTTGAGTGTGTGAGTATGTGTGAGTGTGTGTGAGTATGTGTGAGGGTGTGTGAGTGTGTGGTATGTGTGTGAGTATGTGTGAGTGTGTGTGAGGATGTGTGAGGGTGTGTGAGTGTTGTGAGGGTGTGTGAGTATGTGTGAGTGTGTGTGAATATGTGTGAGGGTGTGTGAGTGTGTGTGAGGATGTGTGAGGATGTATGAGTGTGTATGAGAGTGTGTGAGGATGTGTGAGTGTGTATGAGGGTGTGTGAGGATGTGTGAGTGTGTATGAGGGTGTGTGAGGATGTGTGAGTGCGTGTTAGGGTGTGTGTGTGTGTGCGAGTGTGGGTGTGTGTGTGTGTGCGTGTGTTACCCCAGTTGCCGGCGCCGCCGCGGTCGCTGTACTCGCCCCAGCCGCCCGCGCCGCGCGTGCCCAGAGCGCCCGCCTCCGACGACATGCCTGAATACATCAAATAAAATATACTATATTATGATAAACATTGTTCTTCACGTAAGGGCTGAAAATAGGGATGACACACGAGCGTTGCCTGTGCATTTCGTCGTCGTAACTGCGTACTAGATATACCTTATGTAGGTTTTTTTTACTGAAATGTATTACTTACATAAAAGTGAGTATTAGGTAGATTAAGACTGCTTAGAGCGTACGCCGGATGTAAAGTGGCGCCCTCATTACTTTTATTGTGTTTTCTAATAAACTAAAGCATTTTCTTGAAATTGGGCGAAATGTTTTTGTACTACAAATGAAAACACAACTTATAGGGTATATCATATGGTTAAATAACAATTCACCTTTGAGTTATTAACTTAACGGAAAAAAGTGGCCACCTATTCCCGTTAAGCTGACTACTCAAAGGGTAATTGTTATTAAAGTTTGATACGTATCGCATAAATTGTGTTTTTACTTGCACTACTATAAAAAAAAAGAAAACACAATAATAGTAATGAGGGCGCCACTGGACGCTCGGCGTTTGCTCGGCGCAGTCTTAAAGTGAAATTCTATGATAATGTTTGAATGAAATAGTTTAGAGACTGACCGATATATTTGTCCTTGTTCTTCTTGGCCTTCTTACGCTCCTCGCGCAGTTTGTCGTCGTCCTGGATGAAGTCGATCAACTCGCGCACCTTGTGCCGCACGTTGATACCCTGGAAGCAAAAACAACATAGTTATAGGGACTTTTCTTTGTAGCTCGTTGCCATGGTGACGTCTCCTGACTCACTCTTTAAAACTGTGATTTCAAAGGATATAAGTCCACTAAAAATCAGTTTTATTGGCAAGTACAAACCCATTCTTATATGGCCTTTCTCCTGAGCGTGCTAGAAGTATATATTATAACATTTTTTCTAAGAAACTCTATCACTGTTGTCTCCTGGCTTACGGGGCAGAATAACAACAACAAAAAGTTGATCCACCCTATAGCACATTTCTCACACGTTTCATCACTAAATATTATAAAACAAAGTCCGCCCCGCGTCTATCTGTGTGTCTGTCTGTACATTCACGATAATCACAAAAAGTACCGAACGAATTTTCATACGGTTTTCACCATCAGTTAGAGATATTCACTTTTATCATGAAAGGTATTTGGGTGAGGACCAAAAAGTTGGACCACAGTTAAGCGCAGTTAACCATACAAACGACGAAGACGAAAAAAGTTTCGTTGTGCGACGAAAAGTATCCTTACATGTATGGCTAATTTTCGTGTCACAACGGAAAAGTTTCATAGAAAATTTAATTGATTGAGTTAGCGTGGACAACTTTTTGGTCCTTACCCTTTTATGTATAATAAATTCTGCCTAATTCGAATATGTTGTAGATATTATGAAAACTAGACCTGTACTTATTTACTTTCCAAGAAAATATTTATTGGAATTAAACAAAAAATGGCAACGTACAATTTTATTTTTGGGTCATACACAGATTTAGGTTCGTGTCTTTCCTGTGGACATACCCGAAGTTAACGTGTTTAAGGCCTAATTTTCTGGGTGAACCCACATCCGCATAAACTGCGTCACGTCTACTTTAGTCCTATCAAATAAAAACATAACTTGTATGCACACAAGCCCTTAACTATTGACCACAGGAGAGACAACTTTTGTTTTTGTGATTGTGTATGACCCTTTTACGAAAACTACCTATACTTGACGGCCGCAATGTATGGCAAATTTTCGTGACAAAACGGACAAATTAAAGTTCCTTAATGGGGGTACACTTTTCAGTGAAAAGGCCGCTACGCGATTTAACTTACGAAATATTTAATTTATAATTGTTTTTATTCCCTACAAGAGTTTATTGAATGTGCAATAGATTAAATTCAATATATTGGTGCCATATGTAACATGTAAGTACTTAGTTTAGTAAGAATAAGATAGTTTCTATGAGTGTCAACATAATATTGTAGTGCCCAACAGGGTTTCATGGCAGAACGAAAATTGTACCTAAACACCATTGTACAGTCAGCATCATAAATATGTATACATTAACAAGGTTTCAGAAATATATATACAACTTTATTCTCCTGCATTAGAGTCGTGTTTACATATTTTTGAAAGTTGAACTGTATCCATATTATTAGACGTGACTATACCTATATTACCCATGAAAGCAATGAATAAACTGAATAACCGGCGGTTCACAATCATCTTAAAACACCCGTCTGTTTGTCGGTTAATTATTATTCCAAGTTTAGGACAACAAGGTCAGTCTATTAGCTAGCGGTCCTGGGTTCGAATCCCGGTAAGGGCAGATATTTGTGTGATGAGCGCGAATATTTGTTCCTGAGTCATGGATGTTTTCTAATGTATTTAAGTATATATTTCTCTATATAAGTATTTATATCGTTGTCTAGTACCTATAGAACAGAGCCTAGCCTGGAGCTTAGTTTGGGACTAGGTCAATTGGTGTGAGATTGTTCCCTTATATTTTGCCGGGTTAGAATAGTGCCACTCCATGTCCTCCCGTGGATGTCGTAAGAGACGACTAAGGTAATAAAGGCGTGTAGTACTGTTAGGCGATGGGCTTGCAACCTGTCATTAATACACTGGTAAACATCTTACACCCGTATTCACAAACAATACTTAAGGGATCCTTCACTGAGTAACCGCACTGCGTTCAATACAGCTTTGTGATTGGTCCTGTTTGACTGACCTTTTGTTTCTGACACGATTTGAACCACCCTGTGCGTTCGTGAGCACTGCGAGACCTCATAGTGACGTTTGTGAATACGGGTGTTAGCCTAAAAGTGCAAAATGTGGTTACAGAATTATTAACAAGTTTTTATAGTTGTTAGTAATTCTGTAGCTCTGCCTACCCCACTCTGGGGATAAAGGCGTGAGCTTATGTATGTATGTGTATGTATTTATTTATTCCGACCTGGTCCTTGCCCACGTCGTCGACGCAGGAGAAGTTCTCGAGCGAGCGCAGGTCGTAGATGTGCTCGCGCGCCGACGTCACCACGCGCTCCGAGCCGTTGCGCACCAGGTAGCTCAGCAGCAGTAGGCACTGGAGACCAACACACATCAGTTCACATCACATCTATTTTATCTCCATCCATATCATGACATCACTACATCGTTCATTGAATACAAAACGGACACATTTCAAAATGAGTCAGTGTTGCATTTTAAAATTAGAAGCTATTCGTTTAAGATTTTTAATGCAAGAGCAAATTATTTTGGAATGTGTCAGTTTTGTATTCAATGAGCGACATAGTATACTCGTAAAACAAAGTCGCTTCCCGCTGTCTGTCTGTCTGTCCCTATGTATGATCTTTAAAACTACGCAACGGATTTAGATGCGGTTTTTTTTAATAGATAGAGTGAGTCAAGAGGAAGATTTAGAGTTGGGTTTATGTATAATAAATTCTTTTTTCTGTACAAGTGTTACAAAAAACTCATATAAACCGTAATGAAGCGAGAGCGGGTCGCTAGTTCAATATAATATGTTCAGAAACGATAAGCAAATGGCCTATATTAAGAAAGCTGTATCTGTGGTTGTATTTTAATGTTAACATTAAAGTATTGATATCATTAAAGTATCAGTGACCGATACTTTAATGTTAACATTAAGATACAGGGCAACCACAGATACAGGTTTCTCACATTTGTAGAAAACTTATGATATGCATGTAAATAAAGTCATGTACAGTCAACCAATTTGATTTCTAGGCCACTTTGGACTATGTTAAAGTGACGTTGTCAACCAAAACGTAACAGACTCCCTATGATTTGGTTTACAACGTCACGTTGACAAAGTCCATAGTGGCCTAGGAATCAAATTGGTTGACTGTACGCTGCGTCTTTCCGTTGTACGGTCACGAGCGTTAATTTGGGACCCAATTCAAGAAAAATATGCTTAAAGTCGTCAATGTCATTAGAGATGTCAAGTCATTTGTAACTTTTAGGAATCTCAACCTTATTGTTGTAGAATGTCAGATTGACTTTGGACCTAAGGTGGGTAGGTACCCAATTTAATCTCGTGACTGTACATAATACCAAACATAAAAGGCACTCCATAATTAATTCAATTGACTTTTGGATTATTGCATCGAGTTTAAGTGTCCAGCGAATTTTGGCGACTAGCGTTTAGGGACTTTTGAACTTTCATGACGAACAAGGAGTTTTGAACATACCTTTGTATATTAACATAATATGGAGAATTCTCGTGTACAGTTAAATTCGTAGCTTTATTTTGTTTAGCGACTTATGTCTTTGACTGTACCAAACATAAAAGGCACTCCATAATTAATTCAATAAGATTGCATTTAAAAAAAAACAACAATACAACAACAACAATACAATAGTAACTTAAATAGGTTCTACCTTGTAGGTGCGTCGCCAGTGCGAGCGGTTGTCGTGCAGCATGCGCCGCCACAGCATCGACATGACTTCGGGGAAGTGCTCGTACGTGAAGGTGGCCAGCGCCAGCTCCTGCATCTGCTGGCCCGTGGGGCCCCAGGCCTCGTCCGACGTGGCCTCGCGGACCTTGCCTTCCACTTCCGTGTAGTTCATCACCACGTTTGTGCTGGAAGGTGAGATCATTATAGTTAGATTTCATTTTTTTTTATGGCATAGAGATGACAAACGAGCACACAGGCCACCTGATGGTAAGTGGAAACTGTGACCCATAGACATTCGCATTCACAAGACTGCAAAGCAATCCTAAGACTGCAAATGCGTTGCCAACCCTGAGGACTAAGATGGAATGCCTCTATGCTAGTCATTTCACCGGCTGTCTTATCCCCAAACCGGAACACAACAATGTGAACACTGCTGTTTGGCGGTAGGTTAATGGATAAGACGGTGGTAGCGATCCGGACGGACCCTGCACAAGGTCCTACCACCCGCAAAACTTGGATTATCTCCAGTATTGCCAAGGCTAGACTATCAAAAATCGGGACTGTGCTATAAGAAAATCGGGACAGTACAGTCTGACATTCTACAACAATAAGGTTGAGGTAGAGTTTCCTAAAAGTTACAATTGACTTGACATCTCTAATGACATTGACGACTTCAAGCATATTTTTCTTGAAATGTATACCAAATTAACGCTCGTGACCGTACAAACACGATTGCGCGTCTAGTAGCAGCGTCTAATTCAAATATTGTTCTTACGACATTTTCAAAAAAACCTAACCAGTATTTAGTAGTGAAAAACACTCAATTATTCAATCAAAATCATTGTTAAGACTGCGCCGAGCGTACGCCGGACGTACAGTGGCGCCCTCATTACTATTATTGTGTTTTCTAATAAAGTAAAGTATTTTCTTGAAATTGGTCGGTAGGTTTTTGTACTACAAATGAAAACACAACTTATAGGGTATATCACATAGTTTAATAACAATTCACTTTCAAGTTATCAACTTAACGGAAAAAAGCCACCTTTTCCCGTTAAGCTGACTACTCAAAGGGCAATTGTTATTAAAGTTTGTTACGTATCCCATAAATTGTATTTTACTTGCGCTACAAAAGCGTATCGTCTGATTGCAAGGAAATTCTTTAGTTAATTAGAAAACACAATAATAGTAATGCAGTCTTAAATATAGTAAGATTCCGAAAATGCGAGAAAGGAGTCCTGGCTGAAAAATAAAAGTATCGTAGTTTTGGTTTCTAATCGTGTTTTTACGTTTAACTGTTTCAAGGAAATATGATCAAATTTAATGTATCCAAAGATGTATTACAATGTATTACGGATATTAAGATTTAGCTCACGAAACACTATATAAGCATAATTCGCACTGCTAGATCCAAATAGTATCAACTCAAAATCCTTGCTTGTATTGTTTCAAGTTCATCGAAGTTGTATTAAAGTTGATTTTTAAATACAGTTATATTTTGAGTTACTACTGTTTTAATCTATAGCAGTGCAATATGTGCCTTATTAAAGACACTCTATGCAGCATAATTCATCTGTATTAAAAGTATAAATGCGTAAGTGTGTTTCCTTGTTCCGTCTTCACGCACCAACGCCTCGACTGCTCGATGTGAAATCACACATTATAGGTGAAAAACTTGAGTAAAGGACCTTCTTGCATGTAGTGTACAGTCAACCAATTTGATTTCTAGGCCACTTTTGACTATGTTAAAGTGACGTTGTCTACCAAAACGTAAGAGACTCCCTATGATTTGGTTTACAACGTTACGTTGACAAAGTTCATAGTGGCCTAGGAATCAAATTGGTTGACTGTACAAAACTAGTATGGAATTTACGTCAAATTCCAAATATAAATTGTCGAACGGTCTATACAGATGTGTTACAACTACATAGTAACAAACAAAGTCGCGTCCTGCCGTCTGGCCCTCGATATGTAAGCTTATAACTTTCAAACTACGAAACGGATTTTAACGCGGTTTTCATCAATAGATAGAGTGATTAAAGAGGAACGTTTTTATCTTATACAGGGTGTTTGGCAGTCGGGTGTAGGGGTTTTAAGGGATGATAGTAAGGGTCATTCTGAACATTTTTGTCCACATATACTATTATGCTAAGTTTCACGGTTTCCGAGATATTGATCATTTTAATAGGATTTTTTGTCATTTTTCCTTATGTCCGTGATACGAAAAACCCCTTAATTCAAGTATTAATTTAAAAAAAAAACAGTGTTTTCTTGCATGACTTGAATCACTATGAAATTAGGAAGTTTTAAAGCTACATGCCATTTTTTTTTCTTTACAACTTTTTGAGTAAACGCGCAAGAGTTACTTTCTCCATACTAAGAGAACCCCGCGTTTGTTTTTCACCAAGTATGGAAAAACCAATTTTGTGAGGTTACTCAAAAAGTTGTAAGGAAAAAAAAATGGCATGTAGCTTTAAAACTTCCTTATTTCATAGTGATTCAAGTCATGCAAGAAAACACTGTTTTTTTTTATTATTTAATACTTGAATTAATGACAAAAGGATTAAGGAAAAATGACAAAAAATCCTATTAAAATGATCAATATCTCGGAAACCGTGAAACTTAGCATAATAGTAAATGTGGTCAAAAATGTTCAGAATGACCCTTACTATCATCCCTTAAAACCCCTACACCCGACTGCCAAACACCCTGTATAAGATAAAAATGAGTCACTAAATGTGTTGTTAGTTGCTCAGCGCAAAACTCGAGAACGGCTGAACCGATTTGGCTGACTTCATTTTTGTTGTTTTTTATTGTCAGAAAAAAAAATGAAAAATCCAATAATTGCAGCGGGGTGAAGCCCCTGGTGGGCAGCTAGTGTATAATAAATTCTGGATTACGTACGGGTGTTACAGATAACTCACATAAACCGAAACGAAGCGAGGGCGGGTCGCTCGTAAAGTAAATCTATATGCATAAACAGGTATTTTCCCTTATGAGGATCAAACCTGGGATTGTCACCTCACCGTTATAAAGACAACAGTCAAAATAAAAAGTCATTGACGTAAATGAGAGATCGACTTACGTTTCCTACTGTTACTGTCTTATTACTTAACAATTAACAATGTAAAAAACGAAATTAAGCAATTCGTTCACATTCCCCGTGTTAATGTTGTATTATGCAACGGAGAAAGGATTTCAAGGTCGCTCGAATAATTGTGATGGTCACAACAAGTCCAAAATATAAAGAACTTTCAATAAAAACGAATTCATCAGACACGAGAGCTCTAAACAAATTGGATGGCTAGATGAGCTAGCATTCAATTTGAAAAGGATCGTTGAGATACGCTAATGGGACCGCTATAGATAGATACGCTACGATGAGCACATTGAATAGTGTGAGAGCTCAAGTTACATTGGATATGTAACGAGCACATTTTTTGTTATAAAAGCAATTGGCCGTATATAAACCAGTTTCAAATGAGCTCTATTTTAGTTCTATGGCAAAAAATACAGAGCAATAAAACCAGCGTATTCATCTCATAAACTCGCTCGCGAAATCGTCGGCGAATTAACACTGGCAGAATTAAACAATGCGTATAAATTCCATGTTCAGGCGTGTGTCACGCCTTGGGCAAGCTAGGCTGAAGTTGTAGCTGATTTACATTAGAAGTACATTGCGTCGTTACAATACCTTCCGCTTCAAACGCGACAAACAACATCGTTAATGTACACTCAACCAATTTGATTCCTAGGCCACTATGGACTTTGTCAACGTGACGTTGTAAACCAAATCATAGGGAGTCTCTTACGTTTTGGTTGACAACGTCACTTTAACATAGTCCAAAGTGGCCTAGAAATCAAATTGGTTGACTGTACATCTACTGGCATGCATATATTGGTGCATGCTGGACATATTGTAATTCAGCCATTAAATAAAAATATTTTCTCTGTCTGTCGGGTCGTCCAGCTGCAACCCCTTCTTGAGAAGCAGAGCAGATCACTCTAAAACGGCTCATTCGATTTTCATACATCTTAGCTAAGAATCCATCTCAAGATTCTCACGGTAAACTACATAGGTTAACTTTTAAAAAAAGCGACCGACTTGGTATATTTGTTTAGGAACTACGATGGACAGACACCCCACTTTTCGCGTCAGGGGTTGGAAATAACACAACTGGCGGGCTAGCACAAGTTATCCACGATGTTTGTCGCTCGGATAAGAAAACACAACTTGTGCTAGCAGCGATAAAGTGTTTACAATGTTAGAAGATTGACCTTAACTATCATCGGATATGAATAGGATATCACTGTGACCTTGTTTGTTCTTATTATGTAAAAGTTACAAGGCTCTATTCTACACGGTAAAACCATATTTCTTTTGCAATGTGATTGTATTGTCAACGTTATGATAGCTCTTATTTACTTGATACCAATAGCGGCAGAGTTAAAAAAATAAAATATACAATAATATGTTAAAAGTAGAGATGCGCCGAATAATCGTATTCGGTATTCGGCGTATTCAGCATCTTTTTCACTGTTTGTATTCGGCCGAATTATTCGGTTTTGGTGCCGAATATATTCGGTTCGAGTATTTCTGGCTACACGACATGGTATAGAACTAAAAGACAAAACGTCTTGTAGAAGATTTATTTTATATTATAAGTCCAAGAAATCCTATGAAGAATGTGTTGAATAAGTAAAGCTAATAAAATAAAGTAATCGTGCGATATTTTGAAGCATAGTGACAGCACAGTGCGCGCTGGTTGCGGGCGGTGAGGTACGGCTTGCTCGTCATCTAACCAGCAGCGACACGTAGCGTACATGTTAGATTCTTTTTACGCGGCAAAACGATGAATTGGTAAACCGAATAATTCGGCCGAATATCCGGTTCGGTAAAAGTTAAACCGAATAGTATTCAGTATTCGGCTATTCGGCGCATCTCTACTATATAAGGTTTCGGACAGTGCTACCCGTTTCCCAAAACATGCTTTCCCAAAACACCCGCTCCACAATAACAGTTTATTTAAATAACCGTAGGCCAAAAGACCCGTTTCTCACCGCATCAGTATGTCAAAACACGCGGTTCTCATAGCATCCGTATGCCAAGAGATCCGTCTCTCATGACAGTCATGACACCATGCCCGCTACCGTTTCAGACCCGTTTCTTATGACATCCGTAAGGAAATCCTAATTTATCTTTTTGCCGTTCAAAGACTTCATTTCTGACCATTCACAGCAAAAGGAACCTCGCTAGGGGTACGGAGTTATTGGCAGTGTCTAAAACTGCATACTACTTGTATAAGCTATTCGACAATCCATTGACGAACAAATCAAGTCTCTATATATTTTTGTAATATTTAAATTGCATCCATTTATTTACGTTACATGTTCTGTTTGGGTCACGTAAGTGGGTAGGTCCCATTTGTTCCATGCAAATTCGCATTTTGTATTATGTTCAATACAACATTCCTAGTTCCATGGAACAAATGGGACCTACGCACATAAATGAGAACGGGTATTTTGGGTTTTGATATCAAGATAAACAATCTTTTGGGCGTTTAGGTTCACTTCCTCCACATTACCATTTCCTTCACATTCCTACTTTGTCAGCAAACCCATTTCGTCCACGATCAATTCCCAACTCGTCCGTTTCCTATCTTGTCAATATTCCCATATCGGCCATATTCCCATCTCGTTCACATTCCCACTTCGTCCATATTTTATTTTCAATTTGTTTTGGTTTTTATTCTTGTTCTGATTTAACTTTAAGTGTTAGTTAAGCAAGAAATGTTGACGAAGTGGGATTGTGGACGAAGTGGGAATATGGACGAAATGGAAATGTGGACAAAGTGGGAAAAGGACGAAATGGGAATATGGATGAAATGGGAATGTCAACGAAGTGGGATTGTGCACCAAGTAGGAATGCGAACGAAATGGGAATGTGGATGAAGTGAACCTAAACGCTTTTGGGGAACGCACATTTTGGGATACTAACCGGTGTCGCTATTGCCTAACGCACTCGCAATCTCAATTGGCTTCAAAGCGGAACAATCGTTTTCATTTTGTATGCAGACAAACCTTCGATTTTCAAAATGAAAACAATTGCGAGTGCGTTAAGCAATAGCCCCTCGGGACCGATTTAACATTGAAACTTCTAACTCAACACTGACTGAGAAACATAACTTGAACAAAGCAACAATGACAAGTGACTTAGAGATAAATATATACCTACCTAGATTATCACGAGGATTTTTGGGAATGCACTATCACTACAGCCTCAGCAATGATAAGATTAAATTAAACATATTTTTGTACGGTTATTATCAGTACAAATAATAGTTATCTGAACATTTAATTAATATGATGTAATGACTAATGAGATATAGATTTCAGGTAAACTTGGATAAGTATACATTTTCACACGGCAGCATGACGTGTTCGGACAACGAGTGTAAGGGTGCGGCTCCACTGAGGCGGAGGTGAGCGGAGCGGAGCGGAGCTGTGCCAATATTAACCAATAGAAGGCGCATGCGGTCACGTCGAGCGCGCCTTGCGCACGTTAGTTTAGATTCTATTGGTTAATATTGGCACAGCTCCGCTCCGCTCCGCTCATCTCCGCCTCAGTGGAGCCGCAGCCTTACGCAGCCACCCACGCACACTTATTACAAAGTTCTTTTATAACTTGTAATCTTATGTTTGGACTGATTTTGCAAAGCATTCTTTCCTGCTTCTCGTTAAAGATGGTTACCTTATTAAATGGCATTTATGCAACTATGATCCTGGTAATATTATAAATGCTAATGCTTGTGTGTTTGTGTAGGTATTAGTTTGTTACTCCTTCACGATGCAACGGCTTGACCAAAATGGATGAATTTTGGAATGGTGATGAGCTTATTACCCTGGATTAAGCTACCACCGTGAAAATTTTAAAAGTTCCCAAGTGAATTACGAAGTCGCGGGTAGAAGCTATTAATATTATAATATCGAAACCAAAACTGTTTGTTTGTTATGCTTTTACACCTAAACTACTAAACCAGTTTGAACGAAATTTTATCCGCATGAATACCAATCAGTCTTTTTCTGCCAATTTAGTTTTTAATATATTTGTTTCATAAATGGCTATAAAAAGTAAAAAATTAGGTATATTATTAAACATATTTAAAACTCTTCAAATTTAGAGGGAATATTCCTTGGGTACCCTAGGGATGTACTAAGACAGGAAGAAGAGGGAATTCTAAGGCCATTTCATGTGTTCTCTCTAGTTGGTGAGTGCGTCTTTATTGTTACAAATTAGGTAGAGAAGAGATCAAAGCAAATAAAGTTTCAGAAACAAAATTGGATTGGAAATCTTGAACTGTCCAGACAAACACTGTTTATCTAGCAGGAAAACATTAAATACTACTAATAACATATACCTCGGGGTAAAAACATTAAAAAGCCATTAAATTAAGCAATTAAATATAAATTAACACATACTATATCAGTATCCATAATAAAATAGGTACCTAACTAATTGGGTTCGATCCAAGTGGTCAAAATGCATAGATAAATGCTTTAGCCTAGCATAACCATATAGGACGCAAGTCACTAGCAATAATATCTATCAAAAATACCTGATATGTTTCTATAACTAGAGGGATTCAAGTGTGTCAGTTTCTGAGCATAGTATGCTAAAATTTTACGTCATTTGACGACACGAAAGCCTACTTGGTACCCTGCCTCGGAAGCCAGCAGTCCCGGGTTCAATTCCCAGTATGGTATGGGCAAATATTTGTGTGATGAGCACAAGTATTTGTTTCTGAGTCTTGGATATTTTCTATGTATTTACATACTTATTTTTCTGTATAAGTATGTGCAACATTGTCAAGTATGTGTAACGTTGGTGGAATGACCGGGAGACTGATCGACCGCCCGCCTGATCCGGCTGGGCGTCCACACTCATCATCATCATCAACGTTGTCAAGTACCCATAGTACAAGCCTAGAGCTTAGTTTCGGACTACTAGGTCAACTTGTGTGTTTGTCCCCTGATACTTATTTATTTATTTTACATAGAACCGAAGCGAAGCAAGGGCGGGTCACTAGTTAATAAATTAAATAAGTTTACAACTAACATTCACTTAAATTTTGGGAAAATAATGACAGTGCCTTTACAATGTTCAGTGGAATTGCCATTCAGTCTTAATTTAGAAATATTCACAAGTTTACCCTAGCCACATTGGCGACCCTGAATTGAATTATCCACGTGTATAAATGTCACAGTTTTGATAACATCCCAGTTAATTACAGGATGTAATAATGAACAGGTGAACCTGGCAATTACATTGAGAGACCTTGAACCACCGTTCAATCCACAACTCGCATTACTCTGAACAAACTCTTAAGTGTAAGATCAGATTTTTTTGAGTTTTCACAATGAAAAAAAAAAGAGTTATTTTCTTGTTGCTAATGCTTGCTGTCTATGCTTTTGTTTATGGTGGATGAGATGAGAGATGCTTCTGATTCCCATATGATTGTTAACTTGTGTAAAAGGTTATTTTTTAAATTCCAATGTATTTTTAGTTTTTATATAATTAGAAAAGAATAGGTCAGGTCACCAACAAGAGCCTTGTACTTCAATAATAAAATGCTGACTTTACTGTAAATTAAAAACTGTGAAAGACCTAAGACTGCAAGTGATGGATATTCATCTGGTTAAAGTAGTAGAAGTATATAAGGGAGCATTATAGTTTCAAATAGAAAATTAGTTTCCCTAGTGATAGCCCCAGTAGAAGGAAAATTACCGTGTTGCGAGATGCATAAAGAACAACTGCCTGCAATGGCTAGAATAGTTAATTCGTAAACTCGAATCGAGCCTTGTAACTTGTAACACGAGACTTACACTTTCAGCGTTTATTGAGCCGCCGAGAGATATTATAAGCCGTGACAACGCTTAACCGGTCGCTAATCAATTATTCTTGCCGAAATCGAATTACCAGAAACGGTTTAAACAACAAATTAGCCTTCACTACGACTTTTTGGGAAAACCAGTTGCACGAAAAAAAAGGGAGAAAATACCAATTTTTAACCATTCAAAGAACCACACACGACGAAATTATAGTGAATTAGTCTCTAATTAGGCAAATAGGTTCATTATCCTACTATATTTATAACACAGATGGTTAAAATTTGCATAAAGCTAAGTAAAAAGTAAAACAGCTTACACTTTGTCCGCCAACTCCCGCACTTTCCACATACTAATAAAACGGTCCATCTTGACAAGTTAACTGCACAATAACGTTTTTAAATAAAAATCACTGTAATCGTATAGTAAAACAACATAAAATTAACGAAAAATGCAAGCTGATGATTTGGCTGACATTCTCGCAAAATGGCGAGGGAATTGGTGTTGCCATATGCAATTAATAATTTCTACCATTATTACAATAAAAGTCATGTCATATCCATACATACATACATACATTAAATCACGCCTGTTTCCCAGAGGGGTAGGCAGAGACCACTTCTTTCCACTTGCTACGATCTTGACAAATTTCTTTCGCTTCTTCTACATTCATACATCGAGTCATGCACGCACGTCGGTTTCGGGTACTTAAGATTCGGCCCTTTTCCAGTATTTCACCGATTTGACTCGAAAAAGTACGCCTAGGGCGGCCCCTTCCGACCCGTCCACTCACTATCGATGTGTATATCTCTTTCGTCAATCTTCTTTCATCCGTCCTTTCCAAATGACCGAACCATCGAAGCATGCCCTTTTCAATCTTAGTCAATACATCTTCTTTTATTCCACATTTCTCTCTGACTTTTTCATTCCTTACTCTATCAATCAGTTTCACACCACACATACTACGCAAAGAGCGCATTTCAACATGTCATATCCGTGGTAAATAAAATTAATCTGACAGACCGCACCCCATTTTTCAGAAAGCAAAAATAAGCGAAAGTAACCAACACTGTAAAGCTGGATTCCCAATGGACATTTACGAGCGACAATATGTATAGTAACTATAAATCGCGGGTACTGCCGTTTCGATCAACCAGAAGCCGCGACGTCATACCGTCACTCTGGCTGCAGCTATAAAGCTTGAACGAAGCAATGATATTTATCGCACTGTGTCGCAAGAATCGCGCCGAACTGTGATGACAATTTAAATAATGTAACGTTTTGGGGCTTTACCTAGTCACTTTTTCAAACACTATGGTAATTACCTATAACTTTTCAAGTGTGAACGTTTTGAGTTGTTGTACAACATATGCAAAATTAAATAAACAAAATTAATTTAAGTCGAGTTAGTTTTTGTTGTAAATATTTAACTCGTGTTTAAAAAAACATCAGTTTATGAGAAACGAGTGAGTAACGAATTCGACAGATGATACCGAAATTTCATTTAAAACCAAAGAATTTAACCGACAAGATCGCCACGGACAGAGATTACCTATATAATGTTATGAGTGCGACCGTCTCTTTCCTTTTCTTCTATTGCCAGACTTGACCGAATCTTGTGAATATAATGACATGTAATGTTGGATTATGAGGACAATGTGAATAAAACTTTGTTTATCACAATATCTTACCTTCGCCTACGCCCAGCAGATGAAGTCTGACGGCTGATATGATGATAATGATGATATGATAAATTTAATAGAGGTGACCCTCTTTCAGTTACCAACAATAATTGTATGTATCACACTAAAATTCACTCTCAGATAAAAATCCAGGAAAGTAAAGCTATTCTTTAAATAAAATACATCGTAATTATATTAATATTTATTAAAAACTCTTTATTAAACAACGATTAGGTTTTATCACTTAGACCAAAACAGTGAGAATTCATAAAAAGCACATACTACGTTTCAAAGCTGCACCTAACACCTTATTAGAAATTTACTTAGCTCCTTCTTTAGTTTCAAATGGAATAGTATCCCCAGTACAAAATTCTTTCCGTTTTACTTCTAATGAGTTAAACTCATTAGAAGGTCATACATCATTTCTTCGCTAATTGATCGCTTTGCGGCTGAGCACCATAATATTGCCAAAGCTCTATTGCTTTGTTAGCTACAACTTCTTCACATTGTTCTTGAATCTGAAAAAAACCTTCATTTACTTAACAGTTAAAATTAAATATAAAAAATCTACTACAGTTAATCCTATTTTTCACGTATAGCAACACAGATAAGTTTTTAAATGTCATTGGGAGGCATAGACATTTTAACAAATCAGCCACTTTGTCTCCATTAGGGATTAACTGCCGCACTCACAGATGTCAATTAAATTTAACGCTTGTTTAGTGACGTGTTGCCTTATTCTATGGTTATAGCAAAGAACGTGACAGTTAGTTATCAAGCATTAAATTTAATTGATGTCTATAAATACGGCAGTAATTTAAGCTTCCTAGTGTTGCTGTGCCCTCCGGGGTTCATTTTGTTATTACTTATGTATTAGAATAAGCTGTACCATTATGAAAAAGTAATACTAATTGAATTTAATTCAATTAAAACTGGTATTTGATTGGCCACTTATTAATAAATTACCTCGGAAACACAATTTAAAACTTCATCTGCATTCTTTGCCTTCAGAATATTTCTCCGCAGTGTTATTACTAACATCACAGCAACAAACGACAATATCTTTGGCGCGCCGCTGCAAACTTTGTCCCATATCCTGTAAAAAATATATACCTCATGAAAAATTGCATATCTACTCCATATTTATACGTATAAAATAATGATGTCTACCGCGTCTATCAGTTGTCTGTGTGAGCGACTAAGGCAGTGGTATATCAAGTATCATTGTCGCTCGCATTTTCGTTTTCGCTTTTCCAGTATTTCTCTGATCAATTTGATTATTGATTTATTCTATTACCAGCTTTGAACTTACTTGGCGAGAGAAGTGTCGTCGAGAACGCCGGCGAAGCAGCAGTTGAACCACTTCGTCAGCGGCAGCGCGTCCAGGGCGTAGATGTCGGCGAGGTGACTGGAAAAAAACATAACATTTCACTTTCGGAAATTATGGGCCACACTCGAACTGTGGTACGCAAACTCCCGGCTAGGGCTTCACCAGTGATTGTAGAGGGTTCGTGACAAGATTGACTGAATCAGAAGCATGATTGAGATTGATCAAAATTGCTCCTTTTTTAAAGGTAGTTAAGGTAATCGGTCTCCTGGGAAATAAAAGCCTTCTCCTTGGCATAAGATCAAATAGAAGTACTAACTTGTAAAGTTCCTGGTCTTCCTTCTCTAGCATGGTCCGGAAGGCCTCTTCGAGCCGCGCCAGGTCTCGCTGCATGGAGGCCACCACGCCCGTCAGCCCCTTGCACAGCCAGTACACGTCCGCTTCGTCCGCGTATAGCTCGGAGAGAGTCGAGACCAGCGGGACAAACGTGTCGGATGACTGAACACATAGGATTAGATAAGTGATAATAATCATATTCTTTAAGAACGAGTCATGTGCGAGTCGGGTTCGTGCACCGAGGGTTCCGTGCCGCCGCGCAGTAGGTTTTATATTCCGATGTCAATTTGATTATACGTCGAATTAGCGCGAGCCTAACTCATACCTGACCATTTTTTTGTATTTGTTATTTTTCTTCAGGGATGTAATATAATCAGACCAAAATTGACGCTAATATGTTTTACCGTTTTAACGATACAACAAAAATAAAAATATGTAGAGACAAACAATTCACTTTCTCAAAAAAAATGTTTAGTTAATCCGATAGCACATTTTGAATAACAAAAACAACCTGCTATCTATAACGGTTCAGAAGATACAGCTGTTTGAAGGTAGGATGGATGGACAGACAGCAGATGCATATCAATCCCTAAAAATACTGGATTTTCTTTTATTACTAACTAGCGACCCGCCCTCGCTTCGCTTCGGTTTCTGTATAACCCGTACATAAAACAGTATCTATTATACATAAAAACCTTCCTCTTGAATCACTTTATCTATTTAAAAAAACCGCATCAAAATCCGTTGCGTACTTTTAAAGATCTAAGCATACATAGGGACAGACAGCGGGAAGCGACTTTGTTTTATACTATGTAGTGATGAAATAATGACTTATATGCAGATAAAAGTGAATTGTGAGTAAATAAAATACTCATTCCATTAATTGGTAAAATGCAAGACACAGTATGTTACTACAAATATGTGAACGCACATTGCAGTTCGTCTCTGGAAATACTGGTGGGCTGGTCTGCTCGGTCTCCAGCAGCCACATGTGCTGCAACACCTGGCTCCGCGGCCCATCAGGGTCCACTAACTCCAAGGCTTTAGCTGCATAAAGTAGGTCATTGTACTGCTCTGTACGCTGTTGACTCACGAAGGCATGAGAGTCAGGGTAGACTGGCAGGATGTCTGGAACAGATAATCATATGGTAATAAATATTGGGGGATAATTTAATTCTAAAATCACTACGCCAACAATCACTATGTTGTATGTTGATGACGCATTAGCCTAAAGTCGGGGTCAAACAATACAAATGGAGCATAATAGTCATAGAATGGTAGCCAGACAAAGGAAAAAGGAGCAGAGGAAGACAAAACCAAAGATGGGAGGGTGAGATCAAACTTACAGCTGGCCTCAACTAGAGGAGCAATGGAAATCGTAAGAGGCCTTTGGCATGAGGCACGCTAAATTAAGGGAGATAATTTAATATAAACTTTCCTAATTATAACATAATGTAAAGCTTCTTAATTCTGAATAAAAAGGCTATTGATTGTACCAGAATTTAAAAAATGTGGAATTCTCATTTTACTGGAATTCCAAAATTTATCATTCAAAACAAGGATTGATTAACGTATAAATGTAAATAATAAAACAGTTGACCTAAACACACGGCTCAGAACTTTTTAAACAAAGGAATCTTATTGGTTTTTTTTTAAGAGAAATATGGTTCAGAATTATCAGCTTATTCTATGTAGCTACTACGATATGATGATGGGAATGTTTTCTTTACCTAGTAGTACCTTCCAAACTAAGTTTCTATAAGCTGCCGGTACGGTAAACCGTAAGCAAAACTGTTTTAATTTCAACTTATCCCAAGGCTTTTCTTTCATGAGAATCTCAAGCGATTTCTTCTCCTCTACACCCCGGCATCCGACCTTCTCGTAATAAGACGAACGGAAATTCCGTTCGTCTGCCATCTTTAATCTTAACACGGAATCTTCAGGCATTATTATTTTATTTTCGTGAATTCATTGTAGGTCCGGCACTCAACACGAATATGAAGGTAATATAATATGTCACTCTGACAGCTGACGGTGTCATATGGGAGTTATTTCTACGCTATTGTTTCATACTCAAATCTAGTCTTATTTATTGTTCATAGGCCATTTATAATAGTAAATTAGTTTAATAAAATTAATTAAATAATTTACAAGTACTGTTAAATATAAGTTATGTTAATATTTTGTTTTATGTAAAACGCAGTAACAATTCACAGCCATTTCTACGATTGACCTTAAAATAGCGTTTCGTTCCACGAAGTTAACTTAACTACTTCGTATTCTTTTTTTAATAATGGCGGACCACCGCGGTATTTTGCAGTGATTTCGCCAGTATCAAGTGTGAAGAGTAAATCAGTAAATATAATAAATCGGCCATCTTCCCTCCCCGAAGGTTACCGGAAGACTTCAAAATTGTTATAATCCATCCTTGGCAACCGCCTTTTTCTAATCAATTTCAAATTTCGACCAAACAAAAAGCATGAATCGGTTACCTTGGTAAATAATAACCAAAACCCATGTCTGACTACAAATTGTCAATAAAACGAAAAAGTAATCTTTATTCATATTGTAATCCTTTTTTTAGTTAAAATGGATGAGCCGGAAAATACAGAAAAGTCGGTAAGTGATGCTGATATTGAAAAAAAAAGAGAAGAATTACGAATATTCTTCAGAAATGCAAAGTTATCGTTATCGAAAGAAGTTATAGACAGAACTATAGAAAATGAATTAGCTCCTTTGAAAGAATTTCAAAGTAGACCTTATATAGCAACGTCTTGTCCCGGTGAAGTTAAGTCTGAATACGATGTGATGACCGGGCAACCGTTCACCAACGTCGAGGACCGCACTAAACCTCTAACAGGAGAGGAGGCAAGAAAAATTATCAATAACAATCCATTGATTGCGGAAAAGGCGCGCCAAATACAAATAGTTACTAACGCAGATAAGAGAAGAGAATCATCTATTCCAATTGGAGAAATTAATATTGCCAGTTACAGCGATATGACTAAAGAACTTGATGACGCCAAAGGTGACACAGTTAAAATTAATAATATCAAGTATAAGAACATGCAAGTCCTGTTTCAGTCCATGACTGATTACAAAAATAAAAAAGAAACAGTTGAAGTTAAAAAGACTGAAGAAGAAATCAAGGTTGAAGACACGGAGAAAAAAGAATTTGATGCTATTGAGAAAATGGTTTGTCAGTTCACAGATAAATCCTATGAAACAAGGTTTCAAGAGACTAAAGACATGCTCAGTAAAATGGCTGATAATTATGAAGATCCAAATATAAAACCTGCTGATAAAAAAAAGACTGAAATTAAATCTGATCCTATTTTAAGGGATTCGTCATGTCAGCTAATAAAAGGTAAATTTCGAAAAACGGCTTATGAAGAAATTAAAGAGCAATATGCTATTAATGAATCATTAAAAAACCCGGAAGTACCTCATCTATCTGATGATGAAGTTATACCACCAAACATATCGGACCGTTTAAAAAGTGATATAAGTATTATGGGCGATTTATTTTGTGTTGAAGGGAATGCCCCAAACGACATGGATCAAACAAAAAGTAATTTGGAAGCTAGTGATATAGGTGAGAACTTCCCAAAAGTTATGAATGAAAAAATAAGTAATTTTGAAGCAAAGCTACAGGAAACTCAAGCTGCGATGGCTTTGATTAATAGTATGTTGAAAAACAGTGAAATGGCTAACAATGAAGCTAATACAGCAGCAGGCGATTTAGGGCCTGAAGAGATGAAATGCAGGGCACTGGATACAAAAGCTAAAGAACAAGAAGTTGTGAATCTCTCTAAAATAGAGCTTGATGCAAAGGATGATGGGGCCCGGGGTAAAATAAAGTCTGAAGGGAATATAGGAGGTACTCCGGGTGAATTAAAGCCTAAAGAAAATCAATTTGGTCCCCAAGCTGAAATAAAGTTTGAAGATAAGGAGGGTAAGTCAGCGGACGAAATCAAACCAAAAGAAAAGGAAGGTATGACTTTAGGTCAGACCAAATCAGACGAAAATAAAGGTGAGATCACAGTAGGAGTAAAACCAGTAGATTATGAAGATTTGACCCTTGAGGATACAAACCTAGAAAATACATCAAATACCGATGCCAATAATGAAACTTTACATCCAGAAATTCCAGCTCCTCAACGTTTAGACGAAAAAATGGAACTAACTCTCGAAAATGCTATTGATGACTTATACGAAGTCAGCAATGAAGAAAATCGAGAAAATAAGGAAATGGAATACAAAGAGATGAAAAATCTTGCAAGAAACATTATGGAAGGAGCTGAAAACCTTGGCACTTTAATCCGAGAAGACATCACGAACAAACTCAATAATATGAATGAATTACTTAATGATGTTAACCAAGCTTTAGAAAATTCTCGAAAATCAAATATTGTTTATCAAAAGCTTAAAGATGGTGTTAATAAAACGAGACAAATTGGAGAAGTATCATCAACAGATGAAATTATAGACTTAACTGATGAACCGGATGATGAAGTTAGTACAACTGAAGAAGAAAAACCTACAAGTACTGTAACAGATTCAGACATCGGTGATATTTTTAGCGCTATTGGAAAGTTGAATAAAGAAATAAAGTGCCACGAAGATAGAGTAAATAAAAGTAAAGCTAGATATGAAATGCGGAACAAAGAATGTAAGAACTTTATCAAAGAAGTTAATGACGTGTTACAGAAGTCTCACTCAATTCTTCACCCAACGCAAGTTTCTGCTAATTTAGACCTATCAAACCAAGATGACCAAATAAAAGTAAACAGTACTACAGAAAATAAAAATGAAATGAGTGTTTTCAGTGCCAAAGATAGTATAACTACTGATGACAACCCAGTTCGAAATGAAATAGTTGAAAATGAACAAAATAAAAAGCTTTCAGAATTTCAGCAAAGAGAGAATGAAAGAAGCAAAAGAATCGATAGTCTACTGCATGACATTAAAGATAAAATGAAAGATAATAAAGATGTTTTAAGATTAGCTAACAATTTACTTAGGCGAGACGAAAAAAAGAGTGGCTGTATAATTCAGGAAATTCCTGGAGAAATTGACACAAAGGCACAAGGCGATCATGTTGTGGGAAAACAAGTGGAGAGCAAAATAAACATAGCTGCTGATCCGGCAATTGGGGACGCTAAATGTGAGTTATATCGATTTGTATCACATTTGAGTTATTTCGGTATATTGTTTTTTAACATACCTATAGCTTTAGAAAGGAAAAAACAAGAAAATAAAAAAGAAAGGGAAAGAAGGTAGGGAGGGCATTGCCATGCAGTGGGACATAAGTCTGCGTTTCCACCAGGGCTGTGCGAGGTAGCGAAGCGGTGTTGCGAGGAAAAATCCACCAATAGAATTATTTTGTTTTACTAGCCTCACTATCCTATTGGTGGAGTTTCCTCGAAAAACCGCTTCGCTGCCTCGCACAGCTCTGGTGGAAACGCAGTCTTATAGGCTCTTGAATAATTAATAATAAATATAGCCTAAAGTATTATTGAAATATTTTTTTCTCAAACATGCTATGTAATGTCGGCGTTATGTTAGTTATTTTAGGCTTCAAAGTGCCACGTTCCCGACGAAACAACTCGAGAGAATTGTAAAGGAATTTCATACAAAATTGAAGGCCTAGGCCAGTCTATATATTTTTTTTAATTTTAATATGGCAATGACAGCTGGTTTTATGAACAGGCTGAATATCTGAATTATACTTATTTTTAAAATTTTTGAGAAAATGTTATAACGTCAAATACTAGGAGTGCATAAACGTTTGGGAGACATCCGCGCTGTGTCGTGTGCGCCCGCCGCCGCCCGCCGGCTGCCCGCACCGCCTGAGATCTAAGTTGCGCTATGCCTGATATACCTCCTAATTACCGCTGCGCTCCTGGTACTTTATTTTAACACCCAATTACTTTTCTTCCCTAGGGTGGACATTTATCAATTTACTTTTTTGAGTGATGTCTTTTTTTATTTAATTGCATATGTTTGAGAAAAGCACCGCCGTGAAAAGGGGTTGCCAGCCTCGTAAGTATCCGGCCTCGCTTCGCTCAGCCGTCTATATCACTCGGCCGGCAACCCCCTACTTCCCGGCCTCTGAAGTAATGTACTATTATTTATGTAATGCCAAACGGCACCGCTGCGCTATAATGGCTTTTAGGCTTACGATTAGAAGTTAACTAGGCGATAAACTTTAATTCAAATATGCAGCACAATGGGAGGTAGATAGAGAAAATCGTATCAAAGCAGCGGCTAAGAGAAAGCAAGAAGACGAAGAAAAAGAGAAAGAGCGGCAGAGGTTGTGGAGGGAGAAACGAGACAAAGAGATAGAGGATGCGAAACGAGGGCCGCAGATGACTAAAGCCTTCATTAAACAACATTGCAAGGAACATAGACTGTATTCAACTCCATATCTGAACGACATTCTATATCTGCATTTCAAGGTAAGATTTACTTTTGTGGGTCCTATAAAACGTTCCTATTAAATAAAAATATTGGTCTCAATAGCGGCGTTGTTCTTTCATGTAAGTTTTTGTTCAACTAAGGCACACATACATACACACAAACTCACGCCTTTATTCCCAGAGTGGGGTAGGCAGAGCTACAGAATTTCCAACAACTATAAAAACTTTTTGATAATTCTGTAACCACATTTTGCACACTTAGGCGAAGATGTTTACCAGTGTATTAGTGACAGGTTGCAAGCCCATCGCCTAACAGTAGGTACTACACGCCTTTATTACCTTAGTCGGCTTTTACGACATTCACGAGAAGACTAAACTTGGAGTGGCACTATTCTAATCCGGCAACCACACGGGGAACTAAGGCAAGGTTGTTGAAGAACTACTCTCATCATAACCTTCTAATCCTAGATTATTGCTAACATTGCTTTTGTATTACAAACTACATAATTTCAGGGTTTCTCCAAGATAGAAAACCTTGAAGAGTACACTGGTCTCAAATGTATCTTCCTTGAGAACAACGGGATAAATCGCATCGAAGGTCTGGAAACGCTCATCGACCTGAAGTGTCTCTACCTCCACTACAACGTCATCAGGAAGATTGAGAATCTTCAGGGATGTCCAAAGTTGGACACCTTGAATTTGGACCACAACTTTGTCCCTATGATAGAGAACCTCGACGTTGTGCCAGATCTGCATACCCTGAGTCTTGCCCACAACATGTTGTCATCATGCAGTAAGTTCGGGCCTATGCTTAGAATTTTGTAATTTTTCATGTACCTACATGATAACTGGAATGGACTGATATTAGGTTAATTTGAATGTGAGAACTGAGAGAGAACTGTGTGCTTGTATTGTAGGCTTTTGTAGGTGTTTACCATTAGCTAAAAAACGTTTCACAAACTGATTCATTATACAAATATTTCACGATTTTTATTAAACTAACCTAACCTATGGGTTTCTACCAGATAGTCCTGAAATATAGTATACAGATTCGGAAAAAAGGCGTTGTTCAAAATGATGAGTTGAATGTCAGGGAGCATTGGGTAAGAGCACTGTTTTTACTAATATATTGACCCTTATATCATGGGCAGAGCAGACCCGTAGCAAACCCACCTCTTTGTGCATTAAGTTACTACCTATACTTAATGTGCAGTTACTTAGGTGGTGACGATTTTAAAATAAGTTAAAGTGGAATGCGGTTGGCCACACTGACCGCCATGGACTTGTTTTTGACGACGCGATATTAACCTTTTCGGCAAATCACGTCATTGGGAATTCGTGGTACCCCAATCGCCGTCAAACTTCATACGCCACTGTGGCGTGTAAGACACGTAGTTTTACTTCGCTGCTTGGCATTCAAAAGGTTTAAGCTATTTGATGCTGCCGCCGCAGTAATCAGTAGACCCCGCTATCGGAGGTGCAAAATGGTAACTGTCAAGTTATTAGGGATGGGAAAAAATATTTTGAAATACTATATGTCGATAATTATAGCTATATGTCGACATTTTTTCTTTACCATAGTGAGAGTCTAGGACTTTAATTGACTATATGACATTGACTATTTATTGACGTAAATAATTTATTATCAGTATTAGTCGGTATTATACCTCTATTGAAAAGGTTTATCTCAAGAGCGAACCCGAAACATTGGAAAAGTAAAATAGCAACTATAGTGTTTTTGTTGTCCTGATAATGGTTTTCATTTCTGATGACAATAATTATCATTGATGCCAAAAAAACATGTTAAATTGTAGTCTAAAAAAGGTATAGGTAAATATAAATCGAATTGTATAGAAAAATTAAGAACATCGATATGGAAATCATAAATATTTTTACCCATCTCTAAGAACTTGACGGCTGGGTGAATATTCAGGCGTTCCAACTGCCGTCATTATTCTCTTCAACGCATTGACGAAAATAATGATAGCTACCAGCAGGGTGAATATTTCAGCGGGCCCGGGGGTAGTATCCATGCCATTTAAAATAACAAGGAAGTTATTAAGTTTTCACGCCACTGCTCGGAAATATGGCCAAAGAAGGATCGAAATCAGAATAGAAAGTTGCTCTTAGTAGTACAACACAAAAACAGTCCAACAATGTTGAGTTGCAAAGTAAAATGGAGTGTTTTTAGACCAGTTTACTTTCTACTCTGCTATTGGTCGGTTATTTATGACATTAGTAACTCGTTCGGAAATAAATAAAAAAATGTTTGACAAATATGACATTAGAACGTTTAATTAAAAAATTAAAACGTCAAATCCGCTCAGTGAAAGTGTATTTTTGCGATTGTAAACGTGTTTTTATGTAAGTTTTTAAGGCGTACGTGAAAAACGCCTTTGCATCTTTAAATAAGGTAAAAATTAAAAAAGTTAAAAAGGCGGGAATGAAAATTACTTCTGTTCTTTTAATTGGAAACAAACGCTAAACTTTTGAACTTTTGATTGGAAATTTGTACGATATTCAACAAAAATGAGTGATACTAGTACATTGTAGCCCAGGTACAGAAAGTAAGCAATAGATGGACGAGTTAGTTCGCGGGCCGAGCCGCAGGTGAGGACCGCGAAGATACGAGTCCATCTATTGCACTTTCTACCGAGGCAATACTATGTGCTTTTCACGCCTAATGTAAGGAAATAAAACAGGTTAGGACATAATACACAGTTTAATTAAAAGTAATATTGATATTAGCATTAGGACAGTTGCTGAACAATATAATTATTATTACTTACAATATCGTACAAATTTCCAATCAAAAGTTCAAAAGTTTAGCGTTTGTTTCCAATTAAAAGAACAGAAGTAATTTTCATTCCCGCCTTTTTAACTTTTTTAATTTTTACCTTATTTAAAGATGCAAAGGCGTTTTTCACGTACGCCTTAAAAACTTACATAAAAACACGTTTACAATCGCAAAAATACACTTTCACTGAGCGGATTTGACGTTTTAATTTTTTAATTAAACGTTCTAATGTCATATTTGTCAAACATTTTTTTATTTATTTCCGAACGAGTTACTAATGTCATAAATAACCGACCAATAGCAGAGTAGAAAGTAAACTGGTCTAAAAACACTCCATTTTACTTTGCAACTCAACATTGTTGGACTGTTTTTGTGTTGTACTACTAAGAGCAACTTTCTATTCTGATTTCGATCCTTCTTTGGCCATATTTCCGAGCAGTGGCGTGAAAAAGTACAGATATGGATCTTACACCGCCTGAAATTCAGGATACGGCAAAGTCGGTAATTCGGAATTTACTGCCAATAAAATCCCGTCGCAAATATCAGAAAGTGTATGAAAATTTCAAAGCATGGCAAATAAATAAAAAAACGAACTCTTTCTCTGAAAGCGTAATGCTGACCTACTTTGATGAACTTTCAAAAAAATATAAATCCTCCACTTTATGGGGCATTTATTCTATGCTAAAGACGACGCTTAATACGGAGCACAACATCAACATTAAAAACTACACCAAGCTACTTATTCTATTGAAAAGCCTATCTGATGGGTTTCAGTCGAAAAAATCAAAAGTCTTGACAGCCGAAAATGTTGAAACTTTCTTGAGAGATGCACCTAATGAAATGTTTCTAGCGACAAAGGTAAGTTATTTCACAATGTAACCAATGCTTATTTATTTCTTTGCGTTGCTTTAAAAACGTTATAATCATGTATCGTATCAACCAAATTATTGTCATTGTTACAGGTAATTTTAATATTTGGGGTGAATGGAGCATGCAGGACAGCCGAATTAATTAATATAAAAATAGATGACATTGAAGATCGCCACGATATGATTTTGGTTAAACTGACAAACACTAAAACTAAAATTGACCGTTCGTTTATAATTCGTGATGCAAGTTTGGAACTTGTCAAAAAATATCAAAACCTCCGTCCGGAAAACGCACCATGCAATAGATTTTTCCTAAATTATACTAATGGTAAATGTACCAAGCAGCCTACGAGGGCTGCCTTTTAAGTTGTGTCGTTTGGAAAAACTAAAGACAATTTAAGTGTTAAATGGTATTTATTGTTTTTCAAAGTAATCACCGTGATATGTAATACACTTTTTCATTCGATCGAACCAGTTTTCGAAACACTTATTCCAGTCCGAAGTCGGGGTCTCCGAAATGGCCGTTTTGTATGCCTCAACGGCTTCTTCAGGCGTCTGGTACCGTTGACCACGAAGTCGTTGCTTGATTTTTGGAAAAGTAAAAAAATCGTTAGGGCTTAAGTCTGGACTGTGCGGCGGGTGTTCCAGAATTTCGACGTTTTGCTCTTTTAAAAACGCAATTGTTTGCCGGGCGGTGTGCGAGCTCGCATTATCGTGATGCAGTCTTATACGACGTCTTGGGTTATTTTTTCGAAACTCGCCGATGACTTCTGGTAAACAGACAGTGGTATACCAGTCAGCATTAACCGTTTTACGATCCTCGAGCACGATGTTGGCCACGTGGCCACTTTTCGCCACAAACGTGGCGACTATTTTTTTCGAAATGCTCCGTGAGCGTATTACTTTGGTCGGTTTTGGCTCATCTTGGAACACCCAAACAGTCGACTGCTGTTTAGAATCGGGTTCGTAGGCATATATCCAAGATTCGTCACCACTGATAATGTCGTAAACATGTTTCGAGTTTCCTCGGTTGAATTGCCGCAGAGTTTTGCGACACCATCGAACGCGAGCCGTTTTTTGGTCTTCACTGAGTAAATGTGGTATCCAGCGAGAGATCAACTTTTTTACGCCTAAGTGATCATGCAAAATACTGTGAACACTGGTCCCTGAAATACTTAAGGAAGCTTCTATCTCACGGTATGTCGCATGGCGATCTTCGACGATCAGTTGCCGTACAGCATCAATGTTCTCCTGGGTTACGGCTGTTTTTGGTCGACCTTCACGATGTCTATCACCAAGACTAGAGCAACAACGTTGAAATTCTAAATACCAGCGTTCCACAGTCCGGAGGCATGGTGCTTTATCATTGAAAACCGTAGTCAACTCTTCGAAGCACTGAAGTCGCGTTAAGCCCCTTTTGAAGTTGTAAAAAAATATCGCACGTAAATTTTCCTTCGAAATTTCCATTTTCACAACTGACTTGTCAACTTTGAACGAGCGTTGTACTAAAACGGTTGGGCCGATTTCGAGTCATTCTTTTGTTTTCGAATTCTAATTTCAAATATTTTAAGATGACACTAGTTCTTTTTTATGCAATCACGGAAGGCTTGCAAACGACAGAACTTAAAAGGCAGCCCTCGTATAGGCCGGCATAAACTTAGTAATATTCCAAAAACGATTGCGACCTATTTGAAGCTACCGGACGCTGAATCTTACACCGGTCACTGCTTCCGAAGAACCTCGGCGACTCTGCTAGCAGACTCCGGTGCAAATATTACCACACTGAAAAGACATGGCGGTTGGGCATCAGATAAGGTGGCAGAAGGATATATAGCAGACTCCGTAGAAAACAAAGTGATAGTCAACGACCAACTTAATGAGGCGATAAATTTACGTCCTCATCCGTCTACATCAACAGATACGGAAGCAGGACCGTCAACATCTAAAGACACTTTTCTGTCAAATTCACCTCATCATGTATCATTCGATAATATCCCATCAAACTCGATACCGGCCGAAATGACACAAAATACTAATATAAATGTTCCGGGAAAAAACATTTCCTTGTCATTCAGCAACTGTCCTAATGCTAATATCAATATTACTTTTAATTAAACTGTGTATTATGTCCTAACCTGTTTTATTTCCTTACATTAGGCGTGAAAAGCACATAGTATTGCCTCGGTAGAAAGTGCAATAGATGGACTCGTATCTTCGCGGTCCTCACCTGCGGCTCGGCCCGCGAACTAACTCGTCCATCTATTGCTTACTTTCTGTACCTGGGCTACAATGTACTATTATATTGAATAATATGCGAAAATAATAATGACGGCGGTTGAAACGCCAAATATTCACCCGGCTACCATTTTGCACCTCCGATAGCGGGGTCTAGTAATCAGCAATGCGCTTACTCAAAACCATGTTAGAGATTACTCAAATGACGGAGCGTCATTTTATGTGCCACACCAGAGCCCATTCAGCATAGTTATTACTTCGTAGGGGTCAGTAGTGCCGCCCACCCTATTTGCCTTAGTGCATGTAGTGTTTTGTAGGATATGTTCGTATACAGGGTGACACCTAAGACATAATACAAAATTTTATTTTCTGGATCCACTCATGAGTACGATCAACTTTTACTATGGGACAAATATCAAAATCGGTAGAAAAAAATTGAATCTCCCATACTAAAAGCAATCAGCTGGTTTCACAATTTGTATGGAGACGTCGATTTTGTGTTTATGTTTTCGAAGTTGGTCCCATATTAATAGTTGATCGTAATCATGAGTAGATTCGGAAAATAACATTTTGTATTACGTCTTAGGTGTCACCTAGTATATCTAGCTTTCTCAATTAGCTTCAGTACTCATCACTAAGCCAACTGAGAAAGCAAGATAAATACGAAGTTATCCGACCAAAAACGATGGGAAAGGATTATTCACTACATCTGTAAAATTTTTGACCCAGGTGACATAGAACAGCTGAAGTACTGCAGGAATCTCTCCGTGGTGGATCTGTCGTACAATCGGATCGAAGATCCGTTGATCGTGGACATACTTGCTGAGATGGTCATATTGAAAGGTACATATACACCGGAATTTTCATTTTTAACACATGACATGACGCAAAAACCGTGATTGACGATTATTGCGGACAGACTAGACTGTCAATGTATCATGCACGGCTACGACAGGCATGTTAAGACTGGCGTGGGATAGGTTAAGTTATTTGTAAGCAATTAATATGTGCCTTGTGTAGCTTGAAATAAATGTGTGTATGTATGTTGGTTTATAATGACCTTTATTGCACATAAACAATTACAGGACAAATAAATGCACACCCATCGCCAAATACTGGTACTTTTTTAGAGCCTGAAACACTCCGAATTTCAACTTGTTTGCGTCTTGGTGTCCGGGTCTGCTCTCCACACATATGCCCCTGTGGCAATGAAGTCGATTGTCTGGGTCACCACGGACTTTCATGCCAAAAAAGTGCGGGCCGCTTCTCTAGACACGCCGCGCTCAATGACATTATCCGCCGGTCTCTTGCCTCCGTCAACGTTCCCGCTTTACTAGAGCCAACCGGTATCGCTAGGGACGACGGCAAGAGACCTGACGGTATGTCTTTAATTCCGTGGAGTATGGGGCGAGTGCTGGTGTGGGATGCTACTTGTGTAGACACCCTAGCCTCGTCACACCTCCGCGGAACGGTAATTAAACCAGGCGCGGCGGCTGAGGCGGCCGAAAGCATGAAGAAAAATAAGTACAAGGGTCTCGGTGCGGAATATCACTTCGTTCCTTTTGGCGTCGAGACCCTTGGTCCGTGGGGACCCGGTGCTATTAGCCTTTTTAAGGAGTTATCAAAAAGGCTAATAGAAACCAACGGAGACCATAGAGCTGGCAGCTTCCTCGGCCAACGCTTAAGCATTGCTGTACAACGAGGAAATGCTGCCAGCATCTGTGGTACTTTGCCACGGGGGCCCTTTCTTAGTTTTTAGTTTTTATTTAGTTTTAATTTTATAGTATTTAGTTTAGTGATAAGTAGGTTTTATTTTGAAATAAATTAATTTAGAATATTGAATATTTTTTTTGAAAAATGTTGTGACGTGTAATAATTATAAGTTTAGTATGTATTTGTATATTATTATGGCATCGTAGCTCCCTAACGGATGAACCAATTTAGATTTAGTTTTTGATAAATATCGGTTTTGCCGTTGAAAATGGAAAATCGGGAGTTACATTTACTCCATTCTATCCCTTTCTCTCTATTTAGACTCGAATGACGATTGAAAGAGTAGCTGAAGTTTCGAATTAAGCGCTTCGTGGTACCCATCCTGGACCTCTATTCAAGGCGGTAAATACGATATCGTGTTTGAACCGCTATGGAATCGTGTTTAACTCGGCTGCCATTACTGTTGAGTAAATAAGAGCTATCACAACGTTGACAATGCGAGTCAAAAACGAAATGGTTTTTACCTTCTAGAATACCGGGCCAGATGTTGTGGCGTAGGGTTGTAGGTAGGTAGTAGGTAATTGTTAATTCACCAAGGACACCTCTCCTGGTTCTAGTGCTAGTGTTAACCGGCAACCCGGTGATCCGCGCCATCCCGGCGTACCGCAAGACCTTAACCCTGCGGCTGCTGGAGCTGCTGAACCTGGACAACCGGCCCGTGTTCCCGCGGGACCGCGCCTGTGCGGAGGCCTGGAAGCGCGGGGGGGTTGACGAGGAGATCGCTGAGAGGAGACGGTGAGGAAGTTAGGGTTCCGTAGGGTGTATCAATTCAATTCAATTCAATTCTATTTTTATTTCAAACCATGTGTATCAATAACTAATACACTGGTAAACATCTTAGCCTAATTGTGCAAAATGTGGTTACAGAATTATTAACAAGTTTTTAGGGTTGTTAGTAATTCTGTAGCTCTGCCTACCCCACTCTGGGAATAAAGGCGTGAGCTTATGTATGTATGTATGTACGTATGTATGTATGTATGTGTATCAATCTGTCTCCCGAATTTGGTTATTCCGCGTAGCATTCGCAATTTTCCCAATTTTTAATGCCTGGTCCCATATTTTCCCCATTGTAATTAGGCCGAAATAGGAAGGTAGCTTTTGTTATGTTAATGTAGTAAAATTTGTGACTGCTCTAAGAAAAAAGAGGTTGGGAAAAATATCGCCATACTCGCTCCGATCCCAATCGGGATTCGATGGACCCTATCTACATCTACATCTACACTAATATTATCTAGAGGAAAGATTTGATTGTTTGTTTGTTTTTTTTTAATTGAATAGGCTCCGAAACTACCTGACCGATTTGAAAAATTCTTTCTCCATCATAATCCTACATTATCCCTAATGAACATACGCATTTTGAGTTTGGATTCATACAAGCGTTAAAGTTTATGTGATTATAGGGAAAAGTAAAAAAAACGACAAATAATACAAACCGGCCAACTGGCGTCGGGCGGTTGGGAGCCGACTTGACCAGATTTTTCTTGATGGATTGATTTGTTGCAGCTGGATTGCGAGAGACCAGGAGAAAACGATGGAGAACGTCCGCTACTTGATACGCATGCGCGACGAAAAGAGAGCCGAGAGGGATGCTAAAGAGAAAGCAGAAAGAGAGAGGCTTGGACTACCTCCTAAAGTAAGTCCAAAGGTGTAAAAGGACAAAGAAGAGGCTGGCCAATATGCGGCGCTGCAAAGTGCTAGTGGAGTTAGAGGTCCGCGTGCAGGCGTCAGGGCGCGTCAACTTGGATAGTGGTCTGTGAGCCCAGATAAATACTAGGAGTGCATAAACATTAGACGGACAGTGCTCTATCGGCCCGCTCGCCGCTGCGCCGCACCGTCCTACGTCATCGCCTGCGATCCAAGTGCTACGCACCTCCTAATAACCTCTGCGCTCCTGGTACTTTAGTTCAACATGCAAACTCTTTGGTTGGAAGCGCGCCGACACTACTATACTCTTAGCTACGTGCGGATAGCGCATTCCTGAGTTAAGCGTAGTCGGGGTATGTTGCCCGCACGCATGTTGGATACGCGTACAGCTCCAGCACGGACCGCCACAAATCTGAACACGAAGTGAATTGATCCTTTACGCATGTCATTTTGCCGTCCAAATTATTACCTACACAGACGTGCGCGTCCACTTCGATACACGTCCAAAAACCAATAGACAGCGGCTCGCACGGCACGCTTTCTCCATTAAGAGTGTACCTACGCGTAGCTTTAACCAGTTTAGTCGTTTAGGTTCCCTTCGCCCACATTCCCATTTCGTTCACATTCCTACTTCATCCACTACTTATTCGACTTCGTCAACATTCCCATTTCATCCATATTCCCATTTTGTCCTTTCTACTTCATCCATATTCCCACTTCGTCCACAATCCCACTTCGTCAACATTCCTAGCTTAACTAATACGCGTAAAGTAAAATCAGAAGTAGAATAAAATCAAAAATAAATTGAAAATAAAATGTGGAAGTAAGAATGTGAACGAAATAGGAATATGGACAAATTGGGAATTGATTGTGGACGAAGTGGGATTGCTGACGAAGTAGGAATGTGAACGAAATGGGAATGTGGACGAAGTGAACCTAAACGCATTTAGTTACTACAGTCCTTGCTTCATCATTCTTAATAAAATACATTAAATATGTAATTATTTTTCAGGAAGAAGAACCGATTGAGGAGAAAAAAGAAGAAGTGGAACCTACCCCTCGAGATTTGAAGTTTGGGCCTGAAGAAGTCAAGGTCAAGGATAAAATACCCGTGGACATGCTCAGCGGGTCTGAGGCCGACGATTCGACTAGCGAGGAGAGCAGCGACAGCGAAGGGGACAAGAATGATGGTAAACTTGACCATTCTGCCCTCGTAAGCCAAAAGGCGATATCTCCATATCAATAGCCAAAGCAGATACAACCCTCTCCCGTTGTAATACGGTTGGATTTGCTACGGGAGTTCTGTCAGAGATACCGCCATTTGTCTTTGCAGGGCAGCATTGAATTCTGTTTTAGGGTTTGACAAACTGTCCCAAAACTGGATAGCCTGGTACTTTGTTTTCTCAATTCCATTTAAATGCTATTTCTGCTGTTAATTCATCATCATCACCAGGGGTTGGAGTTTTCATAGGACGGTAAGACGAAAGAGAGCTGTGGAGTCGTCGTTGACATTAAAATTCAACTATTACTAATAACTAGGCATCGGAGTTTTTGTCGCACAGTAAGACTAATAGCAAGCTATGGAGTCGTCATTTGCCATAATTCTAAACTCTTATTCATATTCATACTCATTTATTTAATTTATCTTAAAATGCGGCCGGTCGTTTATATTTATCTTAGTCAAGTTAAAAAAAATATCTATTAGATTATAAATTCACAACTTGAACTATACACCTGCGAATAGGTAATTCGCAAACATTCACTTCTGAGGTGTTTTAATGTATCTTTTGTTTGTTTATAAAATTTCGTAATTAAATCAGTATAAAATTGGTAATTATTTTTTATTTTAATATTTATTTTCCAAATATAACATAAAATAATCGTTTCAAAAGTCGTCAACGTTGTTGTCCTTGATTATAAAAAAACCTAAATAAGTAAATAAATAAATGAGTATGAATATGAATAAGAGTTTAGATTTATGGCATATGACGACTCCATAGCTTGCTATTAGTCTTACCGTGCGACAAAAACTCCGATGTCTACTCATAACCATTTGTTTATGTAATTATTTTAAACGCAATGACAAAACCACCAGAGCATAAAACCTAACACTAAATTGCTAGCTTAGCTCGGTAACTTTTAAAATAAGAAGTTGTATGTTTAGCAGCTCCAGCCACCAGCAACATCCAGTGGTCCCCCCTGATGCGGGGAACCCACTACGTGCAGGAGCTCAAGGCGGAGCAGCCCCCACCCCGGCAGGCGGAACCTGCGGACGACTACTGGTACGGCTACCGAGGTCCTCCCAAGAAGCAAACCCAGACCACACTGGGAGAAAGGTATCTATACTACTCTGGTGGGTAGTTAGTTAAAATACGTAACATTATACCATAAGTAGGGTAGTCACCAGTGGTCAGCCAGAGACCTGTAGTCGGCCTCTGCCTATACTTTGTGTGTGTGGAAAAACTACGAAAGATATATTTCCCACTCTTGTCAGTCATATATGATAGAAATCTCGATTTCGTAAGGCAAAGCATCACTCTCCCCTTAACTGTTCTGGTTCTTCCAGGAGCTTTGCGTCGGATTTCGAAAGCATAAGCAACTTGCTTTACAATCAAGAGTCGCATGTTAATAAAAACAAAAAGACAGGTATGCAAGTCACAAATTAAATGTTTTAATTTTGTTTGTTGCTAAATGTGACAAATTATTTCATAAATTAATCATTTCAGAAAAGAAGAGCCAAGTTAAAGTAGAAGAAGTTCACGATGAGAAGGTAACAGAAAATGTTGCTCAGCAGAAACCATTGATTGAAATTGTAGAAACTCCTGAACCACCAGCTGCTGAGGAAAAGGAAGCAGTTTCCGAAGTGATACCTTTAACAGGTATAGTAGAAGAAGGCAATTTAATCATTGATCATGACAAAAAGAAAATCTATGAAAAAGTTCCTGAGAATAAAGACGTTAGCAACAAATCTGTAGAAGTTGATGAAAAACAAACAAAGGAAAAACAAATCGATGCAGATAAGAAACCTATGAGAAAGATTAAAATTACTGAAATCAAACCTGAGGATAAAGAGGACTTAACGCAAGGAGAAATACAACGCACTGCTACAGAAACTGAGAATACAGTAATTGAAACTAAAACTGAACCAAATGTAGAGATTACACAAGAAGTAGTAGACAGTGATGATGTACAAACAAGTGACGCTACAAATAAAGAAGAGACCAGTAAGCAAGGTGAAGAAAGTAATGAAATTAAAGAAGAATCTGGCGAAGTTAGTTCAGAAGCGAAACCTGATGGTAGAAGTAACATTGGTGAGTAGGTATACAACTTATAACTAATAAATAGATGAAATACCTGATATAAAATAAATATGGGACCAGCTCTGAAATATCGAAAAAAAAATCAGCTGTTTCATAGAAAAGTTCAATACGCACTCGACCAAAATGTATGAAGCAGCTGATTTTTTTTTCGATATTTCAGAGTTGGTCCCATAGTGAAAGTTGTTCATACTCGTGGGAAGAACCACGGTAGAACACAGAGGTGATCATTGGAATCACGACTTAGATTTCACCCTGTATACAAGCTTAATTTAAAAAAAAGACTTCTAAATCGGTCCATCCGTTTAGGAGCAACGATGCCACAGACATACACAGGTACGCACCTCGTATAACCCTCCCTTTTTTCTGTCGGGGGGGGAGTCCCAAAGAATAAGTATTTATAAGGAAGGGTTTGGCCCACATTCTATAGCTCAGATGATGATAATTCTAGTATGGTATTACTTATCTTGCCAGAGTTCCCCAGCAATTTTAATCTTGTTCGAAGAGCTAGTAGACCAACGAGCAATTTAATAAATACACACATACAAAGCTTCGTCTCACATAATGGAGTAGTTAGAGAACTATGGAACACCAGTTGAACCGGGCTAAACATAATAACTTTCGTTTCCTCTACATTCATCAACATCTTTATGCACATATGTCCGGTGCATTTGATTTGATCACTGCGTTATGTGTGAGTCTAGTGCGTCCCCTACCAACATCTCCACTCACTCTCGGTTCAGCTCTTGGGGTGGCTGTTACCTTTAATAATGCTCAAATTCTATTCATTCTATTCTATTCTAAGGATTTTATTGAGGATAGTGACTTCTGTGTTACTTGGTCTGGTACGCCATACTTCTTTCGTAACTCTTCATCCTTTCTAAATAACCAAACCATCTTACCCTTTTCGTTTTACTAAATATTTAATTTGGCTGTGAACTTGACAGCACAAGCGACTGGAGACGGCGTCTCCCTCATGAGCTACATGAGGAGTGTAAACGACAACACCCAAGATGATGAAGACATGCAGCCAAGCGCCGAGGACCTGGAGATATTCGCTGAGATCGAGCGAGATCAGCTGGAGAGGGAGGCCAGGATCGCGCGCGGGGAGCCAGCCGTCGATCCTATGGTCCCTCTATTGTTTTTATTTGTAATAGAGATGGCATGACTCGATGTATGAATATGGAAGAAGCGAAAGAGATTTGTCAGGATCGTAGCAAGTAGAAAGAAGTGGTCTCGCTATATTTGTAGAAAATCAATAATACCTATAAAACCAGAAGCAAATTTTTCCCCGTCATAATTATATCAGGCATGAGCAAAATATCGTTAGGAAAGTTTTGGGTATGAATGTGGATGGCTATAAAAAAGGGGGAAGGGAAAAGACCAAAGAAACGATGGATGCACTGGTGTGTAAGATGATATGGCTAGAAGGAAAAAACATGTTGCGCCGACTCCGAATAAGTTGGGGTAAGGACAGGAGAGTGATGATGATATATCAGTCAGTACCAGTCGTGAGCGTTTCCATACCATCAGCAACACAGTTAACTAATCCATTTACGAATCTTGTCTCCTTACAATAAGGCCCAGTATTGGTCAGTTAACAGTGATGCTGTTCGTACCAACTCCAACTCTCCCTACACAGAAGCTCTACCACAAGGACATGCTGGAAGAGACCGCCCGAGAAGAGATGGCGCCCGTGCACGAGAAGCCGCGCGCGCGCCGCCCCGCCGTGTACCGCCACGACGACGGCTTCGACCGCGTCGCGCTCAGCCAGCTCACCGGCGGGGACAAGCCGGGTAAGATATCCTGATAATGACAGGTCAGAAAACATAGAAACAGAAAATAGGAATAGAAAACTTAGAATATAATAGAAAGCCAAGGATCGGAAAAACGCCCGTCATTTTTAAAAACATAACCCTGTTCCGTACAGCAGAGACTTCCTTATGTCAATAAAATTTATTATTAGGTATTTTATAGATTTATTACGCTCATTCCCGAAATACCAGAATTTTAAAATACCAGATTCTCAATATACATGAATCTCAAAAAATAACATACAAATTTCGGTATCGTTGATTATGCTTACCTAATATTTCGAAGCTGGTGATTTGGGAATCTGGTAAAGAGAGTAGACTGATATTTTAAATTTCTGGTATTTCGGGAATGAGCGATTTATTATACCATAATGTTATAGGTTTGTAGTCACAATTGTAGCGACATTTTTTTTAATGAATGCCACGGAATGGTTATGAGACAACACACAAATATTTAGTCAACGATTAAATATGCCAAAATGACGCACTTACACTTTAAATGAACTTTACCGACTCATAAATGGTTCCTAAAATTCACGTCGTCATGGAATCAAAAAAGAAAATTTTGAAGAAAAAAAAACGACATTATTTTTGCTTGGCGAAAGTGTTTTTGTCCCATAACCATTCCGGTGTCATTCATTAATAAAATTGTCGCTGACTACATATAAAGTATGGTATAATAAATCTATTAAATACCTAATAATATTTTTATTAACATCAGAAGGAAGTCTCTGCTGTACGGAACAGGGTTATGTTTTCATAATGACGGGCGTTTTTCCGATCTTTGGATATAAGTTATCTGCGCTAAAAACAGGATCGGAATTATTTCGGGGGTTTCCCAATTGGGCACGACGGTCGTACGAGTGTCACGCAGACGGAAGTGTTTGGTTTACCGCCATTTACTATAAAAGGTTTCACAAACTAATTGATTTCACAAACAAATAATTTTGCAAAACGCTTTTTCCCGAAATTATTTCAGGATGTTTATAAATAGTCCTGAAATAATTGTACTGAAATATTTATAGTTCCGATTCCGGAAAAAAATGGTTTTGTGTTGTTTAACAAGTGATTTTACACCGATTTCATTAGACAAGTTAGGCATAAAAAAACCACAATTGGTTACAGATGAAACGAAGGTGAAGCTGACTTATATTCCCGGAGCAGTGCTGTACGAACAGATCGACACTCGCCCGACTCCCCTGGAGTATGAGATTGGGGAGGAGAGGATCGATACTGAACGTATGATATTTTATACATATATATTTTTTTTCATGTACGTATAAGAAATTATTCAATCCTAAGAAAAATGAAAAATTATTACACTTTACTCGCCTAGTAAAAATACATATACGAGCAAATATTAAAAAAATACCCCAATTTTAAAGTTTCCAAATCTTTGGTTGCCGGATATGACGTAGTACGTGTCCACTCACGTGACCACTGCTTTTTGGAAGAAAATACCAGGCGAAGTATATTATTTGTACCATGGTTAATACCTAATAGTATCAAGATAACGAAAATCAATTATCTTTTCAGCATCATCTCCCGATACTGAATCAGTAAATATTCCAAGCGATAATGCTGCAAGCACGACTGACGAAGAGAAGCCAAAAGAAATTAAACCAGAAGAAAAAAAGAAAGCGGGAAGACCTAAAACCGCTGCTACTACTTCTAAAACCAATACTATTGATAAACCCATCAAAGGAAGAGTAAGTATTACTCCTAGGTTAGGCGAGGATAAAAATAAAAAGGAAGATAAATTCAAATCACGAAAATCTATAAGTGTTGTGGAAAAAGATACTACCAAAGCTGCTGCAACCAGAAGACTGTCCATTGCTGCGATGTGTGTAAGCAAACCTGTCGATGTAAAAAAAACAGTAAAGAAGGAGCCTACCAAAAAAATCGAACCAGTTAAAAAGATTGAAAAAGCCAAATCAGTAACAGAAAGAAACGTCAGGATACGACCCGAGAACATAGGTAAAAATATTATGAACAAGAATGTTAAAAAAACTCTAACTACGACCAAGGAGGAAAAAATTAAAACTCCTAAGGAAAGTCCAAGAGAACCTGGTATTAATAAAAACATGGAAAACGAAAGGACAATCCCAAAACCTGAGAATAAATTTGAACCTCCACATGGTGATTCAAAAGTACATGAAAATCAACAAATTCCTGAGAATGTTCTAGTTAATGAGCCAGAAATAACCGAAACGGTAGAAAAACAAGTAGTAGGCGTCCCAGACACGTCTGGAAATATAAATCAAGAATACGTAGGTGAATCAGGTAAGAAATTGAATGATTCAATTGAAGAACATAATTCTACAGTAAATGATAATGCTGAATTACATTTTAATTATAACAGGTGATGCAAATGAAGACGTAAAGGAAGTTGAGTTTGGAGAAACGGCGTCGACGTCGTACGAAAGCATGATGTTCGTTGATAGCGGCGAAGCGAAAAGGTCTATCATCAGTACCATCAACTCCTATGAAGATGACAGGTTTCCTTCTCAAGGTTCTCAACTTCTTCTTTTTCCGTAATGAACTTGTCTTTATTCTGTACTAAGTATGCGGGCTACGTATGAAACAAAAAATCTGCACCAATGCAGTAGCATCTAGAATCTGTCTCTAATATTGAAGAATGGCACGTTGTCTTAGTGATGGTGATTTTATAATTCCACAGGTGTAAACTACTCGGACATGACGGAGAACGCGCGGATTGAGCAGAACGTTGCCTCGGAGATCCTCGAGAGGACGTTACACTATGAGGAGAAAGAGATGTTCCGCCAGCTGGATGTGCTCTCCAGCCATGCGGGGAAATTGGACAACCAGACCAACACACTGCTGGAACATATGACGGACGAACTGGACGAACGATACACGGTGAGTAGGCTGTTTAAGGTAGAAGTGGGTGTAGTACAAACGGTGACTGGGATTGCGCTTCCGGCACTTTCACTGCCTGGATTCCTTAACTATCCAGCAGAGCAGAACTGTTATATGATGAGAAAATTTTAAATGATGTTATCTAATATTCAATTTTCATTTTTAGCTGCCAGAGGTATCCCACATCCTATCTGCGCACATTGACGCAGCGGAGCAAACCTGGCGAGCTGGCAACTTCGTGCCCTCCTACATACAAGCCAGCCCTCCTGAATCCCTCGCAGATGACAACGATCACACTCTTCTCCCAAGCGATTCCTCTTTGGACCTAGACGACACCCTCACAGACGGGAACCCACCCATGGAAATCATTAGGGAACAAGATGATTCGGGAATTGCAGAGATTAACGATTCTAATGCGGAATATAAATCTTTTCATGATGAAGATGAGCTCATTGAAGAAAACGATGCAGTGCCGGTTTACTTGTCTGGTGATGAGGAGGTTTTCGAGGACTGTGTTGACCAGACCATTGTTGAGGACGATTTTGAGCGAGTTGATGAGAATCTGTCTCTGGAAATGAAGATTGCTTTGGGAATTGAGAAGTCGGAATAGACATGACCATGTTAGAATAAGATGTTGGTGACTTGAATGTTAGTAGGGGTTTAGCTGATGCTGAACAATCATGATTAGTTATTACATAGCCTGACTAGTGCAAACCCTTTGAATAAGATACACAATATAGTTAGGTTGGTTGCAGACTAGCGTTTTCATAAGCTCGTTTCGGGATTCGCGCTACGTTTTTCATTCCGCGTGCATGTGAATGTAGTCCGGGGAAATTGAACCAAATATTAGGACAACCTTGCAAGAATGAAAAACAGCTTTTTTTTTCATTAATTGCGTTGAGAATAGTCAGGAGAGTGTATTAATTATAATGTCCCACTGCTGGGCAAAGGGCTCCCAACCTCCCCCCCTTCCCGTAGCCCTATCTTGGGTAGTCTGCCGGTCCGGTTGGCAGTCTGCCGGCCTGATTGATCAGCCAATTTAACTATTTTTTAATTATTAATACAAATGCTTATTTAATAAAACGGTTTATTAGTGTAAGTATTTTCGTAAGACTTCTTTTTTCACATTCGACCATGTCTTCGTCGTTAGTAAAATCCATATTCACGAAGATTGTATTAATATGAAGTTCAATTTAATTTATTTATTTAAAGAATATGATTTTGTTGTAGTTTTAGTTGTGATATGGTTTGCATTTTATGTTTTAAATAAATTATTTCTCCCTAATACTTTTTTCTTTTATAATCATACGTGACAATTTTAAGAAGGTAAAGGTACCTATACAGAGTGTTTTTTTTAAATGGGACAGTATGGGGAAATCCGAATCTAAAGGAGATAGAGGAAAAGTGTCCAAGGAGACATTAGGTGTTTTTTTATGTAAACAAATTTGGCTGGTAACAGGTCATTTTGGTACTAATGTCTAAATGTATAATGGTTCAAAATGTCTCATTATCAAAATGTACAACGGTCAAAATGTATGTAAATGTAAACATGTTATAATGAACAAAAGACAAAACAATTAAATGTCACAAAAACTTATGAGCCTAATTGTATGAGAGACAAAAGGTACAAAAAGATAAATGGTCAAGATCCCAAAATATTCAATGGGTTCGAAAATCCCTTTGTCAAATCGTACAAAAGTCAAAAAGTATATTAATGACAACATGCTTGTAAGTAACAACGACAAAATGGTAATGGGTAATGTTGGTACAAGTGCCGGAATGTTCAATGGGTTAAAATGTACAACGGTCAAAAAGTATATAATATATAAATGTAAACATGACATAATGAACAAATGACATAATGATTTGATGTCATGAAACCAAGGTGTCTAAAAAGTCCCGTTGTCAATATGTGCAAATGTCAAGCTGGATAATTTTAGTAACTTTTTTTTTAACTTACTTACCTAATTTTTTTTTTCTAACTAGGTAGTATTTTTGTAGAGGTTGGAAAAGAGTAGGTTTATTTCGTTATGTTTTTAAGTCGTTAAATGAAAAGCAGGACCAGACGACCGATTTCTTCAGCCAACCGATAGGGACGTAACTATCTGTTAGAAGAGAGATAAACACGCTATCTCTTCTTGACCGAATAGCTGCGTCCTTGTCAGTAAGCTGACGAAATCGGCCATATGGACCGAACTTTACTCGAGTACGTGTTGATTTGATTGGTTAACATTTTTTTAAATATATCTACGGGTAGAGAATTCCCATAATAAAAAAATATAAATAAATAAACAACATAATGAATTTTATCGTGAAAACATTTTGGGTAGAACACATTTAGTTAATCGCGTTTTGTACATTTTGGCCACAGAGTATTCCGTCCTGAAAACTTCCAGTCAAATTGACACTGGAACCCTAATGAATTCTATCGAGAAAACATTTCAAGTAGAGCACATTTAGTCAATTGCGTCTTGTACATTTTGGCCACAGAGTATTCTGCCCTGAAAACTTTCAGACAAACTGACACTTTAGCCGTAATTAATTCTATCGAGAAAACATTTCGACTAGATCACATTTAGTCAATCTCGTTTTGTACATTTTGGCCACAGAGTATTCTGTCCTGAAAACTTTCAGACAAATTGACAATTTAGCCGTAATGAATTCTATGCAGTGCACATTTTGACTAAAAGAAATGTTGTCCATAGCATATTTTGCCTTTAAAATATTTAGACAAAATGACCTGGTGGCACAAACATTTTGTACTTTTTGACAAAATTACATCTCAACCTTTTATGCATTTTGGCATTTGTACCAAAATGACCTGTTATCATTTGGCTCATTAAAATTTTTGGTCAAGCGTGAGTTGTTCTTAAAAAATTATAAAGTTGGTCAATTTATTTTTTGACGCGGGTCGGCTCTGTTTCATGTAAGGATTATTTCATTGTATGGAAAGAAAAAAATCTGAACAGCAGAAGTTGGTCAAATTTAATGAAAACTAATCTTCATACAATTGCAGTCGGTATTCGCCTTTTAATATTGTTACAAGTGCCTAGGCGTGTAAAAAAATATTTAAAATTATTCCATTTTTAAATTTCGATAATCGATAAGAGCTCCAGATGATTCAAGAGAAGAACATTTTTTTTAATCTTCGTAAACATCATGGCACGCGATAGTCTTGAAATTATAAAAAAAGGAATTCAAATTTGGAACGTAAGTTATTTCTGCAGCAAAGAATTCAAATTTGGAACGTAAGTTATTTCTGCAGCTGTGATTTTGTTTCCAATCAGTTCATGCTTGTAATTTTATTCATCATGGCGTTAACTAATTCACATAAAGTTGATTTGATTGAGGCGTATTTTCTTAATTATCGTAGTAGAGATAATGCACTTAAGTGGTATCAAGAACGCTATCCTGACCGTGTAGTACCGAATTGCAAGATATTTGATAGTTTAACACTTTAAACACAATTCACCATAAGTCTCTGTTAAATGCAACTAGAAGTGTCTTGAAGCGTGCTCGTACCTGCATAAGACAAGACGGCGGCCACATCGAACATTTACTCAAGTAATAAACCAACTGTATGAAGATTAGTTTTCATTAAATTTGACCAACTTCTGCTGTTCAGATTTTTTTCTTTCCATACAATGAAATAATCCTTACATGAAACAGAGTCGACCCGCGTCAAAAAAAAAATTGACCAACTTTATAATTTTTTAAGAACAACTCACGCTTGACCAAAAATTTTAATGAGCCAAATTTGTTTACATAAAAAAACATCTAATGTCTCCTTTGACACTTTTCCTCTATCTCCTTTAGATTCAGATTTCCCCATACTGTCCCATTTAAAAAAAACACACTGTATAAACTTTATTAACACACTACAAAAGATAAATAAATAACAGGGGCATCGTGGTCACACCAGATTGTCACACCACTGCTATTCGCTTTGGTCGGAAATTCGACAGAAATCATTCTTATTCCGCAAAAGTAGGTAGGTTAGGTTCGTTAGGTATCTTTAGATGCCCGAAGGGCAAATCGCTCAGAAATCCGTCGAAAGGCACTGGGGTGACAAACTGGGGTGACCACGAGTCTGCACCCACTTACTTAAATATTTTTTTTTTTTTTTAATATTTTTAATCTGCAGTCAGTCGCAAGACTTTAATCAGATGTTTTGAGAGAGAAGGAGATTTATGGCAAGATGGGGCCAGTGCCCTAACTTCCCTTATCAGGCTAGCACAACGGCTCTTTTGAGTCTTTTGACATGGTCTGGCCCAAGTAGAGAAGTGGTCAAGGGGTTTGGGTGGTTAGATAGACGGGCCTTGTAGCTTGTTGCATATAATTTCGCTTCTTCAGTGACTGTTGGCATTTCCAAGTATTCATGGATTTCAGTGTTACGAACATACCACGGTGCAGCAGATAAGACCCTGAGAATGTTATTTTGGGCACGTTGGAGGCAGAGAACGTTCGACTTGCTAGCTGAAGACCATAGTTGGATCCCATAGGTCCATATTGGTTTTATGATGGAGCAATACACTCGTAACTTGTTGCTGAGGGATAGGCATGATTGTCTGCCAAGTAGCCATAATAGGTTTCTGAATCTATTATTAACTTCGCCTCTTTTGTGTCTTATGTGGTCTTTCCAGGTCATTCTTCGATCCAGGTAGAACCCTAGGTATTTGACGCAGGATGAGTGTGGCAGTATGTCTTGACCCAGCTTGACCGGTGGGCAGGTTCCTCGTCTTAACGCAAAGGTTATGTGGTGTGATTTTGGAGCACTTGCTTTTATGCGCCACTTGTTCAACCAATCGTAAGTATTGCTCAGTTGTGTTTGGAGTACTCTACTTGCTTCGTTTGGATCATTGTTGCAAGCAAGGAAAGCAGCGTCGTCAGCAAAAGTAGCAACATCGACATCGTTTGAGTTGGGTAGATCACAAGTAAATATATTGTACAATATCGGGCCAAGAACAGAACGACTTACTTAAATATGAAGTGGGAAATAGTTCCCAAAATTTTATAAAAAGATACTAAGTAAGTCGCAGCCGGGCTAAGATTATTTGAGAAAGGGCCCTCCTTCCCCACCACACTACCAAGCTGCACTACTGGTGGGGCGACACTTGCTAAACAAAAAAAAATCTTTTGAACATAGGTACGCATTTTTGTTTTGGTTACGAAATAAAATTTCTAGACCAGTGTCTTAGCTCTATTGTTAACGTTCTGTTTGTTTTTTTGTTTGCCAGCATCACAAATGATACAGAATTGACGTGAGTTACAGGGGTTATAGGAGTTATAAGGGTTCTCTAATGGCCGATCCCTATATTAAAACCACGGAAAGATAGGCTTACTTCGGATTAAAAAATTACATATTCGCTGCTTAAATGCAAAAGCGCCCCAAATCAAAAACAGACATAGTTTGATTTAAAACTTAAAGTATATAGCATTCTGAATTTAAATGCAACACAAACGCATTTTGATTTGTGGCCCTTTAGTATTTATCCCCTTTTGTATGGGCAAATGTCAATTTTTAACCTGAAGTAAGCCTTATCAGTCCGCGGTTTGAATATATTCAAATTCAAATTTATTTATTTCAGGTTTCCTCATAGAATAGTAAGGTTCCCAGGTTAGGTTAGATTTGAGCCGATAGAGAAAATCCTCTTTGACTACCATTGGGAGAATAAGGGTACACGTACAATAAAAACGGTGATCCATCAACATAACTACCTAAATACTGATGGATCACATTCCATTCACAAAATATAGACACAAGCTAAGATATTATCAGTAGTATTGACGGATTTCAATATTTATCACAAACTGTCATTCAGAATCAAGAAATTTAGATTTCCGTGAGAAATATTGACATCCGTCAATACACTAGATCACACGATCAGTAAATATTACGTTATATGATAAATATCAGTAGATCACAATATGTATTGCAAGTGTACCCTTCGCCTTAGGGTTTTAATAAAAAATAAAAATGCAATGATTCCAATCTAAAATATATATATTTCGTTTTTTTTTAATTTGTCGATATTGCACTTATATAATACCCAATAAACATATAAAAAATAATTTTCTGTCTACACCTGGGCCGTATACCTCCAACAGGAGATAAAACATTACATTCCTTTTTTCGGACGGTCGTGTAAAAACTACTTATTTTTTGTTTTTGAAATTTTTAGGAATACTGCACGCTAATTGGTTGGATGATATATCAGTATCGCTGACCTGATTGGTTACTAGTTAAACTAACTTATTTACAACATGTGACAGCAAAAGATACGGGTCCGTAGCATAATATAGAAAATCAAATTTCATAAGTACAAAATTCCTAAAAACAAAACTTCGAATATCAAAATGTATAATGTGCGAAATTCCTAAAGATACATGTCCTATGTTTAAATAGCCTGTTTTAAAATGTCTATAGTACAATACCACGAAAAAACAAACGACATTTTACTACGCCCAGTTGACCTAAGTTTTAAATGTATAAAGCGCGAAAGTATTCTACGTTCACTACAAATATTGAGTTTCAAGTTTTGTCATTAGGCGTTTTGTACAAAGGAACATTGATTTTCGAAAATGAGATCATTCGATTAAAAGTGCATCAGGACATGCATCTTTAGGAATTTCGAACATTAGACATTTTGATATTCGAATTTTTGTGTTAGGAATTCCGTACTATGAAATTTGATTTTCGATATTATGCTACGGACCCAAAGATACAATCAGCGTTCAATGTTCTCTCAGTACTCAGTCTCTGACTGCTACTACTCAGAAAGATAAACTGTCAACCTAACCTACTGATAGTTAAATAGGGCGTTTATAGTATCTTTCAGTACTTAATAATAACTCTAAAAACTATGTGGCCGGCGAGAGTCAAGAACTTTAGGCTTTACAACGATTATTTACATACGTTCACGCCTTCATTCCCAGAGTGGGGTAGGCAGAGCTACAGAATTACCAACAACTCCAAAAACTTGTTGATAATTCTGTAACCACATTTTGCACAAACAGGCTAAGATGTTTACCAGAGTATATAAAATTATTTCTTATCAGGTAAATATATAAAGTTTGGTAGTTTACACCAATATCAATACAATTAATATATAAATAGTAAAACTGATTGTTTCGCTGAATGAGATTCCGCATCCGTTATATTATAATATCTAACTGGTGATACGAAATCTCTTATAATTATGTGAATTACTTATCCCTTTATAACTGAAGTTTTCGATTATATATTCATCCAGGTGAATGTACGAATACAAGTGTTTATTATTCTGTGGATTAACTGTTATTTAATACTTAAAAAAAAGTGGAAAAGTCGAGCTGGTTTTTTTACGAATCACGAGGGACAAAAATACTCTCACTTGTGAGAGCAAGTAGGGTAGCGATAGCTTATCGGACGCTACGAGTAGGACTGTAAAAATAAATTACTTGTACCCTTTTTGGCCATAGGTTGAAATGAGTATTAAAAATACTTATAATATTCATAAATCGTTAAGACTGAAAACTAATATAAAGATAAGATATAAAACATATTTTTGTTATTTCATAATGCTTTACATATTACTTAGGTAAAATTTAGAGTGGCCAAACACGGTGTAAAGATGGCCAAAACAGGTACTTCTACCTTACTCCCTATAGGGAAATTCATGGGATATATTTACAGTTACAAAAAGTATCTTACTGCCGTATAAATATGAAAGATTAAAATCTATGCAAAATAAACTCTCTTATTAACTTTCTTTAGCTTCACAAACAAAAAACTTTTGAAATAAGTTTAATTTTGACTTATGTCTTACATTCCAACCTTAATAATAATAAACTCGACAACTATTGACATCTGTAATCTTATTTACTTTACATAAGAGTGAATTTACCCTGACAATCAACTGTACACTTCGTAACATTACAAACAATAAATAAATTACACATTAATGCTTAAGTGCCTAAAACTAGGACGAATAATTTATGATATCCGATTTATTTGGTATATCTACAATTTCATGTACTTATGTTAATAATGGACTTATTTAAAATATTTTATAAAGGTGTTTTACACAAAACATATTGTGGCTTATTAAGAGTCCAGTGGCGTCCTAATTACTATTATTGAGTTTTCTAATTAACTAAAGAATATCCTTGGAATCAGACAATGCATTCTTGTATTGCAAGTAAAAACACAATTTATGAGATACGTAACAAACTTTGAGCAACAATTACCCTTTGAGTAGTCAGCTTAACGAAAAAAGGTGGCCACTTTTTTCCGTTAATTTGATAACTCGAAGGTGAATTGTTATTAAACTACTCGTATGTGATATACCCTCTAAGTTGTGTTTTCAATTGTAGTACAAAAACTTATCGACCAATTTCAAGAAAATACTTTAGTTTATTAGAAAACTCAATAATAGTAATGAGGACGCCACATACATCTAGTCTAACCTAAAAATGAACTATCAATGCAATGTATCAAAAATATAACTATACTAGCGACCCGCCCTCGCTTCGCTTCGGTTTATGTGAGTATGATATACAGCATATAGCCTTCCTCGATAAATGGGCTATCTAACACTGTTTTTTTTTGTTTAAATCGGACCAGTAGTTCCTGACATTAGCGCGTTCAAGCCAACAAACAAACAAACAAACTCTTCGGCTGTCTAATATTAGTATAGATATTTCATAATAATTATACCTAGTACAGTCGGCCAAAAATGTGGTCTATCTATGGTTGAAGTTAATTTGCACGTCATGATACAACAAGTTCGATTTTCTCTTGCAATAACATTATAACAGTGACAGGTGTCGACCTTAGCGAAAATAAGATCTCACAGAAACAACTGGTAGACCACTTTCTGCTTTTGTCAAAACTGGTAGACCACTTTCTGTTTTTGTCAAAACTGGTAGACCACTTTCTGCTTTTGTCAAAACTGGTAGACCACTTTCTGCTTTTGTCAAAACTGGTAGACCACTATCTTAGCCGGCCGAACCAAACTAAGCTCTAGGCTTGTTCTATGGGTACTAGACAATTATACACATACTTATATGTATAGAGTAATACATACTTAAATACATAGATAACATTCAAGACTTAGATACAAAACAACTCTTCAAACAATTAATTGGCTTGACCAGAAATCGAACCAGGAACCGCTAGCTTCGTAGGCAGGGTCACTACCAACTAGGCTAAACGCTTAGTAAAATATAATTATAACATCGTCAAATAATTAATTATTTAGTTAGTGTTATAAAAAAATATAGCAAAGGTGACTAATAAAGAAAATTATGTTTTGGCATGTTTCCTAATTGTAAAGCGAAATTAAGTTTAAAAAGCATGTGATGCTACAAAATTGCTTGACTTAAATAATCTTCTTAAGTATGAACTGGGTCTCAAGACTGCGCCGAGCAAACGCCGAGCGTCCAGTGGCGCCCTCATTACTATTATTATGTTTTCTAACTAACTAAAGAATTCCCTTGCAATCAGACGATACGTTTTTTGTAGTGCAAGTAAAAACACAATTTATGGGATACATAACAAACTTTAATAACAATTACCCTTTGACTTAAGCTTAACGGGAAAAGAAAAGGTGGCCACTTTTTTCCGTTAACTTGATAACTCGAAGGTGAATTGTTATTAAACTATGTGACATACCCTATAAGTTGTTTTAATTTGTAGTACAATAACATTTCGTCCAATTTCAATAAAACATTAGTTATTAGAAAACACAATAAAAGTAATAAGGGCGTATATAGCCTGATAACCTGGCTTTGCCTAGATAAGCTTTTCAGATTACATCCTCTAATTGACGGTAAAAACTGCATTAAAATCTGTTTCACAGTTTAAAAGAACAAAGCGGACAAATAGACAGAAATGTCAAATTATTTTACGCTGATCTTGATCTTTTGCGTTGCGATATACTGCAAACTACCAAAGTGATGTAAATATATTTGGTCACTCTGATGATGTAGTCTCATGATAAATCTAGTAGTGTAGTTTGTATAATTGGTCAATTTGACACTATGGTAAAATTTGTACTAATAATGCCTTCTAGGTCCCTTATACTAATAATGCTTTCTGAGGTCCCTTGTACTAAAATAAGTACATAATTCGGCCATTCATATAAAGACCTAGTGCAAAGGAAGTGAAGTGGAATTTCATTTGTTTTTTATGAGTAATGATCAAATTTGAAAATTGACTTTATTTCATTTATAATAGGGTCATATTCCATTGACTTAGGAGGCTAAACCTGATGGACCTTACGGGGTGATACATCTGATATGATATGATATGATGACGACACGTGTTCTTGAGAAATCATGTAAAATACACATCGTTTTAATTTGATATCAATCAGGCTATCCAAGTCGTCAGTGTTGCAATTGACATCAATTTAAATAAATACATATCCGGGCACAATACCCGCACCTACTGAACTTGTTCCAAATTAAGCTCTAAGCTTGTACTACAAACTTAGAGAAACTTAAGAAAAAACTTACTACACTGCACACCAATAAACTTGTCTTACTTATAGTCACTTTTAGGCATTTAAAAAAATGTAAATAAAACAACCACGTGATATAGTTCGTCAGCCAATAGAAGTAGACAGTGTTCTGCTTCTATTGGCTGCCGTCAAAGTCGTCGTACGTCAAAGTTCGATAAAACAGTTTTGATTGGTTGTTTAACAAAGTCACGTGATTTGGAATGTTTACATTTTTTAAATACCTAAAAGTATAGACTATAGTAAACAATTTTATAATTTCAAAAGCATTTGTGGGTAAAATGGCTGTTTTGCTGAATTACGCACCTAGAGACCACATTTTTCACATCATTTTCGTGATTTTAGGCGAAAAGGGAGCATTTTGAGGTTATAAAAGTGTTTACTAAGACGAGTGTACCGGTATGGAGTTTATATAGAGAAATAAAGCCTTATACAGTCACAAGATTTAATTTGGTACCCACCTTAGGTCCAAAGTCAATCTGACATTCTACAACAATAAGGTTGAGTTTCCTAAAAGTTACAAATGACTTGACATCTCTAATGACATTGATGACTTCAAGCATATTTTTCTTGAAATGGGTCCCAAATTAACGCTTGTGACCGTACATTGAATTATTAAACATAGTGAAGCTTCAAACGTTTATAATGAGGTTGTTTGTCTCGCTAAAATCTATTACTTAGACCAAAGCCGAATTGACCCCCAGTATCTTAAATAAAAGAAATAATGCTTATAACTTACATATATCCCTATCAATATGTATATCCATACTATTAAAATATAAGTAACACTAGGCGGTATTCACATGAGCAACATATTATATAGTAGCACTATATTTACATTGCACGATACATGATTTTCAAGATATTTCATTTTTTAATAATAGTAAAACATTGTAAACTTAAAGAATAGAAACGAAGTTAAATATTGCACGCATATTAAAAAAAAATGATTGTATGAAACCATCGAATTGTATTTAAATACCATTGCATGTTCAATATTTGGTTTGCAAGAAAATATAAACGCGTAATATACAGAAATGATTAAAATATTAGTTCATAGGTTAAGATTACTTTAGGTAATGCACGTAAATATACTTAGGTAAAATAAGACATAAAATATGAAACCAAAATAACACTAATCTTAATTGAGTTTTGTTTAAGGGCCTGTTTCAAAAATCGACGAGTAAATTTATCTGTCATTTAAAGTTGGCTCTCTCCTTGTCGATTTTCAAGGGTAAGAAAGAGAAAGGGTTAAATTTATCTGTCAAATATGCTATACTTGTGGATTGTGAAACAGGCGGTAAAAGTTCTTCGTTGATTATATATTAACTTATTCTGTATAATTTTAAAAATGTCGCCTTTAAGGTTGTATTAAAATTAATTATTGTTATTAAATTTAAAACTTTGTAAATATGATACCGTGACGGTAAAATAACAATAAGATATAAGTGTACTTTAAAAAAAACAGTTTGTCCATAAAATACATAAGTGAAATTATAATTCGTAATGTTTCACGTAAAACAATATAAATAGAGTGGGCACCCAATGATGTAGTACAGTCGGCAATAAAAATAGCCAGGCGGAAAAAGTCTAAACATGTTGTAATAATATAGTTAAACAAATCCTAACCTAAAAGATGACATGATAAATGATAATAAAATACCAGTTAGAGATATGCATATCAGTAATTTTTGTTGCTTAAATTATGTCTAAAATTGACAATTTTATGTTACCTTTTAGGTTAGAATCTTCTTTGCAACATGAAGCATCAATCAACCGTTTTTAGGGTTCCGTACCTTTTTTTTTTTACAAGCCTATTTGCGTGTCCCACTGCTGGGCAAAGGCCTCCCCTCTCTTCCGCCATTCGTCCCGATTGAGTGCATGCTCCCACCATTCCATGTTCCGTACCTAAAGAGTAAAAAACGAGACCCTTTTACTTTTATTCCACTGTCCGTCCGTCCGTCTGTCTGTCTGTCACCAGCCTCCTATTTCACCATCCTGAGAATGACAGGTGACAGGTGACATTTCAATGTACAAAGCGCCGCTGATATGAATGCCATTGATGTGAAAGCTTTCCAACTTTGCAATGTATACCGAATTGTCACCTGTCACCTGTCATTGTCACGATGGTGAAATAGGGGGCAGGCGGTATCTCATGGACCGTGATAGCTAGATAGTTGAAATTTTCACAGATGATGTATTGAGATATTTTCACAAATATGAGTTAGGTATACTCTTATTATCGAATATTAAATGTATCATATTATAGTAATTTATATATAACATTTAATTTATCTTGGTGATCAAACCTAATCCGCTCAGCTAACTATACTGCAACTGTTATACAGGGTGGAAAGTTGAGATGGGGCATTAAGGGCAGCTACCGGAACCTTTGCTGCCACGAGAAAATGATCTTAGGAGACCACACCCAACTTTTTGCGTGATGACAATCGACATTCACAGATTTCTGATAAAAGGTACAGTCAGCGAGATAATCGTCAGAAATGAGTATTTTTTTTTAATGCCAATCGTTCTTATTTCTCATAAGGATTAAAACATTATTTGAGACCAACTGAGGTTAGAGTAATAGAACACTCACAAATCAAAGAAAACGTTTTCCATACATTTAGTAGGGTAATAACTGAGGTGTGTGGTTGCCGGGTTAAAATAGTGCCACTCCATATCTTCCCGTGGATTTCGTAAGAGACGGCTAAGGGAATAAAGGCATATAGTACTGTTTGGCGATGGGCTTGCAACCTGTCACTAATACACTGGTAAACAGCTTAGCCTAAAAGTGCAAAATGTGGTTACAGAATTATTAACAAGTTTTTAGAGTTGTTGGTAATTCTGTAGCTCTGCCTACCCCACTCTGGAAATAAAGGCGTGAGTTTATGTATGTATGTATGTAACTGAGAACACTTACTACTTTCTGACTATTTTCTCGCTGACTGTATCTTATATCAAAAATCTGTGAATGTCGATTGCCATCAAAAGTTGGGTGAGGTCTCCTTAGATCATTTTCGCGTGGCAGCAAGGGTTCTGGTAGCCGCCCTTAATGCCCCATCTCAACTTTCCACCCTGTATACCTCCTAAGTGAACAAGAAAATACCTTCGACATGTTCTCGTTTCACCCAGCGTGGTGCTTCAAGTCGAAAATCTCCATCAGCAGCGGCTCGATGGGGTTGACGTCGAGGTACACCCCCGTGACCTCCTCGGCGAGCTTGCGGAGTTCTAGAATCTTCTGGATGAGCTTGAGGAAGGTGGACTTCGCCTCGCAGCCCGGGTAGATGCTCTCTAGGTAGCGCCGGAGGAGGTAGTAGTAGGAATTCTAGAAAGAGATTAGAAAACATATTTAGTCCCGAAGAGTCTTATTTCCGAGTTGATCTAAAATCTCAATAAATCACATCTAACCCACGTATAGCAATTGAATTATTTTATGCATTTCATGTACAGATGTAGTGAATAATCCTTTCCCATCGATTTTTGTCGGATAACTTCGTATTTATCTTACTTTCTCAACTAGCTAGAAAGCAAGATAAATACGAACTAATCCGACAAAAACGATGCGAAAGGATTATACACTACATTTGTACATTAAATGCATAATTCAATTAATTTCCTTCGTAGCTTTCGCAAAAAAATGGATTCAGACAAATTAACAATCGGAACAAAAACTGAATATCAAGGTGTTCACTGGGGCTTAACTTTAATATTTTGAACGGTAGCTAGCAACAACAGGGCGTCTTGCTTTAACATGGGAAGTAAGAGCAAAAAGCAATAGTTGCCACAAATCGCCGTGAAAAGTAGATAGTTTATTTTTATTAGGTAAATCGTCTACTTCGGGAATCTAGGACATTTTGGCGGCTTTACTTTACTTGTACAGTTCGCTGTTTATTACAACTAAATACGTATATTTAAATTGATGAGTCCAAACTCGATGAATCATACTTCAGTACCTACCTACGGCAAACAGCTCACTACTCAGTAAGATGGCTGAGGTGATGAGGATGACGTTACGAGTACAATATAGTTGTAGTGACCTGTTCCAGCTTGATGACGTCCTTGTGCACGACCTTGGGCCGGTCGGTGGTGAACAGCAGGATGGCGGAGGTGATGAGGATGATGTTCTCGTCGGTGCGCCAGCGCGGGTCGAACGAGCGGATGAAGGAGTCGTGCGAGCGGTAGATGTTGCCTTTGGCCAGCTTCAGCACGTCGGTGCGGATGCAGCCGAACTGCTCCTGGGAGTGAGGTAGCTGGGAGCAAAATTGTTAATTGTACTACCAAGGCCACAAAACAAGTGGTTTTGTCCAGAGTTTGATCCAAAGGTGAGGGTGGACATGTAAGCCGAGAAAATGTGGGTTTTATTGTCACTTGCGGGCTTGAGAAAATATGGGTTTTATTGTCACTTGCGGGCTTGAGAAAATATGGGTTTTATTGTCACTTGCGGGCTTGAGAAAATATAGGTTTTATTGTCACTTGCGGGCTTGAGAAAATATAGGTTTTATTGTCACTTGCGGGCTTGAGAAAATATAGGTTTTATTGTCACTTGCGGGCTTGTCATTGATGCAGGCATTAACCGTGAAAATGTAACAAATAGATAAACACACTTTCATATCGCTGGGTCCGGAGCTAGGATACTCCGGTTCTTGTAACACAGGGTTAGGACCCAACGAGTAACTAACGTGTTGTATTTTATTTTATAGAAACACTTGATTTTTTTTCATTTATTTTTATAGCTTATTATAGGGTATTTGACAAGGGTGAAATTAAATTGGTTTTTCATTAACAACAGATAAACATTATAAAAATACTGGGAAAACATCAATCTTTTATTTATGTTTGCTATTTTAAGATTTTTAAATTCATAAAATCCAACAATAAGGACGCTGTTTGATTGTGACGTCACAAGATAGTAATCCCTATAAATTCCATAGTAACGGAGCGTTTTTGAAGTTTCATAAAAAGAAGCTGATTTGACTTTTGTCAAATAACGTATTGTGTAAAACTAACAAAGTTATACTCAGTACGAGGGCCGTTCCGAAAGTTTCTAGCTATGTCGATATTTATTGAAATATATTAATATTGTTGATACATTCATAAGGGAATTTTTATTACGAACAGGTTTGCCAAATATATTTGTAAAAAAATAATGTTTTTTTTTGATATTTAATTTTCACAGAGAAGCTTTGATAAAGTGCAAAACTGATGAAGTGTATTACCAAAAATGAAGTAAAAATGTTGCCTTTACAGCTGTAAAAAGATTAAAAAAAAGATAAAGTACCAGCGTCTGCCAGCGACTTCATTCGTGTACAATTCGTATTGTTGTCATCCCACGGAAACCGTTAATTTTCCGGGAAAAAAAGTAGCCTATGTTCCTCTGGGATAATTTAACATTCGAATGGTGACATAATTATTGAAATCGGTTCATTAGTTGTTTATTCGTTACAAACATACAAAAATACAAATGTTTCCTCGTAATAATATAAGTGTAGATTTAATTCAGCAAGCACTGACCTTCCACTGGTTCCCCTGGCCGTCGTAGGTCATGGTGCTGCGGAGCACCATCATCTCGATGCAGCCGCCCTTCAGCAGCGCCACCTGGAACGGGAGTCCTAGTGAGTGATCGGACGTTAGACCCTAAGCTGGTTACAGTAGAACACAACCAATATGGTGGTCGTGAATCTTCGTTCGCGCAGACACGAACAACAATTCCGATGATTTCCGAAAGCACGATCAAACCCACGATCAGACTCGTACGTAATAGTTAATAAGTGCAAATTAAATTGCATCTATTTTTTCCATCTCACTCACGCACGTTTGATGACTGAATGAATGACACGCGGGCGCGCGTCAACATGGCGTCACTAACAACCAATAATAACACAGAATAAAACCACTCAACGCGTGGCTCACGCTGATTGGTTTCCGCGTTTCGGAAAAATGTCATCTGCGCAGTTATCTGATGTGTTATACTGTACGTAGACCGGTTAATCCTTTTTATTACAAGCTTTTATTTAATTTTCAATGTATGTATGTATGCATGTATGTATGAATGTATGTATGTATGTATGTAAGTATGTATGTATGTATGTATGTATGTCTGTATGTAAGGGTAAAATCTTGCAAGTTAAATTTGACCCACTTTCCAGTTTCCGATGAAGCTGAAAATTTGCATACGCCTTTAGTTCTGATGACAGTACAATTATAAAGTACCATCGAGCTGGTCTGATGATGGAGACTCAGGGTGGCCATAGGAACTCCTAAATTACACAGGATGAACCCATCGTGTTAGGGCTTGTCAGAACCGTCTTGACGAGTACGGCGACTGTGCAAAAAAAGTACAATCGACAGCAAAAAATGAAGTTTTTGACAGAAACTTATTTACAAACACGCTTATTAAAAAAAAAAAACTTACCTCTTGTTTTACTATAACCGATTATTATACTATTTATTGGTATTTTTTTTATTAACCGTACCTGATCTTCCTCGCACATGTTTTTGAACGCGTTGATCTTCTTAGCCATCTTGATGAACCGCCTTATTGCTATGGCGGTGAGGTTCACTATTGTCACCAGACGCGGATCGTGCATGCCGCCGCCATCCTTAAAGCAAAAACAAACTTTATATTTCCATTGTAAGGCGAGAAATGATTGGTTTAATCACATTCACTTTGGAGTAGAGCTTTTAAGGAGCGTCTCAACTGAGAGCATCGGCGTCGAATATTCGTTACAAAGCTTACACACCACTCGATGTTCGCGCCGAATGCTCATTACACGCGAATACTCTCAATGGGGACGGTCCTATAAATAAAGGCAACTACAGTAATTTAAACGAGTTTAATTTTATTTTACATACATACATACCTTCAAGCCTTCATTCCCAGAGTGGGGTAGGCAGAGCTACAGAATTACCAACAATAATAATAATAATAACAATAATTTATAAGCAGTGATCGGAATAGGTAGTGCAATTTTACGGGATTTCCGTGCGTAAGCTGAGTATGTCGGATTAAAATAAATAATACAATTTCGGAGATGTAAACAGGCTCCAAATGTCAAATTAATTCTTAATTTTAATTTGACATTTGGAGCCTGTTTACATCTCCGAAATTGTATTATTTATTTTAATCCGACATTTTGATTTATTTAATTATTATTAACTACTGGGACCTGTACATCCCTGTGACATTTAAATTATGTAGCTTAAGTTTAGTATTGTAATAAGTGATTTATTTTTAAAAAATGGCTTACTGTTGAGTTTCTTGCGGTGCTTCTTCTCAACAGTGGTCTCTTTGGAAGCGCTGGTAGACTCAGACTTGTAAAAGTGCCTACAGGGCCTACTTACAAAATAAATGATTTGAATTTGAATTTATGGATATAACTTGCAATCACGGATTTTCACTTTGAAAAGTTTTAATGTTTGTGTTTGGTTTAAAATAAATATCAGGGGACATTACACAAATTGACCTAGCCCCACAGTAAGGTCAAAAAAGTTATTTATTTATAATTTTGACAAAGTTGGTATTGACGAAATTATGAAACTTATGTTTAACATTCTTGCAAACAAGAAAACTTTTTTAATAATTAACTTATTATTTATAAAAATACGAATCCCGGAATCCCGGGTCTTATCCATATTATTGTTTATAATGTTTGAGGTCATTCACCCGAAATTGCACTACCTATTCCGATCACTGTTTATAAGATAGCAAAGATCCATAATTGGTGCACACAACAGTAAATTAATCCACAATAATAATAATGTCACAAGCAAACAATACCTTAAGAATATCACAATAAATTAAAATATAATAAAATAAACAGAGTCAAGAAAATATCTTAGTTTATTAGAAAACACAATAATAGTAATGAGGGCGCCACTGTACATCCGGCATACGCTCGGCGCAGTCTTAAGCAGCCCCATCGATTATTTGAAACCGTAAGTATACTCAACGGGCGCCTGTCGTATCGCATAACGTTTTTTGTCCTAAAAATGTTTGGCATACTGTTGAATGGCATACTACTCGTTTGTCCTAATAATTTTGGCGCATACTCATTTAACGTCCTAAAGCAAGTTTGTCCTAATATTGATAACTCTAAAGTCTAATTACCTAAAGCATAATATTCCTAACATGAATTGTCCTAATAATTATTTTGCCTATTATTAAACTGGCTTCAATTACAGCATCTAAACTAAACTAAGGTAGGCGTGAAGTCAGAATCGTTACGTATTCTACCTTCAGGCAGGCCAGATTTCGGTTAGGTTAGGTACGACGACGAGCGAAGCGGGAGGAGTGTTAGGTAGAACTGTGACCCTGACGAGCCAGAGATTTTAGCACATTAAATATTAGGAATATTACAATTATGCACATCAATTATTCGACAGTTGAATCTTAGCCACATCAAACGATAGGACAAATAATATTTAGGACAAACGATAATAGGAGCAACAATTTCGGACAGTCAAAAATATGCGGCACAAAGTGTATGCCACACGTTATTAGGACAAAAGACGTTATGCGACACAACGATAGGACTAATAATTGTATGCCATTCGATATAGACCCATACTCAACATTTGTATTGGGAGTGTACCTTGAGTCCGGAGGCGCAGTTGTCGTCGACGAGCTGCGAGATGTCGTCGTCGATGGGCGCGTGCAGCGCCTTGTTGGCCACGATCAGCTCGTTCAGCTTGGCGCGCTCCACCTGCGGGCACGCAGCACCCTCAGACCTCGTCATCATCATCGTAGCAGGCGCAACACGGCCAGTACAGGACTAGGCGTTCATAGGTCCATAGGGAGTTGGCACAAGGCCACTACACGGCTAAAGTCGCCGTCAATAGAACTTTTGAACGATGTAAACAAATTAGTACTGTTTGACACATAACCTCAAATATTCACCAAGCGTGTTTTTACATAGTTATTACATCTTAAACTTAATATGAAAATAATGATCTACATACATACATAAGCTCACGCCTTTATTCCTGTGGGGTAGGCAGAGCTACAGAATTACTAACAGCTCTAAAAACTTGTTAATAATTCTGTAACCACATTTTGCACAATTAGGCTAAGATGTTTACCAGTGAATTAGTGACAGGTTGCAAGCCCATCGCCTAACAGTACTACACAGCCTTTATTCCCTAAGTCGTCTCTTATGACATCCACGGGAGGACATGGAGTGGCACTATTCTTACCCGGCAACCACGCGGTATAAATCTAGCGTTATAAATCATTGCAGAGACCTCACTTGCTCTTTAAAAGTACGTGATTATCGAGTAATCATGGTGAATTGGTTAGTTTGGTTTTGTTTACATCTTTTGCAAGTTCTATTGACGGCGACTTTACATAGGCACGAAATAAACTAGCAATAAAAATTCCACAGATTGATCGCTGTCTTACTTTAACTTCAGTTCTAGAGCAAGAATCATAATTTTGCTGTCTTTTTCTTACTTCAGTCAGAGTAAAAAAGCAGTCAACTTCTGCATTTTTTATTGCGATCTAAACCTAACCATAGGGAATTCGCACATTGTACCGGTTGGTTTTGTGATCGCGTGACTGCATCTTGACGGCTTGGTCACACTAAGTTTCGACGGAGCCCCGAAAAGGAGGAGGAGGGCGGGACTCCAGTTTCTGGCCGTTTTGCCCTTCGAGGCACTGACAAACCCTAACGAACCTACCTACCTAGTCGTTTTGTTTCTAGTAAATTTGATCGTTTAGGTTCACTTTGTCCACATTACCGTTTTGTTCACGTTCTTTATCCACAATTCCACTTCGTCAACATTCCCATTTCATCCATATTCCCATCTCGTCCACAATCCCACTTTGTCAACATTCCAAGCTTAACTAACTAACTAATGTAAAATCATAACACAGAAGTAGAATAAAATGAAAATAAAATGTGAACGAAATGGGAAAATGGACGACATGGGAATGTTGACAAAATAGGAAGTGGACGAGTTGGGAATTGATTATGGACGAAATGGGATTGCTGACGAAGTAGGAATGTAAACGAAATGGGAATGTGGACGAAGTGAACCTAAACGAATTTGATGAAGTCACACAATTTCTTTGATTAAATGGACAAAGATATTGGACAGCTAACCACCTGTCAGCTCTGGCAGCTGGCTTACCTCGTTCAGTTCCCTGGAAGACCCGCTGCAGTTGCTCACGGACGTGTACGCCTCGAACTCCAGCTTGATCGCCTCGCACAGGATCGACTCCATCGAGTTGGGCTCTATCCTGGAAGAGATAAAATGCAGAACGTAAATTATTAGGCACGCTGCGATACCGAAAACCCAAACAGAATGGATTGCGCTTTACAGCGGCTCAGCGGTGAATCGTCTATGTAGCAAAATGTCCAAGAAGCAAAATGTCGGGCGTCATAGCATTTTGCCAAAAATAAAATACAGCTAAATATTTTTTTCCCTTCTCATGCTCTTAAAATGTTACTTTAGTCTCTTTACATCGGGACTAAAACTCTTTATTAATATCTAGGGACTAAAGTAATATTTTTTTAATTTATTTTGGAAACTCCAAAACAGCCAATCACCACGGTGTTTGTGAACGGAGTATAATCGCCATTTTCAGTGATTGTGTATGGACCATTTTTTGAGTATGGAAATAACCTCAAATTGATAACTGTGCTAAAATATAAAAAATAACGATTTCATTTCGTGAAACACGATTAATCATTGCGAATATGAATCTATTTAATTACATTAAGGATAATTCATTTTATTATGCGTGGTCCAATCAGTTATAAAATAATTTTCAAGTTTGAATCTGTTGGCTAAATATGCAAGAATTTAAAGCGTCACTTTAAAACAACAAAAAAACCGCGGAAATTTTTTGTAAGAAACTTTGCTATAGCCAATATTGTAATTTTGTACATGTAGAACGCCGTTTTTTTCCTCGCATTCAAAGTGAAAAGTAGAGTAAACACTCTACTTAAAACTTACTACTTTACTTACTCTTTGTTCAAACGAACAATCTACTATTTAATAATTTTGCCAATTCAAATGGGGCACACAAGAACGGTACGGAACCCTTCGTGTGCAAGTCCAACTCGCACTTTTCGGTTTTTTCAGCCCGCTTCATCGTGATAGAAAGGTCCAGAGGTAGTTCACTAATCTACTCAACCGTTACTTTTTAATCGCCCACTTGATAATGACCGAGAGACCGCGAGATATGATAAGACAAAAGATAATTCCTATCAAACAATAACCTATCGTTGGCTTTCACTAATTCGATTTTAATTACGGCCTCCTCCGATATATAGATACAAAACCTCCTTATGCATGATTTTTTGAGAATTCTTTCAATAAAGTTCCTAATATCAGCATATGCTGGGAGACGTAGATGCTAATAGATGTGATGTATGTGAGGGTTTTTAATATCTGGATACTTTTGTGTAATTGTATCTTCCCTACTTCTGTTTTGTGTGTATCTATCTGTTTAAGGCAATAATAGTACATTGTTGTAGAGGTTAGAAAGTAAGCAATAGATGGCCGAGTTAGTACGAGTCCATCTATTTCACTTTCGGCCGAGGCTTAACACAGTGCTTTTCACGACTACTGCGAGGAAATAAAAATAAATTCTTAAAATAACTTACAACACACTAAAAAAATTGCCACTTTTTTCCGTTAAGTTGATAACTCGAAGGTGAATTGTTATTAAACTATGTGATATACCCTCTAAGTTGTGTTTTCATTTGTAGTACAAAAACCTACCGATCAATTTCAAGAAAATACTTTAGTTTATTGGAAAACACAATAATAGTAATGAGGGCGCCACTGTACATCCGGCGTACGCTCGCAGTCTTAAGGAATAATATGAAAATAAAATTGCGGGTGGTAGGACCTTGTGCAGGGTCCGTCCGGATCGCTACCACCGTCTTATCCATTAACCTACCGCCAAACAGCAGTGTTCGCATTGTTGTGTTCCGGTTTGGGGATAAGACAGCCGGTGAAATGACTAGCATAGAGGCATTCCATCTTAGTCCTCAGGGTTGGCAACGCATTTGCAGTCTTAGGACTGCTCTGTAGTCTTGTGAATGCAAATGTCTATGGGTCCCAGTTTCCACATACCATCAGGTGGCTTGTGTGCTCGTTTGTCATCTCTATGCCATAAAAAAAAAAAAAAAAACTACTGTGTTGAGAGGGCAATAAATATTTTTAAGAAGTTTTACCTTTCGACGTCTTGTAGTATGTCCCTGGCCTTGTTGATGTCGGGGTCGCTGCTGGTGGACGGCAGCTCCTCGCACATGTGAAGCGGCTTCGCTTCCCGGCCGAGCGCGTCGCCGTTCGTCAGTATCGACCTGGACCCATCGAACATTATCAATCATTGCCATGAGTATTAGTTTGAACGTCAGTTTTATCTGGGGTTAGATTAAAAATTAAAGATTAGTAATGAAAGGTTGAAATTGGTCGGCGGACCCGGCTACTAATGACCCGCCCTCGCTTCGCTTTGGTTTCGTGAGTTGTCTGTGATATCCGTATATAAACCAGAATTTATTCTATATAATAAAAATGAATCACTAAACGTGTTGCTAAGCGCAAAACTCGAGAACGGCTGAACCGATTTGGCTGATTTATAGTATAAATCTACATACAAAACACACCACACATAAACACACACACACACACACACACACACACACACACACACACACACACACACACACACACACACACACACACACACACACACACACACACACACACCCATACTACTCACTACCCACTACCGCTTTGGGAATAATTAGCTGACTAAGAATTACTTTTTAAAGACAGCAGTAGGCATAATCATCATCACTACATATTATAAATAGTGATCGTTATCAACGTCCACTTTTGGTAGCAAAGGGTATGGTTGGCAGAAAAAACAAACACATTTGGTTGTTTACTTTTGATCTTAACCATAAAATAAATATTTACCTTCTAAAGATTACACCTCTAGATATAAATCCTTACGGTACAAAACCTTTTCCGCCCTAATATTATTTAAAACAGTGTAGGTACGTCAAATGACATAAAATGTCATCAAAATATAACTGTAGTTGAAAATCTAATTACACTACGCGACGTGTTTATCTAAATAAACCAATGCATATCGTATCTAGAGTGGATATTCAAGTATTTTAGTGGAGTCCTCATAAAGTGCACGTATGATCACAGTATTTACATTGACAGCATGGATTTGCAACAATACCCGTATTTTATTACGACGGATAAAGCCACTCGATGTACTGTTTGTAATATCAATATTAAAAGGAAAAAGCACAATATAAATAACCACTTAAAGTCAAAATCCCATGTAAATAAAATAAAATAAAAATAGTGTGCAATGTTTTAAAGACTTAAATTTCCTTCCTGTGACTTCTGTTAACGTAGAAAGGTCATTTAGCTACCGTAAAATGTGCCTACTTTGCTCCCCCCTGGGTAATTATGCTCCATGGTTATATTGAGGTTATCTGTATTGTAAATCATTCTATTGCTTTCATTTACTTCGTAGCTGGATGTATACATCGATTCTTTTAAGCAAATTTGTCATCAACCTTGACTTATAAGGTAACAAACGAAATAGTCACTATGGAGCATAGTTACCCATGGGGGAGCAAAGTAGGCACATTTTACGGTATTTAAAATGGATTTTTTCCAATCGACGTGAACGACTGACAGCCAAATCTGTTGAATAAATTTTAGTCATTTATTCACTATAATTTGGATTTGTTGTTATAAATATGTATATAAATCTCATAATTTGTAAAATATATAATGTTTAATATACTTCGTTATTTGTTTTTTTTGTCAACCATACTTTGCTACCATTACAGGACGTTGATAACGATCACTGATTATAAAACAAAGTCGCTTCCCGCTGTCTGTCCCTATGTATGCTTAGATCTTTAAAACTACGCAACGGATTTTGATGCCGTTTTTTTTAATAGATAGAGTGATTCAAGAGGAAGGTTTTTATGTATAATAAATTCAGCTTTATGTACGGGTGTTACAGAAAACTCACATTAACCGAAGCGAAGCGAGGGCGGGTCGCTAGTTAAAAATACATTGTTCAAATGTTTAAAACACTCTTCATTTTGGGCAGTCAAAAAACTAAATAAATAGCATGACTGCAATATTTTATTTGTCAGATTTTTTTATTGTGCTAACCCAAATTAGTCCAAGTTCAGCAGTTTTATGATAATAGCAAAGAATTAATTAATAATGTGGCAAGTGCATGTAATGCTGACGTTCTTCAAATCATATAACAAAATTAATAGAATTCTAAACACCTATAACCTAAATTTAAAAATGTGCAAAGCCAAAGTTCTGACATGGCTTCTAGGTCTATCGTATGTTGACACGGAAAATCTGCTGACGATTGCAAGGTGACAAGTGATTGTATTATAATATAATGTTTTGTAGATTAATTGTTTTTTTTATTTTCTGCTAATTATTAATGTTTTGATGTAATTAATTCATTACTAATATAGGTAAGCGTTTATAAGCGTTTATTACTGTTTAAAGGTATATTGTAATTAGATTTAGATTTTAGGCTCAATTAATGTCTAAAACACAGGTTGCAATTTTTTTTTTGTCACCTAGCTTAGACATCATGTAATTTTTATTTCCTAGACCTAAGATCATTGACTGTTTTGCTTTTTATACTATATATTGTTGTTCTTTTAATTTGAAATAAATGATTATTATTATTATTATTATTATATACCTAGTGATTAGTGACTCACTGAATGTTAATAATGCAGACAAAGTAATTTTAACCTTATGTACATTATTATTATACTAACTGACCTAACAAAGGTTGTTAATTCTCAATTATTTCCAGGCCAGTTTTCCGTGTTTTTTCCCCCCTAACCATTGATTTTAGCAAAGTGGAATAAGACTCCGAGATTAGTCTGTACAAATTCAGCGTTTAATCTAGGTATAAGACCTTGTTCTCGTTTGGTCGAATCCGCCCTTAGTCAGATTATTACGAACATTGGAAAAAAACAATTAGCCAAATCTATCCAGCTGTTAAGCGATGTGTTTACCAATACATACCATTTGATTTGTGTTTATAAAGATAGATGATACAGATGTACTGACGACACAAAGCTGAGTAGGGGCCCGACATTAAATGTTTTGTTTTGCTTGTCATCTTTTTAAATAAATAAATAAATAAATGAATATCAGGAGATCATCATGTTTTTACCTAGTCCCAAACTAAGCTCTAGGCTTGTACTACGTGTACTAGGCAACAATAAACATACTTATATAGAGAAATAAATACTTAAATACATACATACATACATTCCTTCATGTCTTCATTCCCAGAGTGGAGAAGGCAGAACTCCAGAATTACCATCAAGTTTGCTCATCAAATGAGTCCCAACACGGTGGGAACACGTTACGTATAGCGTCAGACCTTCTGACTCCATCATCAGATCAGCACTATGGTGCCATACTACTGTATTGTCATTGAAGCTACATGAGTATACCAAACCCTAGCTCAATCGGACCTCGGGAAGTGTCTCAATTCATCCTTGCAAGATTTTACCCATACATACATACATTGCAAGTTTATAAAAAGCTTGTAGAAAAGAGACATTATATATCTTTAACACAAAAGATAATTTCACATTCACATTCTACACTGCAGTAGTGATAAAAGTGATTGCTTATCATTATTATTCTGTGAGTCACATAGTTGATAGGTCAATTCTTAGAAACAATATTTACCCATAAAAGATACCCATATAGTTTGTAGTTTGTATTTTGTATGACTAAATTCAGTAAAAAATGCAGTCATGATTTTGTTTTGAATAAGCCTATAATTATGTACAATATTTTTAAGAAATAAAAATAATCTTAAATAAAAATTTTCGTAAAAGCCGACTAAGTTAATAAAGGCGTGTAGTACCTACTGTTAGGCGATGGGCTAGTAACCTGTCACTAATACACTGGTAAACATCTTCGCCTAAGTGTGTACAGAATTATCAAAAAGTTTTTATAGTTGTTGGAAATTCTGTAGCTCTGCCTACCCCACTCTGGGAATAAAGGCGTGAGTTTATGTATGTAATATTTACAGCAAGAAATATCAAAATAAACGGTGGGAAAAGTTAGGGCACTGTACAAGCATAAATTGTCCAGTTGCTAAAGGTTGTATTTGCTATTTGAACAGTGGAACCTCCTCCTCTTTTGAGGACGGTTAAAAGTACAGTAGGTTCCTGGTCCACCAAATATTGTTTTTAAAAATATTGTACATAATTATAGGCTTATTCAAAACAAAATCACGACTGCATCCTTTGTGTGACGAAATTTAGTCATACTACAAACTATATGAGTATCTTTTGTTACACAAAGGAATCAATTTAATTAAAGCCCTTAAATATACATTTTTTTTTTTTTAAAACAACCCATTTGGTACCAATTGGCAAATTATTTTGTCATCAATTGTCCTGTCTTTTGTTCTTGATTATTTCAAAACCTACTTACTTAACGGATTTCTATGCAGTTTTCACCATCAGTTAGATAATTTTTGTATAGTAAGGTTTTTATGTATAATAACTTTTGATCTACATATGGGTGTTACAGAAAACTCAAGTGAAGAGAGGGTGGGTCGATAGTCTAACACGAATATTTCATTGAATAGGCTCCGAAACTACTAGACCGATTTGAAAAATTCTTTCCCCATTTGAATCCTACATTATCCCTGAACATAAGCATTTTTTTATTTTTCTATGCTATTGGAGTCGCTGGCAACCTCATCGCCTAATAAACACAATAGTAATGCTTGCATGCCAAAGGCCTTGGTGCAGAAGTCCGAGCCCCTTACTAAACTGTTTAGGTTTTCTAAATCAAAATATCATTATTGCTAGTTCAATTTGAGGATTGCTGATCAGGGTTCTAGGCGCCCCGAGCTTGGGGGCCCTGGTAAACAGCACCATCTAGCCCTCTGGTAGCTACATCACTGAATACTGTGTTTTTTTTTAATTAAACGAGCGTGCTACGTAAGTAAGTTTTGGAGTATCAGGAATTTTCTTACCTTATACTACTCTGCTTCGGTGGATCATACATATTACTATCTATCGACAGCATGCTATCACACATGTTGTATGACTCCACCACATGCTCGTATTGACTCTTCTCATCCATCGGGTACACTTTCATGGTATAAGGGTGCTCTGTACTCTGCACAGGTACATACGGACTGTACATATGCGGGGAACTCATCGAATTTTCCATTTCGTTACCCGAGGGTGACCGCACTGTACTATTTGGACTGCATGTTGTACTATTTAAGACATCATACTGTATTACAGGTTCTTGCACTTGCGGAGAGCTGTTTCTTGCAGAATCGTCATCCCGCTTATTCATTTTCGAGCTTGTTACATCTTCATCCGGATCCCTTTGCCCTGACCGTTTCTTAGCCCTGTTCTCTTCTATTTTTCGTCGTTTCTCCGCTTTATCTTCGTCGGACATTATAAACTCTTTAACCATACCAATGGCTAGACATTTGACTAAGCGGCATTTTTGGCAAAACCGGCGTGTTACCACCGTTATATCACAGTTGTTTGTGAATGGGCATTTGAATTCTTTACCAGTTAGAGCATTCCGACGAAAGAAAGCTTTGCAACTCTCGCAGGAAATCGCGTTAAAATTGTACCCCAGCGCTTTGTCCCCGCAAACTAGACAGATCTTTTGCTGGGGCGTTAGCTCTTTCTTTTGCTCCTCTTCCTCTTTCTTATCACTTTTTTCATTGCTACTATCCATTTTGTATAAAAAACCACTTCACTTCGACACCAATAACGACAAACATTCTTTGATTCGACAATAATTAACTAGAAGACTACGAACGACATGATATTTGATTTCATTGCAGAACGGACATAATTTGCACACGCCTCAGTCGTATGACACGATGCTTATTGCGATATGAGGACGGCAAGTATTGTTAAGAAACGATAAGACGATAAGTTGTTAATGTTTGATAAAAACAATTACTACTATTACTAGATCACAGAATCATAATCGCATGACTCGTTTTAAGTTCACCCTGATGTCAGTTTGCGTCAACACATACAATTGTTTGATTCAAATGACAAAAGACTTTAGTCAAATGGAGTAAGGAAACATTTTTCTTGACAAAATTCTCATGAATTAATATTTCAATCAGTGTAAATATTATCTGTGACTAAGTACGTCAGCTGTCAGATTTTGTTTTTTCTTTTTCTTTCAAGCAAGTTTTAAAAGGCGAGGGTTTTCCAAAACTTACTGGGTTTGAAAAGACCTTCCCGTGGAAGTCGTAAGAGGCGACTATAAGGGCACTTGCACAGAAAATTTAACACTGGGTGAATACACTAAGGGCCTGTTGTTTGATCAGGATTAAACTAATTGTTAAAATTCGAAAAAGAAACCAGTCGAATTGTCACGTGTAATTAATGAACATTCGGCGCGAACATCGAGTGGTGTGTAAACTCAACGTCCACACCACTCGAATATTCACGCGAATGCTCTCAGTGGAAACGCTCCTTAACAGTAATGGCGGCGAGTTACAAACAATAGGATAACATGTTAAAAGATATATGGTTTTAATGAGTAGAATAGATGTTTAAAGTTCCAAGTGTTCTAGCTCATCGGAAAAATAAACCCCACCGATGTAACAGCATTGCTGCATTCTTTCATTGCTGATATCTCTTAAACGGCACGGCTTGTTAAATAAGCTTTCTTATAAAAACAAACAAATTGAATTCGTCCCAAACTAAGCTCTAGGTTTGTACTATGGGTACTAGACAATGATAAACGGGGTATTCCCAGTTGTCCATACCCCCTTTGTCCACACTGTGGACAACTGGGAAAAAATCCCACACCCTCACCCTCCCCTCAAATAAAATGTTTTTTCTCTTCTCATGCTCTTAAAATGTTACTTTAGTCTCTGCACATCGGGACTAAAACTCCTTATTAATCTCTAGGAACTAAAGTAATATTTTTTTAATTTATTTTAGCAACTCCTGAACCGCCAATGAACCGTGTTTTTGAGCGTGGAAATAAGCTCTAAATGACAACAGTGCAAAAAAATAAAAATAACGATTTAATTTCGTGAAACACGATTAATGATTACGAACATGAATCTTTTAAATTATATTAAGGATAATTGATTTCATTATGCATGGTCCAATCAGTTATAAAATAGTTTTCAACTTTGAATCTTTTGGCTAAATATGCAAGCATTTAAAGCGTCACTTCACAACAATAAAAAGGGGAACAATTTTGTAAGAAACTTGGTTATAAACAATATTGTAATTTTGTACATTTAGTAGTGAAAAGTAGTGTTTAAAATCGGAACAAATACTTGCGCTCATCAGACAGCTATTTACCAATGCTGGGAATCGAACCCAGGACCGCTAGCTTAGTAGGCAGTCACTAACAACTAGGTTAACGAGTCATAAAGTTATAAATTTGCATGAAACAGATTTAAATATACCAGATAGGGTAAAGTCGCCAGTGGTCGGCCAGAGACCTGTAGTCAGCCTCTGCCTTTACTTTGCATGAGTGGGAAGAGTGGGAAAGATATAGTTCCCACTCTTCGCACTCATATAAGGTTGACTACTGGTCTTTGAATGACCACTGGTGACTTTACCCTATTCAAAGCTAAAATTATATCTATAATGTTTGAGGATTTTACTTAAATTCATTTCAATAATCAAAAAATCTGGTCAAGTTCGCGTCGGACTTGCGCACCGAGGGTTCAGTACCACCACACAGTAATTATATGAATCGAATCAACGCGAGTCCAACCCACACGTCTTGACCATTTTTTAGTATTGTTCTCTATGATCATTGATCATAAAGGGCATTGGCTAAATGTATTTGAAGAATATTGTCACTTTTTTTTGAGCCGCTACAGATGATTTCAACACAGTTTTTTAAAGGACCGTTAAGCTGACTACTCAAAGGGTATTTGTTATTAAAGTTTGTTACGTATCCCACAAATTCTGTTTTTACTTGCGCTACAAAAATGTGTCGTCTGATTGCAAGGAAATTCTTTAGTTAATTAGAAAACACAATAATAGTAATGAGGGCGCCACTGGACGCTCGGCGTTTGCTCGGTGCAGTCTTAAAGAGCTGTATCCTCTGAACCATAATAGAGCGGGAAGAGTTTTTTTTCCAGCATATGTGTTAGTAGGCCGGATATATTCACAAAAAATTAGAGATGGGCCGACTAGTCGCCGACTATTCGGCACCATTTGTAGTCGGCTATTAGTCGGCGACTAGTCGGCAAAAAATGCCGAATATTCGGCACTTATTTGCCTAGGAAAATATAGGAAGAAATTAAACCATTTTATAACAAACTTATTTTACATTTAAGTTTTTAATGCACAGGATGAATAAGTTATGGTTTGTACTATGTTGCGTTATTTATTATTTAACAAACGTCTTAATTACTCTAATCAAAACAAGAAATAATATTAACATTATTATTATTTAAAAATAATAATACTTACAATCATTGAGGAACTATCTGAAGGCAGTAACAATTGTTTATAATATTATGTACCTATTAGTATCATCGACATTCTATTTTATTAGTTTTTCTTACTTTTCTACTTTTAATTAACGTTATTAACGTCACGAAGCACGCCGGCGAAATAATAACGTAAACAAAACTGGTCAAAACATGACCGCGAGACGAATGACGCGAGAAACGAAGCGACACGAACGTTTCCGATTGCACCCGAACTTAGCTAAAAACCTACGATCCGCATTGCCGACTAGTCGGCCGATTAATCGGCAATTCAAGAACCGACTAGTCGGCCGACTGGCTAGTCGGCAAAATCCCTAGTCGGCCCATCTCTACAAAAAATATATGTAAAGAAAGTGAAATAAAAAGGGTACCCATACAAGAAACGTTTTTTTTCAACGTATTTTATTCTTGTTATACTTATCTTAAAAACGGTAACGTACAAGCGTCAAAGGGTATTGTGGGTACTTCTATGTATTTAAAGTTAACATGGATCGAACCAGGGACTTTTAAATACAATACAAATACTCTTTATATGCAATAATGGCACGAAAAATAAAAACAAAAGAAAGGGCATTGGATAAATTTGTTTGTAGAATATTGTAATTTTTTTCTTTCAGCGGCCACGGATGATTTTTACGTAGTTATTTAGAGGACCTCGAAATATACATAGATAATATATAATTAATGGCGTTTAATAATATCGGAGCCGAGATATTTAAGATTGAAGTGTTCAGTTTTTGGTACTAAAAGTACGCCTAGGTAAGAATATTAAATATCTCGGCTCCGATGCACTTAAGAAAACCTTAATTTTGAATTATTCTATCATAATTTACCACTTTTACTAATGGCCGCTCACCTTGAAAATGTATGACTTTTACAAATGACAACACTTTTACCCAAACCCCTTTTGACGCTGATGATGATGATGAACACGCCATCTATTACGGCTCAAAAGGAGCAGCCCTTTAAAGTTATGACGGACGGACAGTATAGTTATAATAATAGGCCCCATTGGACTCCCGCCGGGTACGCAACCTTAATACACAATTTGCGACGTTATCAAATTGGGATTGACCAAAAAAAATTACTCACAGTTTTTAATTTCTCATTCGAAAGAATAGGAAATTTCAAGATAGCATTTTCTTTAATTTTGTATTTGACCCAATAGTTTTGTTTTAATATCTTTATTTATTTAGCAGACATTTTATGGATGACATGATTATTTTAAATTTGGGTTGGCATTTTCTAATAAATTACAACAATTAAATGATATCTAATGAAAAAAAGTGATTGTTATAGCGTATTAAAACATAATAGTTCAATCTGTTTTCGCCTAACCCGAAGTTACAGCTAGGAGGGCTTCAACCCGAAAACGAAAGTCAAAGTTAAATATACTTTTGTCTAAATATCCAAAATAGATATATATTTCAAAAACTTAATAATGCAGAACGGCTTTAAAACCCTATTCCTCGAAATGGTTTTCGAATTGGAGTAATTGTAAAAATATGAACAATCCCTAATTGGGATTACATACATTTTGTAAAGTCTTTGCCTATTGCCTACCCCACGAGTTGAGTCGTCAACAAACATGCGAAATAGTGCTTAGTCGTCAAACTGAGCGACGTGACGTTTCGGTGCATCACGTCATGCGACTCGGAATGCACTTGCACTGCAAATTCGTGCAGCTAGTAATGCGAAAATTAGTTTTTGTTTTTTTTTCGTAAGTGGCTGGGTTAAATGAAAAACACCATTACGAGGGTTGAGTGGTCAAACCCGATAAGTCGATATAACTTGTTGTGTCAAAAAGAACATTAATGAATACCTACATCAAGACAATTTAAATTTGAGTAAATAATTATTACGATTTATCGGGTTTGACCACGCAACCCTTATGTCTAACACATTATTATTACTAAGATGTACGAGTACCTAGTATTGATTTATATTATACGAGTATTTGTAATGATGTAGGTAATGAATATATAAATATACAGCCAATTTTATAAAATTCAAAATTCAAAATTCAAAATATTGATTCAGTAAATAGGCCACATGAGGGCTCTTTTACACGTCGGTAATATAGGGTGAGTCTACCAGCGCTTCGGACGAGACCATCATTGCGGAGAAGAAGCGCCGCAAGAAACTCCAGCAAAAGGTAATTTTTTCAATCATAAAAACATAGTACTTAAAACTACGTTAGGTAATGAAGCAATAAATAATCAGTTCTTAAAACTACAAAAAATAAAATCATTGCAAACGTAAGGTCAATAAACCTTAACATTAAAAAAAAAAACTATGAGAACAACACGACGAGGTCCCTATGTCAAAAGCCATAACTAGAATAATTTATTTAACAACAAGTCCATGCAAACGTGAACAGACCGGACCCTTTATACAAATTATAAGTACTTACAATGTTAACGAAATTACGAGTTTTTACGAAAAAATAAACTCCTAAGATGTGGTAAAAGTTGTTGTTTATTTCAATAAACATTTATTTATTTATTTACACGATGTCTTGTGGACTAACTTATCATTTACAGACTTATTCATAAACGCTCAATAGCTAAAGTGTGCATTATAATATGTTTTGACCTTATTTGTCACTGCGGCTTTTAAATTTGACAGAAAGTGACAAAGAATATCTTAAACTAAAGTAGGTTTGTGTGTAAAGGGGTTCATGTTGCGGATTAAAGCCAAAAGTAAAAAAAAAGTTGTTAAAAGAGTTCCATTCCAATACTTTAAGTGAGCATTCTAATACAATCGACAACATGCAACCCTGACCCAACATAGAACTGTGTCTCAGTTATAGGTATTTTGTTTGATATTTGATTCGCCTACAAAGCTAGCGGTCCTGGTTTCAATTCCCCGTAAGGGCAAATGTTATCTGTGTGACGAGCGCAAGTAATTATTTCTACGTTTTGAATGTTTTCTCTGTATTTAAGTATTTATTTATCTATGTAAGTATTTATACTCATAGTATAAGCCTTTAGCTTATACCTAATATGTGTGAGATTTGTGTGAAATTGTCCCTTGTTTTTTTTAATTTAAAATCTTCCAGCGCTTTCCAAGAAAAGATTGTTGCTGTGAAAGTGAAAGAAACTCAACAGTATTCTTTTAAATTGGTAATTGGTATGTAACGAATTGTCAGTTAGATGCAAGATCGGTGTAAGTGTACAAGTGTTTCCGTTTCCGCATTGCGGGTGATGACGTAACGCCGACCATTAGCCGGGTTCCGCTCAATGTCGCTACCCCTAAAGCCGTTCAGCTGACTCGCTTCGCCCTTGCGTTCGCATAAGTGTGGTACTCACACAAAAACCTAGATAACGGGTACACTTAATATTACATAATTTCGAAGTCATAATCCCGAATTTTCATAATTTTACGAACGTTTTTATGATACCTTTATATACATAAAACGAAGTGGCGACCACTGTCTGTTCGCTTAGATCTTTAAAAATTCTCAATAACTTTTAATGATGTTTTTTGCAATTGATAGAGTGATTCAAGAGGAAGGTTTATATGTATAATTTATTCTGGTTTATATACGGGTGTTACAGAAAGCTCACATAAAACGAAGCGAAGCGAGGGCGGGCCGCTAGTTGCTTATAAATCAAACCTAACCTAACCTACGTAAAGCAATCAATTATTCATTTAATCTGAACAAGCTCATAAGTACCTACTGGAAAAATCAGTCAAATGAATTTGGAGTTTTAAAGTTAATTTTTCGGTCTTTGACAAGTTAAGTACACTTTTTACAGTAAATAAGGGTTTTCAATAAGTAAATTATAATACGTACTCGTTAAAGTTTTATTTCAGGATACAATTCAAAACCAGTAAATAATATTTAAAACTATAGTTTTACTTTAAAGTCGCGTGGGATTTGACGGACGCGGCTAATGACATACGTTGACTTGTTTAGCCTACAGTTTGGTCGTTCCAAGAGGGCATATTTGACAGCTGTCATCTTAGTACAACATATAACCTCAAACAACTTGTAAAGTTGTATTGTATGTCGAATCAGGTTTCCACGTGACAGGCACAGCCTAGTGTGGGACCACCAGCTAATTGTATCATCCGTAATTTGTGTTCCCTTTTTAGGTTGGAATCAACCAAACTGGAATAAGGTCTTATACCTAGATTAAACGCCGAATTTGTAAAGACTAATCTCGGATTAAGTCTTATTGTAGTTTGGTCGAATTCGCCCTTAATAAACAAAATTTATTACATAATTTATGTTACAAAGTCAGTCAACCGGCGGTCTTCCAGACAATCGTTCAAAGAAGATAAGTGATAAATAAATCAGTAACAATTAATACGAATTAAAGATTTTTTTCTTCTTACAGATCGGAATAAAATGACCGTTATTTTGCACATGTTTTCGCCTTCAACGAAGTCACGATTATAAAAATCCAATCCGTCTTCTCCAGTTTATACCTAAAGTAACGTAACTATAACAAGAATTATAACTAGACAATATTATTTTTAAGAATCATTTACGTTACTAAACGAAACATGTCCAAATTTGACCGTTTTTATTCTAATGTACAAAAAAAAACGAAGTTTACTTTAGCTATTTTTAATTGTACCCAATTAACAATTTCACCGTAACATGCTTGTTCGTAACCTTCGATTGCGAATAAAACCCTCTGTATCTTGTCACAAGTCGTTTGTGTCAACTCTAACTCACAATGGACCGCTTGGCGCGGTGTTTGGTGGTCTCCGCGAGGGTCCTGATGCTGCTGCAGCTGGCTGCGGCAGACACCTTCACCATCAGGATAGCTACCGAGTCCCACGTCAACCAGGTCGACGCTAAGTTCGTCAGCTTTACCTTGGATCCGGAGTACTTGTTTTCGAGTGGTGATAAGTCGAAAGGGTGAGTTGATATTTTGGTTTTTACAAGCTTTTATTTAACCTGCATGTATGTATGTAAGGCTTACTTACTTCAAGCAAATAAGACAGAAGGCCAATGTCGTGTCGTATCAGGAGATGAAAAAGCTAGCACAGAGTAGAGAAAAGTGGCAATTACTTCACCGACAAGAGCCTAGCTCTTAAATTTAATGATGATGATGTATGTATGTAAGGGTCAAATCTGGCGAGTTAAATTTGACCCATTTCCCGGTTCCCGATGAAGCTGAAAATTGGCACACGCCTTTAGTTCTGATGACAATACAATAATATAGTACCATCGAGCTGGTCTGATGATGGACACTCAGGGCCATAGGAACTCCTAAATTATACATTATATAATATACCCGTCGTGTTAGGGCTTGTTAGAACCGTTTTGACGAGTAGATGACTGTGCAAAAAAATAATTAGGTAGAGTCGGCAACAAAAGCTTGTTCCAAAAATGTTATCTTTGTCAAAAACTTATTTACTTACATATATTTTGTTGATGCTAGCTTAGTTGGTGGGTACGAAGTTACCCGTGGGTATGAAGTTAGCGGTCGTGGGTTCAAATCCCAGTAAGGACAGATATTATTGTGATGAGTAACGAGTATTTGATTTTTTAGTATGTAAGTAAGTTATCATTTATTTGTAATACGAAGGTTGGACACATGCAGTTCTTTATATTTTAATGAGATCTCTGTGATCTGCCTTTTAGGCGTACAAACTCTTTTTTTCTATAGCTAATATTATCGTCATTTTTTATTAATTTTTCTTTGTACTTAAGGATGTTTATCACTTAATCTGGGACTAAATCAGTTTGTGTAAAATTGTCCAATGGTATTTATTTATTGTTGATTTGATTATGAGTATGTACATAGTGTTCGGTTTAAATAGACGAAGTGATGCTATATGGTCCATTAGTGGTGGTGCGACCTTGTCCAAATCGCTACCACCATTATATCTGAAGGTACGCGTACAGGCAAGGGTAAAAATAAATATCCAAACAAAAGTGCAAAAATATGCACACATAGACCTAAAAAACTAGTTAGTTCCTATTTACCTTTAACATCTGATTACGATTTTCAGGAAAGAGTCATTCTGCATGGCAGCATCTCTAGCCCCAGCGTTCATCAGGATCGCTGGTCCTTCCACCTCCCACCTGACCTTCCACAACACCAGCATGTCCTTAGACGAGCTGGACACCAAGCTGCCCGAGCCCAACAAGCAGAAGAGGCACCTTAAAGCATCTGAGGAGAGAGAGTCGAAGGAGGAAGGGAGTCTGGACGATCATCATGGGTTAGAGGGGTCAATAGAGAGATATGAGAGTATACTTTCGAAGCTGAAGGCTAAATTGAAACGTTCCAAGGATGATAGAGAAGGTATGTAACTTTGTTGGATAATACTTTGTGCTTGCTACCCCTCATAATTTAGTCGAGTAACACATACTGGATATACGTGTGTAACCAACTGAACTGGATTTGCATTACACGGCTAAAATACGAACAGAGGCGCGGCTCAACAATCGCGTGTTGTGAATGTACTGTCAAAGAAATTGATTCCTAGGCCACTTTGAACTAATTCAAAGTGACGTAATCAATCAAAATTCTTATGATTTATGTACAGTGTCACTTGACAGAGTCCAAAGTGGCCTAGGTTTCAGTTTACGTCATAAAATTGCAAGCGACTAGTCGCTGACGTACCTTTTTGCTTTTAAACCTACTAATATTATAAATGCGAAAAGTTTGTGTGTGTTAGTTTGTTACTTTTTCACTCTGCAACGGACGGACTTGGATGAAATTTTAAAATGGAGATAACTACCCTACCCTGCTACCCTGGATTAACAAACCGGCTAGTTTAAACTTGAAAAAATTAAAAGTTAAAGAATAACGATGGTCAAAGTTTAAAATGAAACAGCAGTGTTCGCTTTGTTGTGTTCCGGTGAAATGCCTAGCAAAGTCCTCAGGGCCGCAAAGTATTAAATAATCTCATTATATTTAATTGTAAGATTGCAATCGTGAGATTGAAACTGTTTAGATGGGCTTTAATGTCTACGTAATGTCAGGTGGCCTGGTGTTATTCTCTCAAAAACGACGGACGGTCGGACGAACGAGCGAAATAAAAGCAGCGAGTTTAAGTAGTCCCGTCAGAGCGAACAAAACACATTTTCAATTAAGCAGCCTTATACGTTCGATCTCATCGGCAGAAACCATGCTGCCAAATTGAAAATGCACGCGCTAAAATATGTTTTGTTCGCACTGACGGGACTACTTAAACTCGCCCCTTGGAGATTCACTCGTTCGTCCGTCCGACCGCCGTTGTTGAGAGAATCACTCCCCTGTACCGCCGAGCAGTAGGTATTATTAAATTCCAATTTCCATTCGATTTTCAATCGAATCCGCGCAACTAAATAACCTCCCCTGGACCAAGTTTTAGTTTACCTTACTTAGGGGTTTGGGTAAAAGTGTTGTCATTTGTAAAAGTCATTCATTTTCAAGGTGAGCGGCCATTAGTAAAGCGGCAAATTATAAAAGAATAATAAAAAAAAAACAAGTTTTGTTATATAGGTAATGTAATTAGGTAAACATCAAAATAAATGTCCAGTTAAAGAGAGTTTTGTCACCGTCACGAAACTGTTGGTTAATGTCAAACATACGTCAATTGTAACGAAATTGTAAGTTAGACATCATTTAAGTGACATTTAAATAGCGTCCTTATGTACACTTTTTTTGAAAAACACCCAATTGTACTCGAGATATTTAATATTCTTACCTAGGCGTACTTTTAGTACCAAAAACTGAACATTTAAATCTTAAATATCTCGGCTCCGATATTATAAAACGCCATAAATTATATATATCTTTGTGTATTTTGAGGTCCTCTAAATAACTACGTAAAAATCATCCGTGGCCACTGAAAAAAAAAAGTCAATATTCTTCAAACGAATTTACCCAATGCCCTTTGACGCTTGTAATTGTTATAAGTTGTGTTTTTATTTGTAGTACAAAAACCTACCGACCAATTTCAAGAAAATACTTTAGTTTATTAGAAAACACAATAATAGTAATGTGTGCGCCACTGTACATCCGGCGTACGCTCGGCGCAGTCTTAAAGATGGACAGTGTAGGTATATTCGTAGGGTTCTGTAGGGCTCTAAAATGAACAAAAGGCACCCTCAATTCCTAAGGCTCGCGCCAAGGTCGAAAATTTGGCTTTTTATCAGGTCCTAATCGCACCTAAACAATATCAAAAGCTGACTAAGCGCCACACTTACTTACGTAAACCACCTACAGCCTACAGCCTGCATAAACTGATTGTATTATCGATGTGATAGTGCTATCTAAAATGCATTCGTATTATAATACTTATATTGCATTATCTCGGGTATGAATATGACTGACAATATTATAATTAAGTCTTTATATCATTGACTTCGAGTGTTACAGACCGTGTTTGATCTGTTGGAACGTTTTCAGTGAATTACTAAAAATATGCCAGTGTTTCTGTGAAGCCTATCTTAGAACTTCTATACAACCAAAGTAAGTACTCTGTTATATTTTTGAAACTTCCTAGCGCTCTTTGTTCTTTTCACAGAACTATATCTTTTAATAGCGCGCAACCCAGATATTTCTCCACAGTTAGATACGGCCCACGTATAGGAACAAATTTCCTGTCCATCTGACAGTTTGTGTTTTTATCATGCGAAAACAGTTGTATAAAGGGCGTCCCAACCTTACTGGACATGAAGGGGAAGTACCTTAAATATCGTAGATAGTGAATTTTGCTTTGAATTACTTACTTTTAAAAATAGCATAAAGTCTTCTTTGAGCAAAATTCACTATCTACGATATTTAAGGTACTTCCCCTTCATGTCCCATAAGTTTGGGACGCCCTGTATATTGCCTACATGGAGTAAGTACTCCTTTAAAGTTTAAGATGCATTTTAGTACATTACTTAACAAGGGCTGTAAAAGAAAGAAAGCCCGAAATCGCAGGTATTTGAGACCCGAGCCGTAGGCGAGGGTTGTAAATATGCGATAGAGGGCTTTCTTTTTTACTGCCCGTGATGAGTACACAATTTTACGTCTTCACCTGGCCACAATGCGAGTTTTACCGTGCGCGCAGCGTGCGATAAAACTCACATTATGCATGGCCAGGTGTTACGTAAAACCAGTTTTTGTATGAAAGAAACCGGTTATAACCTGTTATTTGCATTCCCTAGATGCATTGCTGTAAATTAAGGCCTCGAACAGTACTAGTTTAGTTTTGTTATTGCTGAAGGACAGTGGGTCGCAAACTAAATATAGACCTATGGCGTTGAGTATGACTATTTTTATTGATAAATTTCATTTTAATTTTAGATCATGCCTACAAAAAAATTTAGTGTAATTAAATTCAGACGCCTGCCAGGTAATGAGAAAGAGTACTTTCAATGTGTTCCAACTAGTTGGATCCGGCGCCAAACGCCGAATGACGAACTTAACGTATTCGTTCTTTATCCTGTAAATATGGCAATGTCAGAAATTAAAAGACTTCAAGATGGATCCGTCCCTGATCCACTGTGGCCGTCATGGAAATCTACTTCTTTAGTTCAAATTGGTAAGTCATAATTATTATATTTTGCACTAGTGGTTGCATGTGTTTTTCTTAAATTGGAAGCACATAAATATCATTGTTCCTAGTTAAATATTAGCACCACCCGACGCATCACGAGCAAAGGCTTGATGTAGAAAACAATTAATACTTACGTAAGTAGCAACTTTTATATTCTTGATATTATTAATTTTGCAGATTAGTTTAGTTTTCTGTATCTTTCTTTTGTAATTTGTTAATTGTGCCAAATTGCCGATGCTTTATACTTATGATATGAAAGGTATTTGCTTGTAGTTTTTGTATTTATGTTGCCAATAAATATTACAACATATTTATTTAATAGTACATATACATATACATATATTATTATTTTCTTATTACACTATTTATTCGTTTAGCGTACCGTCCGGCTGTCACTCTCGGAGCTGGCTGAATATCAGCGCTGCAGGTGTCTAACACCTCAGCATTATGCTGAGCCAGTGTCCGATTCACTGCCGCGAAGACACACTCACTACTTGTTTATTGCTGTTTTCTGTTTTTACTTTTTTCTATGTGTCTTGTGTCTGTAGTGAATAAATGTATTTTTCTTTCTTTTCTTTCTTAGATTCGTACGTAACATGGACACAGATACAGACATTTATAAAAAAGAACACTAATCTTGATGTAATGGTTTTAAAAAGCATGCTGAGTCAATTCGATACCGATGAGCAATTTAACGTACTTCTGGGTTAGTACGTTTCTTTAAAAAAGTAGCTAACGGTAAATCTTTAAAAAAGAGACTGGTGTTTTTTTAAAGGCTATATCCCAGAAAGAAAAGGTTACTTGCCATATACTGATACTCAATTTACACTTCACGTCATACGTGTAAAATTACTAATTACGGATTACTTATTATGATTACTGATTACTCCCTATCAATTTGACGTCCGTCAGTCAGTCAGTATTTTTTTTCTATTATATGTTTAGATTACACCACATTAAGATTTTTAAATAAGCGGTAGATTTTATATATATTTTGTGAAATTTCGAGGACGAAAAATACTTTGTTCTATTTTTGTCTTATCCTTTTGTTTCCACCATCATTGTCTCTCATGTCTCACGTGTGCAACTCTGTGCAGTTCAAAACGTAACGAGCGTAAAAAATATGTTTTTTTTTTACGTGGTACCCATTTTTAGGATGTGGACATGACAGTATGATTATTATAGATAAAGTTAGATTTTTTACATTCCCGCTGAAATTGTAGTAGGTGATAGGATAGTCAAATAACCATGAAGAAAAAACTGGCATAGAACTAGAAAAAATTGCTCCTGTTTTCTTTCTTTTTTTCCTTTTCCACTATAGCAATACAATCATTTCATATTGGGGTATATATAGCTCTTAAAAAACTACAAAAGCCTTTTTTAAGTGGTGTAATAAATGAAATGTGATCGTTAATTAACTACAATAAAATTATGAAATGTTTTTATTATTCAGAAGGCGCACTAGAACCTTATTTCTCTATGGATATGAGTTATTATGAAGCAAGTACTTCGAAACAGTCTCTTGAGGCAGAGAACCGGAAGCAACTGATGATAAATAATGATAAAACCATTAATAAAGACAGAAGACCAGCTCTTGAGGATGAAATTGAAAGCAAAAGAATCAAGAAAAACGTAAGTAATGAGATGAACCTGGTTTCTTGAGCGAACCATTCTAAATCATCTATTCCAAAACGGTGCGAAGATAATCATACATTGAATGAGTTGAATAATAATGTTGGTGGATCAAAACAATCATCTGAAAGTTTTCTCTCAAATCAACAGGATCTACAACAAGAACAACAGGGTGATGTATACAAAACGGAGACTGTGTCACCAAAACCATCCACGTCAAGTCATCAACAGATTGATAAGCTGGATTTTGCTACTAGCATTCTTCTCGAAAAATTCAAACAGACATGCGAACAGATGACTTCACTTATAGAATTAATTCTAACGCAAATGAACAAATCAAGAGATTAATATAACGGCTGATATTAACATGTATGAATAGCATAGAGGCATTCCATCTTAGTCGTCAGGGTTGGCAACGCATTTGCAGTCTTAGGGTGCATTGCAGTCTTGTGAATGCGAATGTCTATGGGTCACAGTTTCCACTTACCATCAGGTGGCCTGTGTGCTCGTTTGTCTTCTCTATGCCATATAAAAAAGTATTGTAATACCTTTACAAAAAAGTACATGATTAAATAACGTGAGAACCGTATCATTATATTTTTAATCATTTATAGGGCTGGGCATGTCTGCCCTATCCATCCCGACCGGCGGAGCAAGATCACGACTAACTGGATCATAAGTAGAGAATGCAATTTAACCAGTTGTTGACCGTTTTTGTATAAAAATCCAGTTAAAGCCGGTTATTACCGGTTATTGGCATTCCTTAACCCCATGTACGGCAGACGGGAATAGAGGCAGACCAAAAATGGGATGGCGGGGACAAGCAAGGATTACCCAGAACAAGAGATGACTGGAGAAATAAGGGGGAGGCCCAGCAGTGGGACACTAAATAGGCTATTTTGATAGGCTTTTTAGAACGTATTTTTTTTATTAAAGACTAGAAATTATCCTCAAAAACTGTTCTTTTTTTAACCTGCCTAGATGAAAGGGTCATTTTCTACTTAGCATGCATCTTTATGGTCTTAATTGGAGACCGCGTTTCGGCAAACGTGAGGTACGCCCTGGGGTCAGATAGAGCGATGATGCGCAGATTGGCCGGTGTAGGTTGCATGAGAGAAGCTGAAGAAGAAGCAGTAATGAGCATTGGAAGATTCCTTTAGCAAACTCATACAGGCTGATAATGATGAACAATTTTCGTGTTTCGAACCTAATAGCTTTGATAAACCATACATACATACATACATTAAATCACACCTGTTTCCCAGAGGGGTAGGCAGAGACCACTTCTTTCCATTTGCTACGATCTTGACAAATTTCTTTCGCTTCTTCCACATTCATACATCGAGTCATGCACGCACGTCGGTTTCAGCTACTTAAGATTCGGCCCTTTTCCAGTATTTCTCCGATTTGACTTGAAAAAGTACGCCTAAAATCATCACTACAATTAATCTATTCTACAGACTCTAGGATCCGACGGAGGCGCAAAGTCAAAGACAACTTGGAAGTGAGCCATCAGCAATGGACGAGGTTCGTGAAGTGGGCCAACGACACCGGCTTCGACCTGGTCTTCGCGGTCAACAACGGGGAGAAGACCGAGAGCGGGATGTGGGATCCCAACCCAGCGCTGAGCATGCTGACGGTAGCTGATCAGGACGGAGTGGATGGCATCTTCTGGCAGTTAGGATATGGTAAATTTAACTTATTTTTACTGGGTTTTAATGGGTTAATAAATGGCAAGGTATTTATCGTATCTTTGAAACCATCTCTAAAAGCTATAGGGTCGAAATAAAACCGATGTTGACAAAACACTGACATATCTGTACTGCGCTATTTAGAATAAAGGGCGTTTGACTCATAGATATCTTATTCAAGACCAGTTTAATCTGGCTAACCGCCTGTTTCACAATCGAAAAGTAAAACATATTTGACAGATAAATATAGCCCTTTCACTTTCTTGCACTTGAAAATAGACAAGGAGGCGACTAACTTTAAATGGCAGATAAATTTAATCGTCGATTTTGAAACAGGCCCTGTGTATGAATAATATGTTTTTTCTTAATACAAACTCTTTAAGTGTGCCTCACAGAGGGAAGAAACTCCTTGTTCAAGTCGTTGAGTGTGTCTATCTTGCTTCTTTGCGATTCGACAGGCGCAGAGGGCCCAGTGGGGCTAGACAAGTTGCCATCGTTCACGAACGCTAGCGTTAGGTGATCACTGGCGACATGTGTTGTCATTGAAAAATGTATGGGATGACGTAAGTCACGTGATATATCACTCGTTACAACTGACACGCTGAAAAGTGATCACTATCACTCGATAGGTTTGACGACTACGGTCGATACGCGGTACTATTTTGACACAAAGGCTAGACAAGTTGCCCTTTTGACAGGTCGAATAGAACACGAGCACAATCACCATGTCGCACTGCTAGATCAAAACAGTATTAACTCAAAATCATGGCTAGTTTGGTTTTAAGTTCAAAGAAGTTGAATTAAAGTTGATTTTGACATGCATTGTATTTTGAGTTACTACTATTTTCATCTAGCAGTGCGATATAAACGTCGGTATCTAAGGGCGGTATCTATGGACGGCCGTAACGACCAAGAAACTGTCAACTGAGTCCGTGTCATCACTGTCATCATTGCTTCGAGGTCGCATAAAATTATATTGTTTGAACTTTGATTTCTTATTAAAAATGCTCATGCTGAGACTTACATATACGCTGCTCACAACAGTACGAGCTTATCCAGGCGCCGACCCAGAGAAATCTCTCGTGCGAGCCTGGAGGCCGCGGACGGGATGCATGAAATGCTGTTCAGGAACATTTTACGTTAAGCAAGGTCTCATTTAGAGTTCTTTGCAGCCTTTTGCGTTCCCTGACTTCGTTGAGGAGATTGAAGGAGGTTCTCCTTGAACTGAAGGTAAGCATCATTTTGATTTTAACATGTATAAGTTGGTATGTGCATTATATAAACAATACCTACAATGAAACTTGTCAGTACCAATAAAGATATTTATTACGATTATTTCAGGTGCTGTGTGCTCTCAGCTTTCTGGCGACAAGGTCGGATCAGAGGATCACGGGGTATCCAACCAATTAACGCAACGGACCGCTGCTAGTAGATGCATCCGTCAAGTGGGGGATGCTCTCAACAACGACACAGTCTTGAAGAGGAGGATCGTCTTCCTACAATCGGATGAAGCTAGGTCTCGTATAAGACAAGAGTAAGTTATGACATATATTTAATGAAAGTATTGGATGTTTCATTCCCTGAATATGTGTAATGTTTTTTATTCACAAGGTCCCGCCCAACGTTTAAATTAACCGAGGGAGCGTTTTTTCTTTTATTGAAAACTCTTTATATATATATACTAGCGACCCGCCCTCGCTTCGCTTCGGTTTATAAGAGTTTTCTGTAACACCAGTACATAAAATAAAAAAAATAATATACATATAAACCTTCCTCTTGAATCCATCTATCTATTAAAAAAAACCGCATCAAAATCCGTTGCGTAGTTTTAAAGATCTAAGCATACATAGGGACAGACAGCGGGAAGCAACTTTGTTTTATACTATGTAGTGATATGTATATACGAGTAGTAGTATGGTTTTCGGAAAAAATAGTACTTAGTTACTTATAGCGAGGTCAAGTAAGTATACTTAACCGATATCATACAATTTATTGATAAAATAACTTTTGTGTGTTTTAGGCAACAAAGAAAATCCTACAGACGGCTGGTTGACGATGCCGGATGTCCATATACTATTATCAACCCCTTGTCGCAGAATTACAATCTCCGGTGTTTCATTTTTACACGGAGCCTGCAGCCTGTATGGAAGGAGTATCTCAACTTCCATTCAATGTCTCAAAGGTCGCCCTCTAGGTTATATTGTAGTGCGGAGCAGTCCTTTTATAATTGGAGCCAAATCCAGGATGAGCCCTACTAATTAGAGGCAGGATTATACTTAATTGTTTGGTGAAATGAGTTTGAATTACTATTAATTTATTATGTTTAAAACCTCATCCAAAAAATGCTATGAATCAAAAAATTATTGATTTCAAGTATTAAATGTTCAAAACAAAATCGAAGTACATTATTTTAGTAAAGCTTCATTACTCGAAGTTACACTGGCCATATAATTAGGAACCGAACGCTTGCGTTTTTCTCGTAAGATAAATTAAAATTAAAATTTTGACCACAAATCAAAAATTTCTTGACCAATTTTATTTTTAGTTTACACTTATCATTATATAATAATCTGTTTAAATGTATGTACAGTTTGTCGCTGCTAAAATCGAATATTTCATCAATTTCATGTTAAAAAACTTTGTATGGATACGTCAGCACTAAGTTTTTAAATCCCTTTAAAAAATATTCGTTTTTAATAGTGGTAAACTGTACAAAACTTTGAGGCTTAGTTTATTAATTAACGATAAGTGTAACTAAAAATAAAATAGGTCTAGAACTTTTTGATTAGTTGTCAAAATTGAAAGTATATTTTGTAGGCAATTATATGGGAAAAATGCAAGCGTTCCTAATTATTTAGCCACCACTGTTATTACAGGAGGTCACGACTAATTTGGTTACGATCTCGGAAATGAATTATTCTGGCCTGACAGGATAGAGAGCAACTCCCTGATGCCAAATATGTCGTTCTGCCTGCGCACAGCGGTCGCATTAACTAATATGGCGGCTGAAAGACGTGTTATCGTTCCCAAAAAAAAAGAGATAAAGGAAATGGCTGAATTTTGTACGTAAAGTAAGTACTAGTAGTACTCATGTCAAATACCTATGCAAAAACTGTTCAAAAATAGTTATGGCGTTATGTACTTTCAACGGCCGATAGTTGTTACCAAAAAAAACGATAAGGGAAATGGTTGAATATTATGAGCAAAGTAAGTATTAGTTGTACCAATGCCAAATATGTAAAAACTGACCAAAATTTTGGTCGCGTTAGGGCACTAGGACCTTTTAAAGATACTTCGAAAGTATATAACGCCATAACGTGACCAACATTTTTGACAGGTTTTGCATATTGGACATGAGTACAACTAGTACTTACTTTATTTACAGTATTCAGCCATTTCCCTTATCGTTTTGTTTTGGGAACGATACCACACGCATATAACGCGACCACTGTGCGCAGGCAGTCTGACAAATTTGTAGTCAGGTTCCTCTATTCCCACTAGTTTAGTTGTTTAGTTCAGTTGACTGAACAAGTGAGATTTTTTTACTTGTTTGTTCAGTTGAAAATAAAATAAGTTATAACTGAACTAGTCAGATTTTTTTTCTCGTTTGTTCACCTGAATAAAATTAATAACCGCTTAGTTCTACATCCATGTAGGTATGACTTCTTTGAACACGTAAAATGGTACTTTTTTGTTGTCTAGTCATACACCTACACGATGTGTACAAAACGAGTTGTTTAAAATGAGGTAGGTTTAGGTTATGTTAGTTTTGCAGCAGGCCCGGAGGGCCAAACCACCCAGAAATAGGAGCTCCGCCTGAGCGGAGCTCCGTCGACACTCTTATTTCAAATCAATCAGACAGTGTCGACGGAGCTCCGCTAACGTGGAGCTCCAATTTCTGGGTGGTTTGGCCCTCCGGGCTTGCTGCAAAACTAATATAACCTAAACCTACCTAGTTTCTGGTTATGAAAATGGAAAAAAAGTCTTGTTTAATAACAGGTTAAGAAACAGTGAAAAAAAAACATTATTCATAACCAGTTATGAAATCTTACTTGTGAAAGTGGACGAAAGGAAATTGACGACTTCAAGCATATTTTTCTTGAAATGGGTGTCAAATTAACGGTCGTGACCGTACAGTCACCATCAAATATCGGAGTAGGCATTCAAAAATACCCGCACTCAACTCAATTAATTAAGCAGTGTATGTAGAGTGTGTTGATATATTTTTGCACACTTTGTTTGCTGCGATGTGTTTAAAGTCGTACCTACTTTAGTTGCTTACATTTACTTCAACCGACCTACAACATCCGACATTATGGGAAAACGAGCATATTTGGAAGGTATTATAGGAATGAAGACAACATGAATTGATTATTTTACTGAGCAGAAATTATGGAAAAGTACATAATTGTATTAACGCAGACATCACAGGAACATCGGAGTGCACGGATCCAGTTGATCTGCATTGCAGTCCTTTTAGACAATGCATACTATGTGGTAAAATTGGTGGGTGAAGTGGCTGGAGACAGTGGTGTTGGTTTTTTTCTGAAATTAAAATAAAATGACTTATCATCATTTTTGTCGTGAATATAAACTATAACTTTGTTTCTACATTTTTTTTACATTCAAGTCAAATATCCGTAAGGGCGTTAAAACACTGAGATATTGTTGGACAAAGGTTAAGAAAGGTTATGTACTCGCTGTCTCCAACAATAATATATTATCCAATATAGGGCTGAAACTATTGGACACGTCTAGAGGCAGAGAGCGTGTCAGATAATTTTGAGCGTAACGCAATGTGAAATATAAATTATTATTGGCGACTGTACTTATTCTCATTTAGTTTATATTGGTTTTGCAGACACTTTAAAGAGATCAAATAACTTATATGAATAAAAAGCAAATTATTTACATAGATTTAATGCTTAATCTTTGGCCAAAGTAGCTGGTCACCCGAAACGTCATTTAGGCATGAGGAAATTTCCTTAATGAATGAGTTATCTCACGCCTCCCCCAAAACATAAAGACTTGGCTAAAAGCAGACATATTTATGCCATTTCACTGGTTTGACTGATGCAGCCGCCGTTCTCAGTTTGACAGAGGAAGTTTGAAGTGGGACCTAGGCAGCGTATGCATGCAGGTAACGTCCGCCAGGTTAGGTAAAATACTGAAAATACGGAATAAAACTGTATACACACCATGATCTGCATTTGCGAATATCATTATAGGTATCCAGTGGACTTCATAAATATTTTCTTAGTTCCAATCACGTGTAGTCTAGGTCCCTGTAAATTAAAAATTAACTGTAGGTATATCTATATCACAAACACGCTGCTCTAGTTAATTTTATCGAGTACAGGCTTCTGTACTATTCTGCCCATGTCATTACGATTAGTACAGTACCGCAATTTTAGCAAATGTTATCCGATTTTAAGGTGTAGCTGAAAGAAAGTCAAACACAACTACACTAAATAAATAAAAAATCGTACATACATACATACATTAACCCTGAAAACATTACACTCCTTATTTTAGGCAGTCATGTAAAAATAGTTGGGTATGCCTGTGCGCCCCTGCTGCGCTTTCACGTGATTTGAACATAAACCTGTATCTGATCTTCATTATTGATTTAAATAGGGAAACTATTTAACAATGCCTGGGAGACGCGATCATACAAAGGAAGTAACTTTTCTTACATGTTACAAGAATTCATAACACATACATACACGTACATTTACCTTAGAATAACACACAACACACAACACAATCACAATCTCATAACATTTTATGAAAAACCACATGTAAATAAATAATGTAACAAATACAACATAATACGTACCTAAATATGTTTATTTCCAATGCACATCTGCGACAGCGTCAACTTGACTTTTAAGGTCGAAAAGTATAGACAAATTTATCATTTTTAGAAAAAAAAAACTAGACTGTCGAGCGAGGTTGTATCCATCGTGGGCATACACTTTGGCTAGATTTTTCATTTTTGACAACGCATGTCGACAGTGATCGCCTAACGCTAGCGCTACATTCGATGGCAACTTGTCTAGCCTATTTCGCCAAGTGACAGGTGATCACCAAAGTGATCGCCTAACGCTAGCGTTCGTGAACGATGGCAACTTGTCTAACCCCACAGACAAGATGCACTACGCTAGCTAACGAAAAGTCACGTGATGTGCCAGTGACGTGATTGGTTTAAAAACTTTAGCGAATAGAACCGATAGTTAGCGCAATGCATCTTGTTTGGGCCCTCTGTTCTACTCAGGCTCATTGCTTTTAACATTAAACAGCTTTATCACATACAGGATAAACTGATCTTCCTTTTTGTCGGGGGTTACAACCAGGTTGCACCAACCAAACCATCGAGGATTACCTGAACGACCTCCAAACCCTCCGTTTCATGGTGGACTCGTTCGGCGAGCGCCGGTGGAGGGTGGTGGGGGGGGACGTGAGTGGCTGTCTGCAGGAGGGCTCCAAGAGTGACTTCAAGGACTACGTGACGCTGTCCAGTGAGATGATGGATGCTGTACTCTTGAACGGGTGAGGCCTTTTTTTAAATAGAAAATGTGTTTGCTCTTTACCAACTTTTGCCCCTGGAGGACGAAGATTTTGTTGACGTTGAAGCGAGTTCACCCAAAAGATGCCTATTAGGGAATGCAAATAACCGGTTATAACCGGGTTTAACCGGTTATTTTCATACAAACCGGTTAAATTGCATTTACTAATGCCTATGCACCCTAGCTTTGAATACTTAGGATCGTATGCACTCGGAATTATTAATGATGATGCAAAGCGCTTCATGCTAAGAGTCGGAATTATTGAAGTTCATATTCATATTTATTTCTTGCAATCACAACAAATTTAATTACAATGGTGCATAGTCAGTAGTTTACTACAATAATCCATTTCGCATCTTGCCTAGGGCCTCACGACCGTAGCAACACGATAGAAACGTCGAGGTATATTTCATGTTTTTACGCGATTAAGTCCCGGTTTAGATTTGAACGTCTCGAAACTTTAAAACAAACCACTTATAATGATAGTTGCTAATAATCGTCAGTTTAAGTACAGTCAGCCAAATACGCAGTCTGCCGCTAAAGCGGTCGATCAATTTAAAGCGTAGACTTTAGTGACATTTTCTGGTGAATGTACATTATACTTACATGACCAAATACTGTACCTATTTGATACTGTCTTCGAAGATTTTATTTTCAAAAGAGTATTGACCGCGATTACCTATTGATTAAATATTAAGTTCCCGATATTAAATCAATTAAGGTTATCGCGGTAAATATGCCTATCAACATACCTATTTATTTAAAAGTACCTATCAAGCCAAAACGATGCGTAAATTATTACTTACTTACATACATACACATACATACTTAAACTCACGCCTGTATTCCCAGAGTGGTGTAGGCAGAGCTACAGAATTACCAACAACTCTAAAAACTTGTTGATAATTCTGTAACCACACTTTGCACAATTAGGCTAAGATGTTTACCAGCGTATTAGTGACAGGTTGCAAGCCCATCGCCTAACAGTACTACACAGCCTTTATTCCCTTAGCCGTCTCTTACGACATCCACGGGAAGACATGGAGACATGGATAGATTACTTACTTAAAAACTAGAAAGTACTTAAAAGTTTCGCTCCATCTGGTTCGCAGCGGTTCACGTGGCTCCGGTGTGGGGATAGAATAGGGAATGCTAATAACCGGGTATAAACGGTTTTAACCGGTTATTTTCATACAGCAACGGCTAATAACCGGTTAAATTGTATTCCCTAGGACAGAACCACCAGTGAAATTACTAGCATAGAGGCATTCCATCTTAGGCTTCTTCGGACTCTCTCGCTCGCACTGGTGGGTCTTATGGCGACTGTAAGGGATGCGTGTAGCAGTATTGTTTTGCATCCCTTACGCTCGCTATAAGCCTGATAAGTGCGAGCAAGAAAGTTCGATAAATGAATTATTGCCCCGACGCTCAGTCGGTAACAGCCCTACAATATAGATGAATTAGCAAGAGCGTGGATTTGCATATGTAGTGGTATTGTGTGTTCATAGGCAAGAGAAAGAGAGTAAGAATTACGAATAAGTATTTCTGTCTCATTTTCTCTTGCTTATACACACACAATACCACTACATATGCAAATTCAAATTCAAATTCAAAATATTTATTCAGTAAATAGGCCACATGAGGGCTTTTTTACACGTCGGTGATAAAGGGTGAGTCTACCAGCGCTTGCAATTCCACGCTCTCGCTAATTCATCTATACTTATTATCAACTGGCGTGCTCGTTTATCTTCTCTATGGCATACAATAAGATATTTCCTAATCCGTAATTACTGTCTCCAGCAACTCGTCCTCCCGTTCGCTCTCCCTCATGTCTCCCAGCGCGCGCCTCTCCCTCCTCCGGACCCTCAGCAGCAGTTCCACCCCCCTCTGGCTGACAGAGGCCCCCCAGCCGCTCAGCGAGCTGGCGCGCGCGGCGGACTGGCTCACCAGCCTGGGCTCCTCCGCGAGGAACGGCTTCGATGTGCACTTTAGGGAGTTAATGGAGGGCGAGCTGTATGAACCTACGCTGGTAAGTTCCACTCTCACTCATTAGAGCCTGAGCACTTTCTAGTGATTTGATATCGATAAATATGGTGTCGATATTTTTACACAATAAAGCTATTGCAAATCCTCTTCTAATATAATCATGTACACCTATAATTTAGAAATTAAAAATACTTAGTTATTTTCATCAATTTGCGACCAATATGGAAAAAAAAAGTATACCTACTTTAAAAACCATTTTAAAGTGATAACACATGAATTTTTATACAGTGTGTTACCAGCACCCTGGCTTTTTTTAAAGTAGGTTAAGACAACGTATATCTGTAACGAAACTATGACATTAATTTAATTAATAAACACATTTTCAGGCTTTGTTGACTTTCTAACAAAGTTTTAATTGCCAGCAATGTAAAGCGCAGCGATTTGACAAATGTAAATGACAGTCGACGGATACTTTGATTATTATGATCTGCCCCCGTACCACGACATGCCTTGTACCAAGCAACAGCGATACTGATAACGATGAACACGCAGCACATGTATGCACTACATTAAAAATGGACAGTATCTAAGAAAATTTATTGTGAAGTTATTTTAATTATTTTTTAATTGATAATAGTTGCAAACCATTGCTAAAGCAACATATTATCGGCAGTTTTAATAAATGCCCGCATGCCGGTAACACACTGTATATGGTTTTCGTTTAAAAATGAAGAGAGAAGATATAATATTCATTATTTTTGAACAACATCTTGATGTTGATAATTTTTCCCCCAAAAAATATTTAACTACATCACTATTGCATTCATGCCCCGGGAATTCCCAGGTTTTCGTATACATATTACGTAGCACAGGTTCTTCACAGGTCATATGTAAATATGTAGGTGTTTCAACTTTGAACTTTATGGGAAATAAAACGCTAATGTTATTTTACTAATCACATTTCTAAGATACCATGGTCTGAATACCGAGGCCTGAATTTTCAAGTGGATGGGCGTGCGTTGTCAGGCCAAAGTACAAAGACACTTATGATTAATACCGGGGCTATTTCACTTTGTTTAATCACTTAGTACATCCATAATCTAATCATATTGTTGACGGTTTAGAAGCTCTGTCTGAATAAGAGCTACCTATAAGTCCAACAACAATAATGTTCTCTGTATCGAAGCGAGATGGTCTTGGTTCTAAAGGGGAGCAGAGATCCTGGGTCAATGTGAATAACCAGTTATATAATAGATCAGTTATTAATATTAAACTTTTATCTTTCCCAGAGTTTCTACATGGCTCTGCTTTTTAAAAACCTAGTCGGCGAACGAGTACTTGACCTTACCACGGAATCCTCCGAATCATCTGAGAACAACGCCGCCCTCTTTGCGCACTGTACATCGCTGCGTCACAAGGCGGTGCCCGGAGCAGTGACCCTTTATGGAGTGAACATGGACAGTGAAGCAGCTAGATTCTCAGTGAAGCTCACCAAGAGGGAGGACGGGGGTGATATCATGCAGTTTATTGTAGGGCACGATCATAACGGGTTAGTGTTTGGTTCAATCCTGTTCAATGCCATTTTACGATTGTAGTATTGAATGAAATGTTTTGTTCTGTGAAAATGATCTACCGATTTATTTATTGTATATTTTTTCATAGGCTATTGCCGTGGTACTCGACAATTTTTTAATTTTTTATAACATTTAATTTACTATTCGTTAAACTTAATAATCTAAAAGAAAAAACTAAAGAGAAACAGAAATAAATTGTGGAGAAAAGCACTCGATAGCAAAAGGCAATTTCTCGTTTTTTTTTGTGTAATGTGGCTTTGTTCCACCAAAACTCCTCAAGAAACTCAAATAATAGAACCTTTTTAACGTGTTTCTCTGGACCCTGCCACGTACATAATCTTAGATTCTCGTGGGCCACCCGTGGTTTTAGGACCACTGGTTGGGAGCCACAAGACTGGTAGTAATAAATTGGCATAGCCCTTCCCTTCCAAATTTGTATTAAATTCCGAAGCTCTACTATTATTATTCTTAACATAAATTCCTGAAATCCCGTTCATGAACACAGCCTTTTTTGGTGATAATATTAAGCCCTTTTTACTTACTTATTTTACTTGATTATTGGAGTCACAACTGCTTGTCCGGTCTTTTGAGGTACAAGGTGCTATTTCACTGATTTACATTTGATAAAATGTCTTGTTCCTATTTTTGATTCTTATTTAGTAGTATGCGTATTTTAAAAACAACATCCAGAAATAATTTCATAACATTCCTTAAACATCTTTTCAGGAATATCGCTGTAAACGGTCGCCCCATGTTCTACGAAGGAGATGTCCGACCAGTCGTCAAGAGGGTCCGTCCTTTCAAGACCCTGCTGCTCAACCTGCCTCCCAAGACCTTCGGCTTTTGGGTCCTCGCCAACACCAAGGTCAACGCATGCTTTGATTACAAAGACGAAGGTGATATCAAGCTAGTTGAAGCTGAACCAATTGATGACACTGAAGTAAACGAACAAAACAAAACAGAAATAATAGATGATGCTAGTGAAGAAAAAGAAAGAGTTAAACGGTACGTAGAATTTGAAAGCGACATCGATGTTACTAGGTTGAATTATATTGATAACGATGAAGCTTTGAAAAACAGAATTGATAGCATGAATAGAGGATTAAGAGACATTCAAGGGTTGGTTGGTAGAAATCAAAAATCTTTTGGGCGTAGAGTAAAACGACAAATTTTTGATGAAGATTCGGATGGTAGAAAGAAATTAAGAAAACTAAATTTGAAGAAACTCAAACAAGAACACGAATCTCTAGGCACAGGAATTATTGAAAAAATTAGAAACAATATAAAGAATAATATTCCAAAACTGAATTTGACTAGAAATCTAAAGGATCTGAAGCTAAGGAAACCATCAAGGCTGACTAAGAATAAATTGTCTAAAAGACATTCAAGAAATTATAGAAATAAACTTGAAGATTCAGAAGAATCTGTTAAGGATGAATTTATATCACGACGAAAAAGAAGCGTTATAACGCAAACTTCAAATAACGAAATTGAAACAGATGACAAAAAATATCTTAAATTCGGCAAATTTGTGGGTAGACAAGAGAAAATTAAAGACATGATAGAAAAACATGATGAGAACGATCAATCACACGATCAATCGAATGAAGATCAATCAAATGGAGAAGAGGTTCATGATAACATTGAGATAAACACCAAAATAACAGATGACGACGCTGTGCTTAAAATAACTGAAAATGCTGACCACGGATTATTGAAGAACACTTTTGAAAATGTTTTATCATTACTGGAAGAACTCAACAATAATTTAAGTAAACTTTGGACTGCGCTATCCTTTTTGCAATGAATATGTGAATAATACACCACAGACAGAAAAAAATCACAATACGCCTTTTTGGTGAAACTAGAAGTTGAACTAGACTTAAGTTTTGTAAAATAAGTAGGCATGTTATTTTTAGTTACTAATTTATTGATTTTTATACTTTTATAAATAAACTGATTGCAAATTTGCTTCTAATAGCCTGAGTTTAATTAATTTTACTAATAATTTATAGCGCATGGTTTTCTATAATCTATTTTGATTCCTTGGCTTGTGTTAAATATTCTTCATTACCGTTATTTTCAAGGCTTTAATTCTTCTCATATTTTTTTTGTCGATTGGGTTGGCTTCCTTTGATAAATATTTTTTCTCTTATTTCTACGCTATTCACAATACGATTCGGTTAAATATCTTTACATCAATTCTGATGTAAAGATATTTCGCCCACCAGGATCAGTCCATTCTTGACAAAATTAAATGAGGAATCATATTCTCGATGTTGGCTAGAACATGCATCGCTTGTAACGCAAACAATGTAATGCTTGCAATAGATATTCTACTTACTTACCGTTTTGGCACCATGACACATCCTTAACCTTTTCCACGCCATTGACGGATATACCCGCACCATTGGTTCAACGCCAACGACGGATATTTCCGTCATGGTTGTCAGCGCAAATTAAACCTGAGTGGCTATGAGGTAAAGTTGACATTAGCTTTGGTGTTTAGCTGTCACTGGCGTGTGAGCGACGACTTTGTTTTTGACATAGCGTTGAAAAGGTTAAGACTCTATGTCGTATTTTTTAACAAGCTATCTTTTCATTCGATAGCCATGGGTAACGGTGAATGGGTTAATAAAACAACAGGCTGGTGGTACAATGTAGTTATTTATTATTTAACAACATGGCAGGTCGGACATTTTCACGCGCGCCCGCGGCGGCATGAAAATGGCCACCTCTAAACTTTATACAGAACTAATAAATAGGGACCTCTGAACTAAACTCGAACTCGAAACGTGTAGCGAAGCCTACCACTAAGTGATCGCGGAAACCCAAAAACCCTCAACAGACGCCGAAGCGTTTGGTACAGCAACAGAAACGTAACGTATCGTCAACAACGCGGTCTCACAAAAGCTCAATTTAATTATTACCTAAAACATTTTTCAACAATATTAACCCCTTTTTCGTTTTTATCGTAACTCTAGTTAAACGTACTCGTGGAACTACTAAGTAACCTCCTTTAATAACAATTGCAACAGCCGCTGAACGATATTCATCGCCAGTGGTCATTCTCTTTTTTTTTTTAGTTTTACATTTTTTGTTCATACGGTTAACTTGCGTTTTAACACTAAATGTCACTAATATTAAAAACTAATGTTCTATATAATGTGATCTTGTATTGGCCAGTATCTATCCTAGAACAATCAAGTGCAGTAGGGAATGCAAATAACCGGTTATATCCGGTTTTAACCGGTGGTTTTCATACAAAAACGATTAAATAACCGGTTAAATTGCATTCCCTAGAGTGCTGGCAGGGAAACGAGAGAAACACGTAACATTCAGGAGACTGAGGCAGTTCTAAAAAATCCCCGTTTCCCTGGATGTACGCAACGTATGGCAATTCTCTAAGATTCCTGAAAAAACAACAACAATATAGAAAACAAGAATATACAAGCGCAAAATGTATGTGGCACTTTACAATCAGTTCTTTGCTGCTAAGTACTCTCTATGTTGCGAGATACTATGAACATATAAATATAATAAATATATCTATGATAAGTGGCGTCAGTGTTAGAAGCTCTTGTGTGTGTGTCCAAGTGTCGTTGTCTCTAATTCCATCTATTCTATTTCTCTACGGTAGCATTCCTTTCTGTCGACCATTTTTAATAGCCACAGATGCCGATTGTATTTCCATTTGAAACTGTTGTTTGGTCTGTCGTGGATGTGTGCTTTTCAAATGATCAGACAATCGGTAGCCCGTTAGTTCTTACACCAGGAGACACATTAGTAACACCCTTGGTGGGGAAACATCAGAGTATTTGACAGTATAAGATAGCCTCGACAGTTTTAAAGTATTATGGAGTTATACTACATTCCAAACCAATCTTCACTGTAATGAAACGGAAACTATTCTCTAAAAATAATTAATTTTCTCAGGTTTATTGTGGATTACGATAAAAAAAAACAAAATGATAATTCAAATTTTTGTTCAATAAACACATTGAAAAATTTAATGTTGTACCGACATTAACAACAGAGGTAAGCTGGATTGGCATGAAGTATAAAGTGGACACAACAACAACAGAATGTTAATAATGTGTCTCTACAAACCCTACCAACTAGTTCTCTAGTCCAACTATCATAGGTCATTTACAATAAATCTTTAACAAGGTATGTTAATTTGTATAAGTCTACCTTTTAATAACTCTTCTAATAGAATAACAGTGAATATCGCACAGGAACATGGATAAATTCAAGACAAATTATCACTTCAAGGACAGAATAAAGCCTTGACAGGCCAAAAAGTCATACCTCCCACCTAAATGATCTAAGAAAACATATATAAATAGACAACAATAATTCATAGTAAATATATATGTTACCCTGAGCACGAAAGTCATCATAAGAACAATCGACCTTTAACGGAGCAAGGAAAAATAGTTGGTCAAAATCGCAGGGCCTAAAGTATTCTAATTGCGTGAAAATTAACTTGTCTTTTTTTATAAATAACGTACAATTATTCCTAAACTACACATCTACCTTGTATAAACCTCTTTATAAATGCACTATATTTTATATAAATGAAATGAAATCGGTATAAGTTTGATACTGTAAGTGTGCAGGAGTTAGTATGTTAAGTATATTACAAGCTGAGAGTTGAGAGACTGAGGGAAGGAGTATTGTACACAGTTTTACACACGATTCAGAGTTCCGAACGTATTTATCTCGGCTATAGCGTGCGCTATAGGTCGGTGGTTGAAATTACAGCAACACCCATTTGATATCACCCAAATTCCTTTACATTTGCGCAGACAAGCATTACTCTAATTACACCATTAAACTATACATTGAACATCGAAAGCTTACAGATAGACGCAGCGTTAAATATATTGAAATAAAGACGAATTAAAGAGATGACGACATTGATACACACTCAAGAGCTGATACTTATAACATAGCCGCGGCATGCAGGCCCATCTTAACATTAGTGACAATAGCGCATATCCACAGTGAGCTACATACCAAAATAATCCTCCTGCTAACACTAACACTACGGTAACGGGAGCCAACAACGAAGAGCAAGACTAGAACGTACTACCTACTATTAGATCGAAGATAGACGTACAGACGAGGGAATTATACATATTCACGATAGCTTCTTGATATAGAAGTGGCAACTAACATACAGATAGACGAGATGCTAAGAGTGAAGGAAATATTGGTCGTGTCAAAATTATATCGTAATCGACAGGTCCGAATGAATCTTAACACTATTATTGTTTATTTCGAATAGCTACGAACAACCTCCAAACTATGAATGCCATGCACATTACTATCTCTTGTCATAAACCTAAGCTAGTCACACATACACAGTGAAGTAAGTATTAGAGTTACGTTAGGTGAGATCAATGACGAGGATGATGGCGAGGGACGGCGCGGCGGTGACGCCCGTCGTCCGCGATGAGAGAGTACTGGCGGAGTACTTTCCGGTACAACGGTACATGTACCCGTGACAGCTATGCGTGCTCGAAATTAGGTTCTATCGAAACAAGCTATGAAAATATACATATGTGCAGTAGAGTGCGAGAAAATATTGAATCTTATCAGAAAATAGAGTAGCATTTGATAAATAATCAGAAATTATTGTTGTACTTTGATATTTACATATGTGTATATTGAATAGATCTGATTCCGCAGAATGAAGGTAAGTTTAATTGACCAGAATATAGTATAGAGAACGTAAACGCAGAAATTATGGATAGAATAGAAATGATAATCATAGTTCTAGGAAGCGTGTGATCGCTGTTGAACTGATGAGTCGCTGTTCTGAAATATGTGGAAATACATGATGTGCCGATGGGAAGAACGACAGAGTCCATTGCACGTCGAGAGCTGGTGCCCAAGAGACAGAAGTTGAAGAAGCTAACCAGAAGGTGAAAGCGCGGCGTTGCCGGCGCGGCGTTAGTTTATTTATTTATATATCACAGCTTTTGACGATAACAAATCTTTTGCATTTGCAGCTTTATACGTGGAGTTAATCGTTCGAACAACCGGCTCCGTCATTACGTCAATAGCCAACCCGAGCTTGCGCTCTCTTACTCGCCATACGTCAGAGCAGGGTAAAATACGACCATTCATTTTACCTTCATACCTTTAAACTAGATGTCGCTAGTCAGCTATAAAGCGTGGCGCTACCTGTGCTGCTCTAACGCACGGCGAGTCCCTCCCCGCGCTCTGTTCCACGCACACACCAGAGGGCGCGACATCGCTCGAAGAATTCGCTCCCACAACTTGTTAATAATTACCCCTAAGCATTAGAACATCGATAAAACATTAGATTTAAAAACCGACGTACGGTCACGGTAAACAAATTGTGGCGGATACCTACTTACATTATTCTAAACGAACATTGACTTATATTAGCATGCAGAACAAAATGGACACGGTACGGCGTTAGCCTGTTAACAACGCTCCTATCTTACGTTCGATGTGGGTATTAAGGCTAGGTCGATTACTGGTACGTACACCTAGGAACAAAACACACTGACACAACATTGAGTTGCAAGCACGCATGCAAAAGATTTTGAGGCGAGAGACCAAGACGCGAGAGACGCGGAATTTGGATGAAAACAAACTTCGAAGACCCAATACATTGTTATTTCAATGTAAGTTCGCTGTCAGAAAGAGAGAGAAGTACCGCAAACACAGTCGAGTATTGAAAACTACACGCGTGCTAGTTCCTATAATACACATTCCCCTCTTTAATAATACAATGTTCCGTTTAAGTTGTATTTATATTATTTCCTCTTTACACTTAAATAACAATATATCACAAGCGTCAACATATAAAACTGGTATGTTTCACATTTCACACGAGCCGCGGCGTCGTGCGGTACACGCACGCCTCCCGCGCGGCTCGCGCGCGGTACACGCGCGGCGCTCGGGCGGCGCGCGGCCGTGACTTTTTGACCTTGCGGAACGCGCTCGTACGGTATAGAGGCCTCAATAACCTTTATGAATGTATAAAAATATTATTGCTTATTATCAAGCACCAACGCGCGACTAGCCAACTACATTCCGAAAATTTAGAATTCGAATCTCTCCTACAGTATGGTGAGCGCGTAAAACGTCCGAACGAAATGTGTCGTCGGTTGGGGGGGGAGGGGTCGGGTGTGAAACGTCGTAACAATGGCCTCAGCAACTACATCATGTATTCGGGTACTAAACATAGAGGGCGCTGGCGGCTCACTGCAGCACGCACTTACTCTCGATCTGCGACTTGAGTTCGTTCACTTGCGTTTCGATGGTGTTTTTCAATTCTGAAAAGATACAATTTTAAATTAGATGGTTGTTTTTTGGATGTAGTAAATGGGGTCGCTCTATGGATAATATTTTATGAAGGCGATAGCAATATTGGTTGCAGTTTGTTTGCAAAAAAAGAATAACCTTGAGATAACCTTATGTGATGGTCAAAAACTTACACAAAGTCAATTTAGCAGTAATACAGGTAACGTTCCTGATATATTGGATACCCAATGCACGATTGCCGATAGGAACAAAGAGTTCTCAAGTGCCATCTACGTACTGGAAGACGCAGCGTGGTTTGGGTAGGCCTGCAACGAGGCCGGTCGGCAACGTGGCTAAGGTAGAAGGAAACTTGTTGCGGGTGGTAGGACCTTGTGCAGGGTCCGTCCGGATCGCTACCACCGTCTTATCCATTAACCTACTGCCAAACAGCAGTGTTCGCATTGTTGTCTTCCGGTTTGGGGATAAGACAGCCGGTGAAATTACTAGCATAGAGGCATTCCATCTTAGTCCTTAGGGTTGGCAACGCATTTGCAGTCTTAGGATTGCTCTGCAGTCTTGTGAATGCGAATGTCTATGGGTCACAGTCTCCACTTACCATCAGGTGGCCTGTGTGCTCGTGTCTTCTCATCGCCATAAAAAAAAAAAACTTATAGAGCGCAGGACCGTTCCTTGTGGCAAACCTATGTCCAGAAGTGGACGTGTTTCAACAGAAATGATGATGACGGTATGGACTCACTGGTAAACTCGTCCTGGTCTTCCAGCTCAGCCTCCGCCGCCAGCTCCTCAGGCGTCTTCTTCTTCCTCATCAGAGGATTGTCGGGCTCCTGCTGCTGCTCCACCACCTCTTCTTTCTTCGGGATTTTGTACTGGAACGGGAGAAGCAAGGTGTTAGAGTGGCAGTTTTTTGGTAAGGAAAAGACAAACAAGCACACAGGCCAATTTATTAATAGTAGTTGTGATGTTCATTTTGTATAATTTCGAATATACATAATTAAAACAAAAGAAAAAGATATTAGTTACATTTTCACGTGTTTAACGATATTTGATAATTAAATTATATTGTTAAGGTACTCAAAGGGATAAATGAACAATAATGATTAAACTCTTTTTATCAATACAATTGATTAACCAACATAATTATTCAGATTCAGTAATTTCAATGAAAAAAACTCAACTATGTTTGTAATTCAATCACACCAATTCAAGAATTATATAATACGAATTAATAGCAAAATAGCATTGAGCGTCAAATTGATCAGTAATATAATTATCATTTGTTGTTATATGGACGTCGAATTCACCAAAAACTTCCTAAATTTTGAACCATCTCTCTCACACTATAAACCGGCACCCAATGCAACAACTCCTTGCAACGCGGTATGTGTCCTCGGCCAGTGACGTCAGCAAAAGTGCCCGTCGCTTCGCCCCGGCTTTATCGGAATCTTCGTTAATATCATTTGCCGTGCATAACTGACCGAACTGACTTTTAAAAATGGACCACTCCTGCGTTCGATGGTCAAAAGTGAGACTGCCACCAAACATGTTCCCGTGAACTGCCATATTGCCCTTCTTATCGTTTCCTCTTACACTGTGCCAATTACACTGTTCATCCACGCGAATGAATTACAAATCGTCGCCAATCTGTGGTGTTTATGATATAACCGATATTGAAACAGCGCAATGCACGTTAACAAGTTTTATCTCCAAAAGCAGACAGACTCAAAAACGGGTAGCTCGTATAAATCAAACTACCCGGCGACATACACAATAGGCATGTACAGTCGGGTCAGCCGGCCTTATGTTACCTCATATTTTTGCACCATATCGCTTTAACGCCTTTAAGAGATTAGTGCAGTAGTTCAAACATAAAGTTAAGGTGACAAAGCACTAAAATGTGCTACTTATAAGGCCACCCGTGGGGCTAGACAAGTTGCCATAGTAGCGCGAATGATAGTGATCACTTTTCAGCGTGTCAGTTGTAACGAGTGATATATCACGTGACTTACGTCATTCCCATACATTTTTCAATGACAACACATGTCGCCAGTGATCAGTGATCACCTAACGCTAGCGTTCGTGAACGATGGCAACTTGTCTAGCCCCACTGTACCTTTGAAAGGTTTCAAATTTAGCTCGGAGGCTCTGTGTCTCCCGATGTTCCTGCAAAGTGTCAGCCTTGTGTAACAGACCCCGGCGTCGCGGGGCCCTAACTAAGTTAAAGCTTTCCCGAATAATTAGAACAAAGTGACGCCTTTTAATTTTAAGGTTCCCTTTTATATCAATACTATTAACGTACCGTCTGCGAACAGTGGAATGATGGGAGTAGGTACTTCAGTTTTTATGTCCCAGTGACTAATGCATTTTGATTTTAAGGGGAATCCGTTTGGGGAACAGTTTGAACGAACAGATATGAAACAATATATTTATGTGACGTGTTTTGATTCACGACGCGTAGGTAAATATGTGAATTAATGTTACTCAATGAGATTTCTAATGTTTTTTGAAAATTTTGGGGTATTTAAATTTATCACTTTAATAATGTTAATTACAATTAATGTAAATCATTCTGTTTTGTTACCGAAATGCTGTCATTTTGGTGAATTCATGTTTTGTTAGCAAACAATTGGGATTGCTCATATTTTTTAAAATACTCCAATTCGAAAACCATTTCGACGAATAGGGTTTTAAAGCTATTCTACATTATTAAGTTTTTGAAATAAATTTTGGATATTTCGACCAAAGTATATTTAAACTTTGTTTGACTTTCGTTTTCGTCTTGAAGCCGTCCTAGGTGTATCTTACGGGTTAGGCGAAAACAGCTTGGAAATAGTATGTTTTAACACACTATTAAGATTCCTTTTTTTCATTGGATATCATTTAATCCCTAGTTTAAAATACTCATGTCATCCATAAAATGTCTGCTAAATAAATAAAGATATTAAAACAAAACTATTGGGTCAAATACAAAAATAATGAAATTGGTGTCTTAACATTTCCCATTCTTTCGAATTAGAAAGCAAAAACCGTGAGTTATTTTTGGTAAATCCCAATTGTATTGAGAAGTTAGTTAACTGTTGCATGGTACAATTAGTTTCGAAATCCGAGTTAAAAAAAACAAAATCCAAAAAATCCTCAAAGGCTCAAAATTAATTCATAATCTCATGTTGGTAGTAACTCTTTCTTTAATTTTAATAAGCACTTTGTGAAACCCATAATGCCGCGGCGATACTATATTAAAAAAATGTACTTTACTTAAGCCTTCCGCCGCCATCCAAGACACACAATTTTCCTTTATAAAATTGAATAAAAATAAACCAGCAAAGTAAAGCCCTATCACAATTAAATTTGTCTCCGGGAGCGGACTTCAAGCTTGTCAGGAGTAATGAGGTCCCTAGAGAGGAGAATTAAAAAGCGAACCAATTGGAGATTGGGAATTTTCTTGTTCTAGATCACAATATGGCGGATTATCAAGATTAATCACGCAGAAAGGCAAAGCTACTTATAAAATGCAATAAGATTTTTATAAAGATTTGGAAATTTGCGGGATTCAGTTTTTTGAAGCTTAAAAGCTTAAGTAAAATTAATTTATCATTTAGTTCCTAATTTACTTGTTTTATTAAAATCGTTGATTAATAATTCGTAGAGAACTGTCTAAGTTATGGATAACAAATAGCTAATATAAATTTCCGACAAATAATCCAACCACTTCTGTCCAAATGTTTTTTTTCATCGCATGGAGTAACAAACGAGCACACAGGCCACCTGATGGTAAGTGAGATCGGAGACCCATAGACGTTTGCATTCATAAGACTGTAATCCTAATACTGTCAATGGGGTGCATATTGGCTCATGTATTTTTTTTTATTTAGATACTGATTTGTGACTATACTCATCATTACTCCAAAAAAAATTCCTCATACTTTTTTGTTCATACTTTTTTAAGTCATAGTCATCGCAACTAATAATACATTTTTTCAAAAAATTGTTACTTTTTTTAGATTTTTATAAATCTAACCTAACCTAACCTAATTTTATCTACACGTAAGATATTTAAGAAATTCTGAAACGTGTACGGTTCCATGAATATTGACGGTATAAGTTCAGATGATTATAAGTTCCGATCGTTAGTATTCAAAAAAATTATGAAGAGTATGAAGAGTGATCATTAGGTTGTAAAATTATATGAGATACATTTTCGGAGTTCCAATAATCTAATTTGCAAATTTTATATGAACTTTGGCGCACCCCTGTCAATGCGTTACCGTCCTCCACGGAGCTGGTAGAAATCCCTAACGCTTAATGACTCTTACATCACCTTACTGAAAACCAAACCAAAATGTGTATTAACTTCCCCATTTTTTCGAGAAACACATTTGCTCCTGCAACATTACAATAACATCAGTCCATCATTATATTGTTACCTCTTAGTCATGATGAAATAACATTAGTCAGGATAAATAACACACTCATTTTTAAAGCGGAAACTTAAATTTCCGATAGAATCTGTCGATATATTTATATACTTTCGAGCCATAAAACAAATAGCGGTTGACGTTACGACGCCCTGAGGGAAATCAGGACCGAGACTAATACTAGAACTGCATCGATGGAGATGTACTGTTCTTACAACCTTACATCTACTAGTATATTCAACATCCTTTCAGTATTACTCTTGATTCATGTCTAGAGGTAGGACTTTTGCTGGCATATCGAGGATCTAGAATTCATGGGGTCGCTATTTCTTTATCATTATAATACATGACAGTTTGATTAAGATATTTCAAATTTATCTAAAAAATAAGACTCAGCAGTCAGTATTTTTTTAAACATATTACAATGGTACTACTTAATCTAGCATTATATAAAGCAATAAATATTAAATTCAATATAATATCAAATAACATGCGTAGATCAGCAGGAAAACATGCCAAAAATGTTACGTGAGAGATTAAGGAAGAAAAAGGAAAAAAAAACTAAAACTCACTTATATTTATTTACACCACTTATATTTTGTTTATAACTTGTAACACGGTGAATTTATTAATTAAACCGCTAAACTAATTTAAATAAATTTTAATATGGTGCATATCTGCTGTCAAAGCGTTACATTACAAACAAGCAAAGATTAGTAGATGTGGAATAACCAAACTAAAAATGTATTTAGTTCATTTTGAAGTATGACCATACTGTAGGTCAAAATCAAAGTGTCATGTACGAGTATTAAATAATGAGGAAAAAGCGACTCCATGGATTCTAGAACCACGATATGCCAATGCCACCAGAAGTCCTAACCCTATTCATGTCGCTTTAAAACTCGGACAATAATTTTGGTATGACAGGTTAAACTGAACTTTTCTGGAATAAACATCTCAGTTAGATTTCTAGGCATAACCACATCCGAAAAAACACATGCCATACGCCACATGTTGCGTGTTAAAACGACATGTTACAAAATACCAATACAAAAACCTACAAAGGTCATCATCATTACCTTAGCTAATACTGTATCAGCGGATCACAGTTACTATGAGAGAAAAAAAAAAAGTAACAAAGTGGGAAAGCTGGTTTGCCAAGACTGAACCTGAGAGGCTGCGTGCATTTATGAAAAAAACCCGGCCATTATCTATACATAAGACACTATATCGGTTGCCGTTATTAATATCGAGCAAAAAACTGAGAAAAAATCACGTTTGTGTATAGTAGCCCACTTAAATGTTTAATTTATTCTGTTTTTAGTATTTGTTTAGCGGCAACAGAAATACATCTAGCCATCACGATTTATGACAGCCTGGTAGCAGACAGACAGTAGAGTCTCAGTGATAGAGTCCCGTTTATACACTTTGGGTACGGAACCCTAAAAATAGGAGACCAATGATTCCCTTTTTTTTGGTTATAAATAGTGTCTATGTTTACAAAATTATGGAGAAAAACCAATAACATATGACTTAAAAATAATGGCAGTCCATATTAAAACAAAAAAATATTTATAAAAATATGATGAAAGGCACACTAATACCATTTCCTTAACAGCTATTTTTGTATTATTATTATTTACCCATCGCTGACTCAGTCGCACCGCATAAAAACCCGAAGAAATATAATAATAAAAAATGAAAGTGTTGTATCAGCACTGCACATTCCTCATACGATTATACGCCACATTCCGCCAGTCTTCTATGTTCCTCCCTGTGTTGCCGCGATTTCTTGCTCTCAGCAATGTTTATTGTTCTTGTCTTACGCAGACCCGGACAATAAACGAGGACAAGGCCAGAAGTTCATCATACAGGTAAGTATGATAGTATTGTACCAGCATGCATTGCATATTGCTCATGAATACGATTATACGCCACATTCCGCCAGTCTTCTATGTTCTTCTCTGTGTTGCTGCAATTGTCCTAAGCTGGGCTGTTTGTCTTTGTTTCATTGAAACAGGGAGTTCATCATACAGATAGCAGCGCTCTGTGAATATTACTCAAATATATTTATTTCCAAAAAAAAAAAAAAAATATTTGTAAATGAATCAAAATAGGTAGGATTCGATTTTTTTTTGTATTGACACTGTAACATTGGGTTTTGAAGTAGGGAAGAATACGAAAAGAAAAATCACATAGCAGCGCTAGACATGTCTTATATAATACAGTTTAGTTAAATTATTAAACCAGTTACGAGTCACTCAGACTCGCGAACTAGGAGTTCCGTGTTTAATCACCAGTGATTGTACTTTTACTAGCATTTTTGGTGCGATGACGTCAAATGCCACGACAGCGACCTAGAGTTGTCGACATGTACTATCAGCCCAATGGAACCCTGACCCACCATAGAACGGTGTCACAGTGACATTATAAAATAATTTGTTTGACACTTGTTATGACTTGAATCGTAACGTCTCTGTGACACAGTTCTATGGTGGGTCAAGGTTCCAATGGTCTGATAGTAACTATAATATGATTGACGTTGAAAATTCAGTAATATTGTGTTGTGGTTGCAAATATAACACATTTTTTTTTTACGTAATTAGTTTTTATAATTGTGTATACTTAACATTTATTATTATTACCTAGTGTAACCCAAAGTTCGTCAAATTTTTCGGAGGGTATGCTGACGATTTATTTCCGTAATTTGGATTGCCCTGTCGAACAACAGCAACATATAATAAAAAGTGTGTTACATTTTAAAGTGACCCTTCATTTCATTATGCATATTGGGTTGGGCTTTACAAACTCTGAGAATATTTTCTGTATTTTCGACTTAAATCGCTTTTATATTAGTATTTTTCATTGTATTACATTTTTAGTTCAAACAATTTAATATTGGGCACTACTGACAGCCCTAGCACTGCACCGAAACTGCTACAAAAAGTAAGATCACTGTTAATAACATTTTACCTTGTTGAAACAGATCGTTTATCTTAATACAAAGTTGTATAATAGTAATAAGTTTTGATTTTTCTCCTTGCAATCTTAGGAGATATGGGGGAGGGGGTTCTTTCATTCTAATAAAATAAAAAAACATTTTGGGATGTGTAAAAAAACCCCAATCATATATGTAGCCCCGTGGTAACCCCACTTGACATCACATCACAATATCTAAAATAAATAATAAAAATATACAAAACTAAATATATTATACACTTAGAGCGCTATAACAGATACAATTATACATTGTAAGGTGCGAACAAATTAGTCACGGATATTTTTACAGCTGATAAATAGTACTCGGTTCTCGGAGTACATTTAAGTAGGTATGAAACATCATAGGTTTTCTTATGTTTTTTCGGAGAAAACTAGGAAACAAATTTGCTACGTTAAAACACCCTGTTAAAATAAGATTATTCAATGAGACCTCTTTAGACATTCTAGAACCTCTTTAAACTATTATTCAAGTGGCCTCTTAAAGTTGATAAATAAAATACTTGACATTTTACGAAAAACAACTTTTGACAAACAGTGTTAACCATCTTGACAGGTACATAATAGGGGTGATTATTTTAAAGATTAATTATAATTAATATTATTTGTTCGGTAAATTAAAGCAATAAAATGATATACAAAGGTTCCTTAATTACAGTTAAAAGTTAATTGTTTTAATGTAATGTATTATCTCTTAAAATATCCGTGACTACTTAATTTGTTAGCACCTTATATAACAGTGAAACTCTCCTGAGTAAAAAAAAAACACTGTAAGAAAATCTTTATCCCAAATATCACCTAAAAACAATATCCTCATACACACAAGAATCAATAGCAAAGTCAAAGATCTTATTGCAGTGGTACAAGGTTCATTTCTGGTTGATCCAAGCGCCTTATTTTCCGAGTGGTACAATTCCATTTATAATATCATGATTTCCCCGCTATCCCGGGGGAAGTCCCGTATTATTAAGTCACGATGTGGTTAAGGTATGATAAAGAAAAGGATTTGGTAGTGCTACACAAAAGGAAGTTAATATTTCATGACCCGAACCCTATATCCCTATGTCCTTTTTTAACCCCCGACGCAAAAAAGAGGGGTATTATATGTATGTTTGACGAACAAGTATATGTGTGAGAGTGTCACCTAAAATCATAGTATACTAAATTACTGTCTACATCGCTCATGTTAAAGTAAAAAAAAAATATGTATTATTGAATCAGTTTTTTTTTTATAGAATCTTACCAATAATTTCTATAAAATACACTAACAAACCATTTTACCTCTTAGTTCTATTATTGCAGATTGATTCTTTAAACAAGTTTTTAATACACAATTTTATCAAAGGTTTTTAAGATTAACTGAAATAATATTGATGACAATAGAAAAAAAGGAACAGCACAAAAATAATTGAATAATCTGACATTAATCCATATACATATTAGAATTTTTCATTTAATTTGATTCCTGCGATAATCCGCCCACCACCCAAATTGCCTTGCCTTCAAATAAATAAAATCCAACCAATAGAAAACCAACCGTAGCGCTTTAAATTACCGTTTTAAATTGGTTACACAGAAAATTAAACGAAGCCAGACAGTGTAAAGTCAACCGTATGTAAATGAGATATGATTCAATTTAGAACACAAATTTTCATTACAGTTATCCCTAGAGTGAACCCTCCAAATATTGCTAATTTATTAGCTTTACATAAATTCTAATTATGAAAAAAGTTTCGTATAATTTATATCTTTTTGTAAATATCGTGGTTTGTTTAGAGATCCGTAAAACGTAGGTAACACTTGTAATAACCCACTACACACGGAACGATATATCGTGCAATTTATCAAATGTCTGCCCAGATTTATTACAGTTAAGAAAAAGTTCCGTCTTTGAGCCCTTTACTGGTTTCATGGTAACGGAAGGAGGACTGGTACACGTTGACTCAGCTGGTACGGTTAATTAGTAATTACTTTAATTGTTGAGCCACAATAGAACCATGTCACAGAAAATGAATGATAATTTTATACTACAATTCGTTGTCGTTAAACTTCGTTTTTTTTTCTTGCTGGGGCTCGTTTTATTAAAGCTTGTAATTTTTATTAAAACAAGTGGAAGTCTCTTTTCAATGCATATTGTTGAAAAGAGATGTCCGCTTGTAATACAAGGTACAGCGTTCGTTCAACGGACCTCTGCTAGCTCAAATTAAAATGCGTATGAAATTATACAGTATGTTACATGCGGGCATTTATTACAACTGCCGATAATTATGTTGCTTTAGCAATTGTTTACAAGTATTATGAATTAAAAAATAATTAAAATAACTTCACAATTAATTTTTTTAGATACTGTCCAGTTTTAATGTAGTGCATGTGCTGCGTGTTCATCGTTATGAGTATCGCTGTTGCTTGGTACAAGGCATGTCGTGGTACGGGGGCAGATCAAGTATCCGTCGACTGTCATTTAGGCTGCGGCTCCACTGAGGCGGAGATGAGCGGAGCGGAGCGGAGCTGTGCCAATATTAACCAATAGAATCTAAACTAACGTGCGCAAGGCGCGCTTGACGTGACCGCATGCGCCTTCTATTGGTTAATATTGGCACAGCTCCGCTCCGCTCATCTCCGCCTCAGTGGAGCCGCACCCTTACACTTGTCGAATTGCTGTGCTTTACATAGCTGGCAATTAACATTTTGTTAGAAAGTTAACAAAGCCTGAAAAGTTGTTTATTAATTAAATTAATGTCATAGTTATGTTACAGATAAACGTTATTATAACCTACTTTAAAAAAAGCCAGGGTGCTCAGCTGGTAACACACTGATAGAACACTTAAGATGTACCAGAGAGCCAGGAGACTCAATTTGGGTCCACAGACAATATAAAGTTATACATAATTACGGTCTGTGATTTAATCAGTTTTTTTTAAAATATAAGTACCTAAGTTTTATGTGTAACTAAAATTCTATTACGTACATAATGTGTTGTTCTGGGTACATATTTTAATCTGTTAACACCTGTCTCGTCTGGTAAACATTAAACACATACAATGCATTATAAATAAATGTTCCAATTGTGTTACCTTACCAACATATATCCACAACTCACCACCACTAACCATTAGTATATAAATCTTTGTTCATCTTTGAGGATATCTTCGGAGGTCTTGAGGTTGAGGCAGAGCCTCACGGAAGTCAACCTGACTCGATTAGGGAGTCACGTGGAAACGGACTCCCTACTAGAGTCAATTTCACATCCATGGGCTAGTAGCTCTTCTCTTCTGTCTTCCTGGTACTTCTTGCTTTTTATTTTAAAAATATACATATTGAAAATAAATAATAATAAAAAAGCTATAGGGTAAATCGTCAGTAACTGGCCACCCCCCGGTAACTGGCCACTGGCAATAAAATGAGTTAAGAAAGATATTTGCTCACATTTTTGCGATTAAACTAGAATACCTAGATCTTGAGTTACCCGGAGTACTGTCCAAGTATCTTTACTAACAGCGTCAGTAAGAAATTTGGTGGCTAGTAACTAAATGACACTTTCTAAAGTTGGCCAGTTACTGACGATTTACCTACTAGGTTACTATTAAGTTGTAACAATCAACCGATATTTTTTTTGGCATGACCAAAAATGAGGTCTACCACCCTACGAATGAAGTTCGTTGGCACGTCATGATACAAAAAGTTCGATTTTCCCTTGCAATAATAATATGACAGTGACAAGTGTCAACCTTAGCGATAAATAGATCTCACAGAAACTTTTGTACAAAACAGGTAGACCACTTTCTTGGACGACCGTACATAGTAAGAACCCTGTCGCAAGTTCGGCGTTCCGGTGACCACATTACTGAAGTTTATGTAATACGTTACTTCTTTACAAAGGCTCTAAGGTAATACAATCCAATCATTATCTAGACCCGGATCTTTGTGGCAATGACGTCACAGTAGGGTAATTTGGGGAGTAAATGGAACTGTGTTAATTAATACGGCAACCTAGTCTATTGGTGTTCTACGGAATGAAATTTTTACTATCCGGCATCTACGATATATATTACCTATAAGTCAATTGTCAATTAATCAATTAATCGACGTTGTTCTTTCGTTAACTGACTCTCCGTAACAGATCAAAAGTTGTTTCTAAATGACTTGCGGTAATAATAATATTTTTAGTCGTGAATGCCTAGTTAGTTAATAAAAAATATTCAGTTAAAAACGTATTAATTAACAAATGGTTTTAATTAACACAGTTCCATTTACTCCCCAAACTACCCTATTGTGACGTCAGTGCCACAAAAATCCGGGGTCTAAATCATCATCCTTCTAGCCTTGTCCCGTTTCAATCGGGGTCGGCTACATAATCCCGAGATTTGGTGCAGGCACTATTTGTTGACTTTACCTTCATACTAACATTATGTAGAAAACTTCCAAGAACTAGTACCAAGTATGGTTTGATATTATCTTCAAGATGTATATAAGTATAGCGTTCTAGAACCTCAAGGCATGGCAAAGCAGTGGATCACTTTAGCCCGGTAGTCGGTAGAGCAGGTCAATGCACTTAACCCTCCTGCTGCCGTCGCAAAGATTGCGGCGCTAACCGTGTTCCAAAGCCATCAGGCTTCTAACACCGAGGTGGCTAGTAAAGGCAGATCAAACCAGTTTCGTTTAAGTTTATTTTTTAATAAATGAAACCAGGCTATAAGAATGAACACTAATATTATAAAATGCGTTTTTCGCTAGCACGGCAAACCGCTTATTTGTCGCACTGAGGTCTTGCCGAAGATTGTTGTACGTTAGTATTAATCCCAGGAACAGCAAGAGGTCACTGTATTTAAAAATGCCCCCTTTTCACAGCCAAGACAGTGTCACGATCAGTATATATAATAATAATAATAATAAGTCCAGAAGCACCTCTCCACCCTTAGCCCCTCTGGAACTGTTGCCTCCCTGCTGCTATATATATGCGGCTATTTCGGGAGGCCCATTCCATTGAGTTGGCGAGTCACCGCCTGCCATTTCAACCAAATTAATTAGCATTGGCCAGGCAGGCGCCGTAGTTTCATCAATAGCCTAGGTCACCAATCCATATCAGTTCATTCATAGAACTTATTATAGCATACCTCTATAGTTTGAACTCAGGGACAATCGCCGGTTGGTATCCCATCACTTTACTAAATTAAACTTGTCTAAAGGGCCTCTGCGTGTTGGCTTCGGCTCCATGTACGCCTTCCAAAGGTCCGGGACTCCCATAGTTCCGTGATTGGTAAAGACATACATAATAATAATAATAATATAGCTTTATTGATTCCAAATTTTTAAATCACAATATATTTGCTATTTACAAATTATTTCATACAATTCTTATAATATTAAAATTTTTTTTTTTTTTTAATTTTAATTTAAGTTTCGTGCAAATTAATGTTTTTAATTTTAAGTTTATTTAATTACATTGAATTAATAGATAGAGTTCATGCATTTAATATTTTTAATGAGTGTACAACACAGTCACAACAGTATATATACACGTTCACTAATGTTGTACCAAATCGTCATTTGACAAACTATATCATTTTACAAACTTTCATTTCGCAAAAAGATACTTCCCGCCGCATTATTTTACAATTTCATGTGTCAAAGTCTAACCTAACCTAACTAATTTCATAAGCCCATTTAACCTTTGTTATGTGTAGTTTTTTTTTAAATACAAACAAAGTTTGTAAAATGATACCTATAGTTTGTCAAATCAGAATACCAAGCGTACAACTGCCGAATTTCCAATTCTTTATAAATCACATCCTACACCTAAACTAAGAACTACTTTTTGTTTTAACACCGTGTAACGAAATAAATACTATCGATAAATATACATAAAGTATCCTGTTAACACTATCTCTGCTGCGGAACGCGGGGACCGTCCGCTAACTCAGTTAGGAACTCATCAGTGCGGAAATTGACGAGCGAAGGGTTAGTTCAGGAACACTCCGGTCCATGCTGCCAAATTAAAAGGGCACAAATACACGCGCTAGCCGTAGGAAATTCAACCTTTTGGTAAGATGGATAAGGGTCCATAAGCAAGAGTCTAAGAACAGTTAAGCTGATTGTCTAATAGCATGTCATTTTGAAATTAATTTTGTGCGCTTCAAAGCTATGTATTTGATAGTAGGAAAACTTTTGAACGGCGGCCCCTTGGCTAGCTTGTTAAAAGAGCATTATTAAAAAATTTGGTCTTCTGACTTTAAAAAATGGCCGGTACTTTTGATAGGGTGCTTAAAACTATGCAATAATTGATAATTTCCAAACGTGCCCTGAAATATTTGTATCAATTCGGAAACTTTTTTGTGACTATAAACGTAAACATATTTTCACTTCTCAGGCTCTAAAATGACTCACAACAGGCTTGTATAGGCGGACTAAAGTGATGTATTTAATCTCAAGGGATTAAAACTACACTTTACTCCCTAGGGACTATAGTACTTTTTCTTTTTAATTTACGTTGGAAACCCTTAAACAGCCAATCATCGCCTTTTTCAGTGATTGTATATGGACCATTTTTAGTGCAAAAATTATAAAATAAACGATTTAATTTCGTGAAACTCGATTAATGATTACAAATATGAATCTATTTAAATATATAAGGGATAAATCTATTTTATTAGGCATGGTCCAAATAGTTTTCAAGTTTGTATCTGTTGGCTAAATATGCAAGCATTTAAACATCACGGTGTTTATAAATGGAGGATTATCGCCATTTTCAGAGATTGTGTATGGACCATTTTTAGGCCGTGGAAATAACCTCAAAATGCCAACTGTGCAAAATTATTTATAAAAAGATTAAATTTCTTGAAACACGATTAATGATTACTAATATAAATATATTTAAATATATTAAAGACAATAGTTTTGTCTGTTGGCTAAATATGCAAGCATTTAAAGTGTCACTTTACAAAAAACTAATAACTGCGAAACTTTGTCAGAAACTTTGTTACCTACTATTTGTTAAATTTTGTAATTTTGTATAGAACGTCGTTATTTTTTTTCGCATTCGAAGTGAAAAGTAGAGTGTTTAACTCGAGACTAAAGCGCCATAATGACACTCGAACTTTATCCATAAATATCTCGTGTCATAATGGCTTACTTTAGTCCCTTGTTGAACAATCTACCTACTATTTCAGCTTTTTTTGCATAATTTTGGAAATTATTGCACACGTTCAAATTATATTAACCTACCATATTTTGATACATATGAATGATAATTGGGTAGGTTGAAAGGGTGAAAGTTTATTTTTAGACAACTTATCTGTCCGCTTTATCTCCAGTGGTTTATACCTTCCCTTCCTGCGGATCTACTTCCCTTTTTTCGCGCGTTGTGCCCTAGTTTTTAAACCAGGAAACTGAACATAATTAAATCCAGCTCTCCCGAGGGAACGCTACTCATTAGGAGAGGACAATACAAGAGGAATTAATTATGCTCTTTAGAAAACCTCGCAGCTGTGGAAATAATACGACGTTTAGGCTAATTTATGTTAGGAGACTTTGTCATTATCGCTTTGTCAAAAATTAGGTTTTTGAGACAAGTTTTATTTCCAACTGTACTTTTATACTTAACTAGCTGTTTCCGTGCCCACTCCGTTGAGCAATAAACTTTTTTTTTGGGTTAATATTATAACCTAACACACTAACGAATAACGTGACTTTCTATTGGTAAAAGAATTTTCAAAATCGGTTAAGTAGTTCCAGAGATAAGCTTTACAAAGTCACAAACTTTACCTCTTTTTAATATTAGTATAGATTACATACTGGTGTTAAGTTTCTTGCAACACATTTGTTATAAGTGGCCAAAGCAAGAACATTTCAACCATTACCTTCCGACATTACAAACCAATCAAAAAGTTACTACAACTTTTCAGCGATAAAATTTTAAAACTCCAATTAAACCACGTTTATTCACGATTTTGTATCCGTTAAAAAAACGAAACGTAACAAAAGAAAAACAAATGGGAACCATAATCCCTGTCCGCCGGGATGATAAGGAAGGCAAATACTCGACTCCTGAAATATGGCCTTTGTTTAGTAAAAACGAGTTTACACGATGGCGGTGGTACGAGGGGAACTCGATCGGAACGGGAATTATTGACACTTGTTAAACGCTTATTGTATGACACTTAATAAAAAAATTAAGTCCTGAGTAAAAAAAAACAAAGTCAAAATAAGAGTTCCGTGTGTTCGCGACGGTTATTATTTGATAATTTTTCGAGTCCCATTCATCAAACATATATTTAAGTTATTTTGTTAGTATACATTCAGGTAAATACCGAAATGTGACCTACATTTTTTTTTATATACCGTGGACAGGAGATGTTTAATTTATATATTTTATCTGTAATCAGCAAATAAAGTGATGAAACAATTCGTCTCATTTAGGTTTTTAAGATTTACCCTGTATTATAGACGTTACAAAAAAAACTGTTTAAAGTCTATTTCGCAAGTTTTTTTTTATATATGACTGTCTACTTCACGTACAATGACAAACTCAACTAGACCTACATCTGCGGAAGTTGGCGAATAATTGCATTGTTCTTTCTTGAACAAATAATGACACTGACGCGCATAATATGTGCATATTTGAAAGTACTTCTAAATCGCATTCAAAAATGACTGTATGTGTTCTAAATAAATCAAAAATTGGTCGAGTTACCCAACATTCTCTACAACATGACACTCGCGTTACCACCGGTTCTCGAACGAGCGTGACGACGTGTGTGATGCTCGCCCGAGCGCGCTCACTGGAAAATTGCTATCGAGCAGTGACAGGCACAAAATGGCGGCGATGGGACAGATTTGGCTGTTTGTGATACATTGTAGCGAAAAAACAAGTCGTATTTTTCTTGTTAAAGTGTGGCATGTATTAGATTCTTACTTAGGTAAACACGAGTTTTAATTGTGATTTTAACTTATTTAAGCGGATTTAAGGTTAGTTTGATCTTTTTATTTACCTAACATGCCTATGTGTTATGATCGGGTTATGTGCATGACTCGATGTATGAATGTGGAAGAAGCGAAAGAATTTTGTCAAGATCGTAGCAAGTGGAAAGAAGTGGTCTCTGCTGTGGGAAACAGGCGTGATTTAATGTATGTATGTATGTATGTATGTTTACTTTTGGTTGATTATATTGGTGTTATGATTTGAGAAATTATAACAAATAGGTACCTACTAGTGGCCTGCGCCAATACTACTAACCCTCCGAAAATCCTTTTCTCGATAGTACATTATTATAACAAAACACATTAAGTATTACTTCTAATGTTTTCCTTAATAAAAACACTTCAAAGCCAAACCATTAGGAGACATAAAGCTGTAACCCATTAAGAATAAGGTTCAGAATGCATTAGCCCGTATTGGCACATAAACATGCTGACGGTACACCCCGTGTGGAGCGCTAATGTATCGGAAGTACCGTTAGCAAAATATGCTTAAGTGATTCTCAATATTTTTGATAATGTTAGTAAAAAATGTACATTTAAATCGCATTAAAAATGTTTTGCATTGGAAATATAAAATACCTAATACAGAAGGTAACATGAACTAAAACGTAGGTATGTATCACGAGCGTTAATTTGGGACCCGTTTCAAGAAAAATATGCTTGAAGTCGTCAATGTCACTAGAGATGTCAAGTCATTTGTAACTGTTAGGAAATTCAACGTCATTGTTGTAGAATGTCAGATTGACTTTAGACCTAAGGTGGGTATACTTACCAAATTAAATCTCGTGACTGTACTCGTATGGGCAACCGTGACATGTCTGTTGCGACGTAGAAAATACCCTGAGGATATGGCGTTTAAGCTCCTTAGCCATAAGCAGAAATTTGATTATTTAGTTTCTACAACACAACAATAAAAAAGTACGGTTAGAGCATTGAATTTTATTTCCTCTTCCGTTTTTGTAATACCAATTCCTTAAGGTTTATAATTTTATGTCATCCCAACACCCTCGCTATTTTAATGTAATGTCGTATAAAATCACCATGACACGTCGGACCCCAACTCATGTTTATTTATGGCCAGTAAACGCTGCCGACTGTACTGTTTTTGCGCACCGTCCTGTGAACAATCTTCCGAGAGGTCGATAAACCGCTGTTAGATTGAGAGCCTATGGTTGTTAGAATAAAGAGCATACTACCATTACATATGTTATTTTCCACTAGCTTCCCGCCCCAGTTTTGCTCAGGTTTATATGAGTTTTTTTGCAACAAACGTAAATAAATCAGAGTGTATTTTTTGAAGAAAATCTGTAAATACCGTCTTAAAACTCGTTGCATAGTTTAGGTGAACTAAGCGGCCAAACACACGCACGGATAGCGACTTCGTTTTTTACTGTTAAGATAAGATAGAGAAGATACTCTGTACACTAGGTTACCGATTATTTTATCGAAACGCCTTTCAACGAACGTATCTTTACGTTGATTTTTTTCGGAGTCACAAGTCTAGCTTTTTTAACCTAACCTATGTAAATATGGTTTAAGATGTCCGAAAAAATCATGGTTTCAGAAAAAAAAAAATACAACCGATGAAATCAAATTAACCTTGTACAAACAGCACCACTCGTAACTGTACATCAATGGACCTAATTACAAAAGGCATAAGGTCTACCGATGGACAGTTAACAGTGTGGGCGATGGTACATAATCATTTTCTATGGTGTATAAGTTCAAACATTGATAAACGTTCGCTAGTATTTCTTATTTCGTCATAGTTTATTTGAAACTATGTTTTTTTTTAAATAATAAACATTTGCCCATATCACTACATAGTATAAAACAATATGTATGATGCGGTTTTTTTTAATAGATAGAGTGACTCAAGGTTTTTATGTTTTATGTACGGGTCTTACAGAAAACTCACATAAACCGAAGCGAAGCGAGGGCGGGTCACTAGTAGGGAATAAAACTAAGAGTTACGTCAAAATAATCAAACCAATCCGCTCGCAGCAGCAAATTCCCTTTTCATTTGGACAGCCTCATGTAAACTCCATCAATGCCACCGGCGCACTGAAATATTGATGAAGGGTCCGTCCGTCCGTCCGATACTAATGCTCCCTATTAAATGGCGGCAGTCACGCAAACTATAATTGAAAATAATTGTCCCAAGTTTATAGTATTTTAGACGGAAAATGCAATTATAGCTTGCATACTTGTTAGGGGGACTTAATTGTATGTATTAACACGCCCCTTTAACAGAACTTTGTAAAACAGTTTTAAAATAGATTATTTTTTATGAGCTGATAGTCGCTGTCCACGAGTCCGCGGCATTTGTTTGTAGTTTAGCGGCGGGGGGGGGGGGGGGGGGGGCTTCCTAGGCTCCCTCTGGAGCTGCATGCTAATAGTCAGTTAATTTCCTATTTGTAACACGAGTGGAAGGGTTTGAAGAGCGTGGAATATTGTAATAGTAGTAAAAAAAGTTAATTTGTGAAATAGTAAAATTTTATTTTACCTAAATCAGGAGACCTCTTCCAAATCTACAACATTTCAAACTAGGTCCCAAATAAGGTAACCAATAATTTTGCCGAATTTCACTTCATCGAATTTTATTTCATCGAAAGCTATTTTCTGCTAAAATTATGATGCTTAGGAAAGGTTATACTTGACTACCAATAAAATAACTCATGGGGTAAGAAATGCATTTCAATGAATTTGTAATTCTGCGTAATGATTATGTTCGTTGAAAGGTGTCTCGATATCATAATAGGTACCCCCAAATACTTTGAACAGTCACGAGACTTATTTTTGTACCCACCCTTGGTCCAAAATCAATCTGACATTCTATAACAATAACGTTAAAAGATAAGATAAAAGATAAAAGATGTTTATTGAGTAAGTAGGCCGCACGGGCACTTTTACACGTCAAAAATCTACCAGCGCTTCGCAAGAGACCACTGCTGAGAAGAAACGTCGCAAGAAACTCAACAGTTAGTCGTTTTTTAAATATACAATTATAAGTCTTAACCTAGCATTATATAAAACAATGAATCTATCATACGATAAGAAATAAATGTATTCACGCGTAGTTGAGCAGGAAAATGTGTCAAAACTCTGAATTTTCTCCAGTTGAGTTTCCTAACAGTTACAAATGATTTGACATCCCTAATGACATTGACGACTTCAAGCATATTTTTCTTGAAATGGGTCCCAAGTTAACCCTAATAAACGTGTAGTGTGTGTGTGTGAACACTACACGTTTATTAGGGTATTTTAACCAATATGCAAAGTCTTATAACAATCGGTCTAGTATTTACCGAGAAAACAATGGTTTTAAAACTTAAGCCTTTGGAGCACCCTCTATTTACTCTATCACACATTCACCTACAAGATTTGACTCTTACATACATACATACATACATTGTAAGTTAAATAAAAGCTTTTAAAAACCTTAATTAAGTCATTTATTAATTAGGCATCGTATAAATGGCAGTTTCCACTAAAATGTTGGCATTTATTTTGAAATGACAGACAGACACTATTCGTTGGTATAGATACAGATACAGTTGTTATTATTTGAAGCCTCGGGAACCCGCAGCTGCCTAATGAAATATGTAAGCGGATATCGGCCGTAATGACAGTGTCGTGACTCTTCGCCCCGATCCGATTGTACTTACAGCGGCGTTACTATGGACACGCAGTTTAAACATTCCAAACCACGTGACATTGTTAAACAGCCAATCAAAACTGTTTTATCGAACTTTGACGTACGACGAATTTGACGTCAGCCAATAGAAGCAGAACACTGTCTGCTTCTATTGGCTGACGAACTATATCACGTGGTTGTTCTGTTTACATTTTTTAAATGCCTAAAATTATAGACTATGGCTCCTTCCCTGCAGTACCTACTTATTATTTAGTTTGTAGCACTGTCTCCTTTGTATATTATGTTCCCTTTTAATTAAGTCACGGTTGTATGTCACCATGCTCAATTTGTGATGTTGAATAAAGTTTTTGTCATTTGTTAGATTGCTTTATACAACTCTATACTCTTAATCAAATATTAACCATCGAGCTTATAGACCTCATCAGACAGTTTAAGTATAGTAAAGGTATACATCAGGTGGTTTTAATCGTCGGTAACGTGAAGTGAATCTGTTTACGCTGCGAACAATACCATCATTGCAGAGAACAAGCGCTGTAGGAAACTTGTGTAAAATATTATTTGAAAGCTGTAGCTTAACTATGCATATTTATACAATGGATGTTTAGATATTTTAATAATTTGCTTGAGTAAACTTGGAAACCTAATTAGATTCCAATATACGTCAAAAAAACTACCAAAGATGGCGGAATGTCACAGTTACACGTGTCATCATCATTGTGACGTTTCAGGAAAAACCAACCTTTGGTACAATAATTATGTTAAACCTAGCTTCTGTCAGCGACTTCGTCCGCGTAGATTTCGATCATCGTTATTCCCGTTCCCGTGGGAATTTCGGGAATTCCTTTCTTAGTGCATTCCCATTTTCATTTCCATTTTACTTGCGATAAAGCAAAACCCACGAGCAAAACACAAACTTGAAACAATAACGAAATGAAACAACAAAAACTTAACAATGGAAATCACCACGGGGCGAATAGGTACAGAAAACATTCGAGCTATCCAAACGTCAGAATATGTCCTGTCGAATGAAGTGACAATAGATGTTATGGCTGCCACAGAACCACCATGTCCACCACACATGATCAACTGATAATTTTTTGAAGACTTGAAGATTTTTTGAAGATTTCGGTCAAGTTTTGAAGACGTACCTACGTAAAAATGTGATTGTTTTTTTTTCCTAAAAATGTAATCGCACACAATGAGAATAATAATTGGTACCAGATGTTATTAAACCCTGAGTTATTGCCATTTTTATTGAAACTTTTCTCCTATAAAACAATTTAATTAAATATCTTTTTTTGCGACGAGTATTTAGATAAGATTGTTTATTTAAGAAGCAAATTAAATGTTGCCTTTAATATTATAAATAAAATAAACAGCTACCTTTAACATTTACAGAAGTGAACATTTACCGATCCACCTAATATGTCATTTTAATGGCAACACTTTTTTGACGTATGTTGGAATCTAATTAGGTTTTTTAGTTTAGACCAAAGCCCTAAAGTGACAAACGTAAGTGAGTTCTGAGTGACAAGTCATAGTAACGCTTGCCCATGTTAGTCATACCACAATTACGTCAGATGACGTGCGATAGACGCCATTACGACAGGAATATAGACGTATCTACCCTTAGCACCGCACCGTTTCAATAGGGTTGTAATAATTATATGTTACTTAGGGCTGGTTTTTCAATCTCCAGATAACACTATCTGACAAGTTAATTGTAGCTCTGTCCTTTTCTTTGTTATAAGAAAGATAAGGAGAGAGAATTTACCTGACAGATAATGTTGTCTGGAGATTAAAAAATCAGCCCTTAACTGGTTGATAACTGGAAAAAAACTTGAACGGGCAAGTAAGTTCGCCTTCATATAATATTTATAGGTAGACCTTTTGACATTGTAGAAGTTCCCGTGCGGCCTACTTTCTGAATAAGTCTTTAATTTTTTATTTCTTATAGGTATCTATAAAAAGGTTATTAATTATAGCACAATGAAGTATATTCCGTTAAAACGTCATGAGTTTAAGACGGGAACAAACAAAAAGGTACATTTAAGTGTAGTGTACAGTCAACCAATTTGATTCCTAGGCCACTATGGACTTTGTCATCGTGACGTTGTAAACCAAATCATAGGGAGTCTCTTACGTTTTAATTGACAACGTCACTTTAACATAGTCCAAAGTGGCCAAGAAATCAAATTGGTTGACTGTACGTTTAAAGAAATCCATTCAACTATGATCTGAGTTGAGTATTAAAGCTTGTACCAAATAACGAAGAATTTTCAATAAACTACTAAACGTATTTTACGTTCGGAAATGAAACTTTAAAGATCGTAACTTGAACTATCCTTTAGCAATCGGCGAGAAAAGCGCGATTAGGAGTTGTTTGTTTAGGGCTCTGGAGGAGGCACAAATAGACAGACGGACAAACACTATTAGCGCGAACAAACACTCGAGCTCGGGCAGTCGACACTTTAGGACATAGTTAGAGGAAAAGCTAATTCGTTTCCGAACGTTGCCAATAGATTAAAATAGGTACAGTAAAGGAAATGGAGTCCTAGACCATTTTGGACTATGTCATAGTGACGTAATCATTAAAAACGTAAGAGTCTTCTTATGATTTTATTTACTGTGTCACTTTGACATAGTCCAAAATGGTCTAGGAATCCATTTCCTTGAATGTAGGTACTTTACCTAGATTTTGACTGACTATATCTATAGTCTAGTAAAGTATAATCCATTATTCTACAGAATACTTAAAACGTTCAGGTTAATGTATAAAATGGTTTACCCTTGTTTTGTACTCATTTCATAGAACATTTCCTTCGCGGTTTTTTTTTATAGAAATCTATTTTCTGCTGAACCCGTGTTGATTTAAAGTTATCTAGTGATACAAGTCTAACCTAACCTACGTGAATCATATCTAATACTAATATTATAGAGCTGAAGAGATGTTCTGATCCGATTTGTAAAAATATTTCAGTGTTAGATAGCCCATTTATCGAAGATGGCTATAGGCTATAAGTATATCATACTTACATAAACCAAAGCAAAGCGAGGGCGGGTCGCTAGTTTACGATAACCTGAAACCAACATGGGTTCAGCAGAAAATTGCTTTCTATGAAACAAAAATTCTGCGAAGTGATATGTTCTATGAGAGTCGGTGAAACAAAGGGAAATCGTATAAAATATATATTTTCCGACAATCTCGGTAAAGTTCCTATAACTGTTGCAAAAACAGCACGGGAAGTTCGTCATTCCAGGTCAATGCTTTTAAAAGAAGAATTACTGGGGCGATTTTCTTGACGCTAAAAACCATATCGTCTTTGACCTGCGGGCCTAGATAAGATGCACTACGCTAGCTAGCGTTTCTCTTCGTTTAGCTTCTAAATCAATCACGTCACTGGTAGATGACGAGATACGAAAAAACACGTGGTCTGCCAGTGACGCGATTGGTTCAAAAACTAAACGAATAGAAACGTTAGTCTGCGCAATGCATCTTGTCTGGGCCCTCTGTTATCGTATTGCCAACGTTTTGATAGCTCTTATTTACTTGACAGTAAAGGTGGCTGTCCGCGTGTCAGATGGGCAGATGAATTAGTTGCGACGGCGGGTCGAGGTTGGCTAGCCACAGCTACAGATAGAGCAAAATGGAACTTCTTGGAGGAGGCTTTTACCCGAAAGGGGTCCATACAAACTAATTAACCTACTTATAGAAAATAACCGCTTATGTATTTTTAGAACTAACTAGCAATTAACTTGTGTGGAAGTAAATAAAGCTTTATTATTATTATTATTATTACGTGACTCCTCTAGCGCTGCAGGTGTATATGGGTGACGGTAATCATCAGGCGATCTGACTGCTCGTTTGTCTCCTATACCATTTAAAAACAACCGTAACAGATTAAATACGATATGGTTTTACCGCCTGGAATAGAAGCCCTGCCCAAATGCAGGCCGAAACGAAATAAAAAAGTTATTTTTCTTTTTAAAATCATGTTTGGATTAGGATAACTCACTTTGAACAGACGAACACTCATGCAATCAAAGTTCTCGCAGGCTTGATTTACTTTTTTAAATGACGGACTAAAGCTGCACACATACCGGAGCTTAACGGTGCGTATATTACGGTGTCGTCGCGTAAACAAAAGACGGGGCCACAGTAACAACATGGCGCTGTTTTTGGCGCACCGTTAAGAAGCGGTGTGGTCGCAGCTTAAAAAGGTTAATTTTTACGAACCGCGTTTAGAGTATTTAATAGTTTTTAGCAAAAAAAATAAAGACTCGGGTATTTCGCCACCTTTTTTATTCTCTCCAATAAATTTTAATCTCGTAATCTCAACTCGTTAACACTTCGCAGCGATGATGAAGCCAACCAAACAACCTTTCAAAGTTAACGCCGAGTTAAAAGACGAATCAACCAACCAATTAACTGTTTTACAAGATTAAAAACGTCTTAAAAAAAATTATAAAAATGCTCAAGGTGGCTTAGATTAATGGTAAAAAAAAAGAAAAGATATTAATTTCGAACTTTTACACGAGATAGCGGTTTCAAAGCGAATGGCGGGAGCATGCACTCAATCGGGACGAATGGCGGAAAAGAGGGGAGGCCTTTGCCCAGCAGTGGGACATCCAAATAGGCTAATAAATAAAAAAAAACACGTCAAAAATGAACCCCGCTAAAAACTCAACTGTCAGTCCTTGCATACTTATATAAAAAAAATGTGAAAGTAACTTTGTCTGTTCGTTTGCTTTGCTGTCACGGCTAAACCGCTGAACCAATTTCGATGCAATTTAGCATGAAAATAGCTTTAACTCCAGAAAAGGATATAGTACACTTTTAATCTTGGAAACAATTTCAGTTTTTTTGAGGGAAGAGCGATAAACGAAGCACGTAACAGTTCCTTATAAAACTATGAAGATAAATTAAATATACACTGCCTTTTTTTTGTAAAGTATTTCATTTTATCCCGAACTTAGATTTAAATAGACAAATCTATACTAATATTATAAAGCTGAAGAGTTTGTTTGTTTGCTTGAACGCGCTAATTTCAGGAACTACTGGTCCGATTTGAAAAATTATTTCAGTGTTAGATAGCCCATTTATCGAGAAAGGCTATATATCATACTCACATAAACCGAAGCGAAGCGAGGGCGGATCGCTAGTCGCTAAATAAAAATATTCCAACTTTATCACAACCTTCTATTTTCTTGACTACACGTTTTAAATCCGAAAAAAAACGTGTAATAAATTTTCTTAATTATTTTTCGTTCAGATCTCGATTCTTCGTGAACATTTCGTGGGACAACGAAGCCCAATCACTCAAACTTTTCCAATGAACCGAGTTAGAGACGAATCTCTCGAGCAATTAACTGCACCCTTGCGGCCTTGTAGGGGCTCCGGAACAAACCTCGGGGTGTGGTCCCGAGACGGATTTTGTCAAAGGTTTTTAATGCTAGTTTAAGTTAAACGCGTTAGCGGGAAGTACATACATACATTAAATCACGCCTGTTTCCCAGAGGGGTAGGCAGAGACCACTTCTTTCCACTTGCTACGATCTTGACAAATTTCTTTCGCTTCTTCCACATTCATACATCGAGTCATGCACGCACGTTGGTTTCGGGTACTTAAGATTCGGCCCTTTTCTAGTATTTCTCCGATTTGACTCGAAATAGTACGCCTAGCGCGGCCCTTCCGACCCGTCCACTCACTTTCGATCTGTATATCTCTTTCGTCAATCTTCTTTCATCCATCCTTATTTAGTAAAATCCTTTTATTTTTTATTTTTATTGCTTTCACTCCTGATAAGGTGTATTTCGCCAATGTCAAGTTATTTATAGACACTCCCATGGACTTATTAGAGCAATAAGTCCGTGGATATCACACGCGAAGACAATTGTTCGGTAAAAGAGAATTTTCTCCAATGGACTAAACAGAAGCACATGGAGCTCCACGCGCTTCCGTGAAGTCACTATAATTCTTGATAGTTTTTTTTTGACGAACGGTTTGTAGTTTTTGATGTTTAAAATAAAAGTACGGTTATGTGTGTATATATGAATGTATGTTCTTTATTTCTTTATCCAAGTTGAGTGATGGCACAAATTCCACAAGCGAGGCGGTTAGATTCGTGTTAGCGTCGCGAGTATCTCTTGGTATTTTATTTTAAAGAAAGTTAACATTTGCGTTAATTTAGCAACGAACGGTCTGAAATGGTTTTGACAATCACGAAGTAGCTCAGAGTTCTTTCAACAAGGAATAAGTGCGTCCACGAAGACGACGGCGAAAATTATAATGTAAGTTTTAATAGTATAGATGCAATAATCCCGGGACACCTTGGGTTCTTGAAAACGCTGCCGCTTCAGCTTGTGAGTTGGACGGGTGATAAAGATGACATTTACGCGCGGAGTTGTGTCGCGGCGGAGTGCAAGTTTTAATTGTGTGGAGGCCGGGTGGGGCCGCACTTGCAGCGATACTTAACTCCTGAGTATGCTTAAAATATTATCACAGTAGTGTTTTTTTTAACATCGATCACGACGAATGTGGACTAGGTTGATAGTAAGTCCGAATATAAATCTAGCGGTCTTGGGTTCACTTACTGGTCAGGACAATTATTTGTTTGATTCTCGCGAGTATTTGATTCAGAGTATTGTAACTTTTAGATAAGTGTATGTATTTTTTTACATTAATACGTTTTTGTAGGTATATTAAGTAGTTATCAGTAGTCTCTTGTTGTATAGTATCCACAGCACAAAAGTTTTTTTTTATACGATAAAGCTTAAAAGCTGATTCTTAACAATTTTATTTAATCAATAGAATGTTAAGACATTAGTATTTAATTACTTTGTTGTATTAAAAACAAAAACAATACAATTAATAATTTGAAATTTCGATGTACAAAGGAGACCTTATGAATAGGTAATGTGTAAGTGTGTGTAGGTAATGACGTGTGGCTATGTGTGCGATGTCATCATCGTTATTATATTATGTGTTACGTGATGTCGACTTCTGGATACGTCGCCTCCTACGATCCCCAATTATAGGTACTTATACATGTAAATGTTAAGTGAAAAGTGGTACCTATAAAAAAAGTTATTTTAAATTTAGGTCTGATTAATATAGTGGCTATAATGGCATTATGGCTATAATGATTCCAGAAAGGATAACTTTTCATAAAAGTTTCATGACTTTAGCGGTAATAAGAATGAATGCATACTTTGATCTGGTTTAGAAACAGAAAACCACTGTTTAAAAAGAAAATAAAAATTCAAATTTATTCATACTTTTATCTTATAAACTTCTACGAAACGTAATAAGCGCTCCGGGAACAACTCGTGCACGGAAGTAACCGAGCCAAGTTACTTAGTTAAACAATTGGTCTTTGGGGAACTGCAGTGAGCGCCAGCCACTTCCAGCGTGCACAGTATTTAGAGAATTAAATAGTTGTTTTAACTGTAATATTCTTAAACAACATTATCTTTTATTTATATTTTTATTGGCTACGGAATAGGTGCATACAGGGTGGAAAAAACTAACGCAACCTGGGCGGCAACTACTTAATATTTTGGATATAGCAAATTTTAGGGAATGGAGAATTACTTTATTTTTTAAAACAATAAATAAAAACGATTAAGTCGTGTTTATTTACGGTTTTAGTTTACAGGTATATTAGTTGTAGATATAAACGATGACTAACAATAACCCTTTCGATCTATATCGTAAACACGATTTTTAGACATATTTTACAAGTTTGACTCCCGATGAAGGTATTTTATAAAATGTAATCGTTTGTTTGTGTTTGTGATATCGTACTGTAAAAAGTAGCTTACATTAGCTGAAAATATCATTATTTTTATACTTAAGGCGTCACTAATACTAATACTGGTAAACATCTTAACCTACTTACCTGTGCAAAATGTGGTTACAGAATTATCAGCAAATTTTTAGAGTCGGCAATTCTGTTGTTCTGCCTACCCCACTCTGGGAATATATGACATGTTTATTTTAAAAGCCAGAAAAGACCACAGTAAAGCAAATAAACATGATATCGTCGGTGATAATGCAAAATCGCGTAACTAAAAAAAATATGATAAAGCAAAATAAACCTTACCGTCTTATTGAAAAGGTGCAATTTGCTTCTTATTGAAAATTTTACTTACGCGGTTTTGCAGTTTCACCAACGATATAAAAAATACCTACAAAACTGCAAAAATTGCACTTATTTAACAAAAATGAATAAGGCGTTATTTAACCCAAATCCCAATGCAACATTTATAAAACGATGATTCACTTTCTCCTCCGATCTTTACGCGTATCGCCGGCACTGCCGCCCCACCTTTACCGGATAGATCGTGTCGACTCGTAACGAGATCAAAAATCAACTTTGCTCCCTGTTGGAGGGAGAGGGCGCTATTGATTCGGGAGCGACAGGAAATGTTGCGTCAAAACATATCCGTGAGTTTAACTGCAAAAGTTGGTCTTTAGAAGTAATTATATTAAAGTAAAGTTAGCTTTAATGATAGCAGGTTCTTCTCTCAGGCAGGATCTTAACCCACCGTCAAGCAGAAGTGTTCCGATCGTTGTGTTCCGGTGTGGGGATAAGACAACTGAAATGACTAGTCATTCCATCTTAGTCCTCAAGGTTGGCAACGCATTTGCGGTCTTAAGAATGCCAATGTATGGGATACAGATCCCACTTACCCCCCTACTTACTTGTCTTCCCTAAAAAAAAACCTACATATGCAGAGACACACAGATACACAGGGTTAAAAGGAAAATAAATCAAATTATAAACTATAGGTACAAACTGGCATCAAAAGTCGTTTGCATAGATAAAATGCTTCCCACCTTAAGATGTGTTTCATATTGATGTAAAAGCGGTATTTACAGGGTGAATGCAAATTTCTTCAAGCTCATGCTCATTCACTTTGCATAATGTAGTGTGACGTGGGACGTCATAGGTGATGTCAACTTTGTATGACGCATTCTGCATGCATTATGGACGATGCATTATAAGCATTATATATCGTTAGGGGAGCGCTTTGTTTCACATGATTATTTTTTAGTTCGAATGTATTGTTATTCGTAATCATCGCAAGTCATTCAGTGTTTTGCCAACCCGCTTTTACCCGCTCTTGGTAAGTGGAAACTTTGACCCATAGACATTCGCATTCAAAAGACTGCAATGACCCAGGACGGACCCTGCACAAGGTCCTACCACCCGCATGTCTTGCGTGCTTTAGGAGTAGTTAGCGGACAAATAGACAGACGTGACTTTATAACATGTCTAGATAAAGATTATTGTTCTAATACCTCATTGTTATTCAGGTCAAACATTGGTAACAGTATATCCTTCTTCTTTATTAGAGCTATCTTCGTAGACTCTTTATGGTTCCTACTCACGACAAATCCTCGTTTGTCGACCTTGGGTTGAAAGCTTTGACTTATATTACGACCGAGTTACCAGCTGATTGGGTAAACGATGTACAGTCAACAGCGTAAATAAGTGATCATTTATGTACCTTGTCACTTGAATGTCGTGTTTGAAATGTTATACAAAATCGTGAAACGATTGAAAGCTACAAGGTACAGAAATGATCACTTATTTATGATGTTGACTGTACAATATTAGGATACGACATACATATATAAACTCACGCCTTCATTCCCAGAATAGCGTAGGCAGATCTACAGAATAACTACCAACCCTAAAGAAAACTTGTTGATAATTCCGTAACAACATTTTGCACACTTAGGCGAAGATGTTTACCAGTGTATTAGTGACAGGTTGCAAGCCCATCGCCTAACAGTACTACAAGCCTTTATTCCCTTAGTTGTCTCTTACGACATCCACGGGAAGACATGGACTGGTACTATTCTAACCCTTTACTAAAGTATCCGTGCTCAAATAATCCGGCGAGAAGTACCCATAGATCAAATAAAAATTGTGCATAATGCGTTCATTAGAAGATATTTCAATCTATACTAATATTATAAAGAGGAAATATTTGTTTGTTTGTTTGTTTGTTGGAATTCGATATGCTCCCAAACTAATGGACCGAAAATTCTCTCACTATTAGAATCCGATATTATCCGTGATGTCGCGGGCGACAGCTAGTAAAATATAAAGTACCCATTTAACAGTTATAGTTCACTTGAAGCCATTTATTTCTGCACTCTTACTCCTTTGTACCTTCAAGAATGAATTCCAACAATGTTCGTCCAAATTGCATCTTACGTCGTCTACTCACGGAGACGCTTCACGGTCGCGACAAAGGCCCGGGACTAACTAGCCCCAATTATGAGCAATTTGCCGCGCCTGGAGCACTAAGAGCGTTAGCAGTGCGCCCGCCGCCACCTTGGTACTTAAGACATTTAAGGTAGTTAATAATTTTGGATTTTACGTGCACAGTTTAAGTGTTAAAAGAGTTTCAATTTCTTACTCGAAAATTATAGTAGGTACTTGAAATTGTAACTATAAAATTCTGTTTTTTTTTAAAGAACACTTTATCTTTTATACTAACGTATCGAAATTAAATCATGCATTAAACCTAAAATCGCTTCAGCATAAAAAAAATATAAGAAAATTCTGACGAATAATTATTAAAAAAAAAACGAAATTTTGAGGCGGTTTCAATTGAAGTTTTTAAATAACGTGATTTTTGTACCGTATAAATACTTTATGGATGACCGCGTTAAGATGTGTTTTTATTTAATATTATTTAAGGAGGAAGGCACTAAGGCCGCCATTTGTACTTTTTTTCTTTGTGCCATAAAGTTTGAGCAAATTGAGATAGCTAAGTACCTAAACATTGAATTGGGAACTACAATATTGTTATTTTTATAATTATTAACTTATTTAAAACCAACATCGTAATTTCTAATTTCATCAGGGCTTTTAAAAAAGGAAATATTTAATTTGAGACTCCGCCGCGCTAACTATCCCAAAAATGCTTAAAAATGCGAGCAAAAAACGCTCGGATGTTTAAAGGGCAGATTATTAAGATGTTTTTTCGTTTTAATTAAAATCGTGCTTTTGTTTCGTCGACACGTTTTGGTATTTAACGTTTGAAAAACTCCTTTGCGAAGTGGTTTTACGATTGTGAAGTCAATTGTTTTTTTCTTTGAAAAGGAATGATTTCTATCATTTTATCTTTTTATCTTTTAAAGGTACTAAGAGAAATGGGGCTCGGAACGGCCCGCTTTATTTTACTTAATATTACTTTAGCCTTTCAGGTTTGTGCGAGGTATTTTTTTATGTATTTGCTTTCTTATGAGAAGAGTAATGGCTTACTAAGTAAGGTAGTTTTACGAGTAAGCTTTGTGTATTATTTTTTCTCTTCTTAAGAATTAGTTATATTATTATAAGACACTGATAGAGTAAACGAAACAAAAAAAAATATATACCGGCTTTCTTTACTTATCACCTTTCGGAAAAAAACATAACGTAAAAAAGGACCTTTCGAAATTTATTAAAGAGAGGCCTTAGCCCAGGTTTGGTAAAACTAATATTAATTTGAATAAAAAAAAACATACAGACTTTTACATACATAAAATAACTGGCTATAGCTATATAGAAAATAGCTTTTTGCGTGTGACTAGACATATTTAGTTCAATGATAACGTGTAATTTTAAATATTTAATAACAGCTCGTGACCCTCGCTGTCCACTCTTTCTCAAACAGATTATCATTATAAGGCGTGCTCCACACAACCCGTTAAGCCAGCCCCACACGAGTGGCCACGCGTTCTCGCGTCAAATCGACTGCACCGAATTACCGTCAAGGGCCGCCAGAGGGCGCTTGACCCATTTCGCTTTACAGTTCGTGTTTAAAAGCAATTGGCGGCTGTTCGTTCGAGAAATAAATGGAAAGAGTTGAAATGCAATGCGGAAAACGTTGGGGCGTTTTTCATGTTCGTTAACTAGCTTGTAGGTTGTTGATTGTTTTTTAAATGTCGTAAGACTTGCAAGGCATCTATGACTGCCATCTTAATTGGCGAAAGGGATAATTGCACTTTTTAAGGAGCACAAAAAAAAGTTATAAATCTTTGTATGTATTAAAGCAGAGTTTGTGAAGTTTTTAAAGTACTATTTTTTTTCTTGATGTAAGCTTTACTATTGAATAGATGAAAAGATGTATAAAAAGAGTTTTTATGGGTTTTGTATACTTATTGCATGTTCTACTAGCTCATAGGCCAGTTCGTAAGCTATAAAAGTTTCGTTAGTATCTTGTATGATTTTGTATTTCATTTTGTATGTTATAATGCAATTGGTACTTGGTTACACATTTTAAAACTAAATATTTTACATAACATAATATATTCCGTATGTATCTACCACTGCAGCCTTCAATTTTATGAGTAAAAATCGACAACGCTGGAAACCATTTATTACGCTGACGCGTAGTCTGTCATTTCAAATAATTTCCATGTCAAGCTGTCAAGTTTTGCGCGCTGGAAAGTGTGAAATCAAATATATGTCAAACGCGCTCGGACGGAACGATATTTGGATGAAAATGAAATGGTAATTTCGTTAAAATGTACGCTCAATGATTTTGAATGTTCAAAATGGATAAAATTTCAAATCAAGCTCAATTGAATATTCACTTCTACTATATACAAGAGAGACATAGTATAACCTAATAGGAAAACATTCTGGGGTCTCAATTTTTTTTTCCATTTGCCCTTTCCTCAGTCACTGTCAAAAATGTCTCTTACATATTTGCGGCTCCACAGTTTCTGTATGTTTTTTTTTTAATTTTCTATTTTGGTTAATTCCACGATAATGTAACAAAAGTTACCATTTCAACGAGTGTTTTTTGAAACTTTTAATGCTCATATTTTTCTAGATATAAATTTAAACACGTATATAGAGATAAAAGAATCCTTCTATTTTGAAATATAACTAAAAATACAAGCAAAATGCTAGAAATTGGTAACTTGCGTTACTCTCTGCCATGGATTTGCCCTTTTACTCTTTTCTCTAAACTAAACATACTCTTCGTCAATTTTCTGACCGATACCAATATCTTCCAGCAAACGGCAATCTTGTGATGTTTCTCTTTAAACTGTTTCTTTCATTTCTATCTTTTACCTTGTCACGCGGATCTCGTGGCCATTTTCATTCTTTTCCTCCTAGATCTGGCGATGTTTCTCCTTTAACCGCATCTATCATTCTGCCTATCTCTTACCTTGTCGCGAATCTCCTGGCGCATCTTCTCCCGCTCCTCCTCCATCTTGCGATGTTTCTCCTTACGCCGCTCCTCGGCTTCGCGGATGGCCTCCTGCCGTTCGCGTTCTGCCTCCTCTTCCTTCTCTTTGTCGTCGCTGTCATCGCCGTCTCCTCCTACCGCACCTGCAACAATTACAAATATTGTTATTTTATTATGTACAAGAGAAGAGGACACACGCCACTTTGTATGCATAGAATTAGTTTCTCGCAACTTCCCCTATTTTTTCCCGTTGGGGGTTGATTTTCGAAAAATCCTTCCTTAGTGCTCATTAAGATCATAAAAGGAACCCCTGTACCAAATTTCAAGTTTCTAGGCACAGTAGTTTCGGCTGTGCGTTGATATATAAGTCAGTGAGTCTGGTTTGGCTTTTATATTCACACGTCAAACTTATAACCTCTCAGTTTGCATCAGGGGGTTTAACCCTCATTCACTCATGAACTCAGCTTTTTTTGGTACATATAGATTTCACTGTGATTATCATTATTATCATGATAAGTTGAGAATTAAAGTATTTTTGGAGTTTAAAACAAAATAGTTTCACTATCAATCATTTTGCTGAGCACTGTAACTTCTGTCTAAAGCCTGAAGTCTACGTTCTTAGGCTTCACGTTAGGTGTAAATTAGAAAAAAAGAAGTGAAAATTTGTGATTTTTTTTTTCATACTGATGATGAAAACCGTATCAAAATGCGTTGCAAGATTTATGAGGAGTTAGCGGACAGACGCGGAAAGCGATTTTGTTTTAAACTATGTAGTATTTTAAAGTATGTAGATATCTAAATAGTTGTCATCAAGTAGTAGTCTATTTAAAAATTTACTATACTCAATACTTAATGCTATAATGCAATTCAAATTCTACAGGTTGAAAAAAAAAATGTGAATTATAAACCCTGTCGGGCATAGCAACGAGCTATCTTTTACTATTTGACCAATAGACGCTTAAATATTTTCGAAATGTAATGGCCCTTCTGCCCGATGGCTCATCATGGGCCAACGTAAGGGAAGCCTTTACACCTTAGAGCGAGCAACATACTCTTGCATCTCACTCTTACGCATCACTCTATTCCTACGCTGGACCATCATGGGCAATCGTGTAGAGTGGCCATAAACATTAGGACAAGGTTATCCATATAGCCTTTCAAATGACGCGTATTGACCCGTTAAAAATGGCCGTCAAAGAGAGTGATAATTCACAATCCAGTACCAATACACATATCTAATTATATAGGTATTGGCTAACGAAAACCTATCAAAAACTACCACAGCACACAATGGCTCCAGGAACAAAACCCGACGTGACAAATGCTCAGATTGACGTGAAATGGATTTTTGAGCGACCGCCATGTTGGATCGGGCCACTCGACTGGATGGATCCGGATCCGGTTAGAGCCGCGAACGGGTGCAAATGTGTTTTCTAATCTAATTGTACGGGATAGGGGACGAGAATGGGTTTTAATTAACGGTTTTTCAATGTTTTTTAGATGGAAAATGTGATGTGCAAATAGGGAATTTATGATTGGCTGCAGTAAAGGGCTTTATTAAAAGAGATTTATATTAACCTAAAAGTGGCATCTAAAAACCGTTTTGTATATTTGAGATTATCTACAGTTGTAGTATAAATCAAATAATACTAAATTAAAATAAATTAATAAATTTGTAATCACTACATAGTATAAAACAAAGTCGCTTCCCGCTGTCTGTCCATATGTATGCTTACATCTTTAAAACTACGCAACGGATTTTCATGCGGTTTTTTTAAATAGATAGAGTGATTCAAGAGGAAGGTTTTTATGTATATTAAATTCTGTTTTATGTACGGGTATTACAGAAAACTCACATAAACCGAAGCGAAGCGAGGGCGGGTCGCTAGTCAAATGTATAACAATCTATAGACCTACGGACATGTACAGTCGAAGTCAAAAATATGTTTACACTTTAGTACCTTGTCTATTTAACGTCATGTTTAAACTGTCATATGAAATTGTCACACCGAGTAAAGTGACAAGGTACTAAAGTGTAAACATATTTATGACTTCGACTGTACCTATGTGAATTTTATGCGTTTGGAGTAAATGTGTACCTACTTTAAAAAAAACAAATACCAATGAATGTACCTCATGTTGTATGTTAAAAAAATCTAGATTGAGAAAGGTAATACAGGCTACCGCCAAATAATACGGAATTTTAATTCATCTTAAGTGTTCTTATTTCGAACGCCGACGTCATTTAAAAAACCGACGCTTTTTCAAAATTCGAATTCGCTTATTAAATTTATTTCGCATCTGTGGAGGGTTTTGTCCCGGCGGAATTGCCATTCTCATTAGACACGCTCTCACCAGCCGCACGGAAGTGAACCGGGAGAGGCGCGGCGTAGCGCAAGTTTAACGCTCATTTCATGCTCAAATAAATATAGTCGATAGACTTGTTAGAATGGAGTCTTGATAGTTGACTTATTTGATGACACAAGATTCGCAGCATCACGGGAAAATGTTAAAATCGTTTTAAATTTTTGTTAGATATAATATTATTATTGTAACACAAATAAATTATTTAATAATTTTAGTTAAGTCATAAATATTACACAGTACATTATATCTTGGATTGATATTTAGCAATATTTGTACCTGAAAACTTAACAGATTCTGAAGGTAGGTATAACAAGTTCACTGCTACGAGTAACAATATAAAAAAAAATGGGCGATTCTATCAAGGCTGTGATTTTTGTGCATAAGCTTCTTGATTCTATACGAGCCTAACAAGATGTTAGACACATCATCTAAGATGTTACCTATTTGAATCACTAAATAACTTTCTTTTGTTGCCTACTATCAGCATAGGTGGATATATTTTTACATATTTATTTTTGCCTAGTTAAAAACTAATATCATAACTATTGTATTCATTTTTTGTCAACTAAGAGAAAATCTCGAATGAAAGACGCGTGCATAGACTAGTTGATAATAAAAGAAAGGATAGTCATTGTGGAGGCGTGCGGTTGGTGAGTACGTGCCGCCGTGGGATCGTGAATACTCAGACAACGCGGCTTAAACGAATTCTTAAGTGCGCCGTCCATGCCGCCGCGTCCCTGCTATTGGGTGGAGAGCGCCTCACGCCGATCGGGGCTCCGTAATGCACAGAAATCAACTTTGGGGATGACGATGCAGTCTTTATTAACTTTGTAAAAAAAAAATGTGTGACACTTCGTAGATATTTTTTTAGCAATTTACTTGAGGAATTATTTTTGAAATATCTTTTACTAGCGACCCGCCCTCGCTTCGGACAGTTTATGTGAGTTTTTTTGTAACAAACTTACATTTGGAAAGGATGGATGAAAGAAGATTGACGAAAGAGACATACAGATTGAAAGTGAGTGGACGGGTCGGAAGGGGCCGCCCTAGGCGTACGTTTTCGAGTCAATTCGGAGAAATACTGGAAAAGGGCCGAATCTTAAGTACCCGAAACCGACGTGCGTGCATGACTCGATGTATGAATGAGGAAGAAGCGAAATAAATTTGTCAAGATGCAAGTGGAAAGAAGTGGTTTCTGCCTACCCCTCTGGGAAACAGGCGTGATTTAATGTATGTATGTATGTAAACTTACATAATCTTAGTTTTATTATACATAAAAACCTTTCTCTTCAATCACTCAAGGTCATCTATTGACGAAAATCGCATAACAACCCGTTGCGTAGTGTGAACGATCTAGGCGTACTACATACAGACAGCGGGAAGCGACTTTGTTTTATACTACGAAAAGATTTGTGTAAAGGTCCAAAGTCCCAGTTCTTAATTATGCAGCTTCAAAGGTCTGTAGAGATCAAAAGTTATCGAAAATACTAGAGAAAATGTTTTCTACGTAATCTAACGAATGTAGAATTTGGACTAAATTTCTTAAATGAGAGAAAGCGCGAATGTAAATCCTATACATTTTCCTGTTTTTTTTTTACCTTAAACTTGTTCCTAAAATATAGTCAACAAGTAAAAACCAGTTAAATATAACTAAAGCAGATGTTGTCACATCACGTCTCAAATAAACTATTTGTATGCAAATAGAAGTTTAAATTTTGATTGACTGTCAACACAGCATTCGTAGTCGATTACTTTTCCAAGAATTTACTCGACAAGCTTATGAAAGACAGAAAACGATGAAATATTTTCGCGTTTCTTTGAAAATTCAGACTAAGACACCAAATAACAAAAACTTTTCAAGCAAGCATATACGAGTGATATCTGTAGAATATACCTACATCAAGAAAAAAATGAATATTCCAATCAAACGCCACGTTTTTGAATCGCGTTTACTATTCGAAAACGGGTTTTAACCAACCCGCAAGGCAGACTCACGCTTCCTACATTAATTGGCGTATTAACTTTTTTCTTTTTAATTAATGGCTTTCACTCCTGTTAAGGTGTATTTCGCCAATGTCAAGTTATTTATAGACACTCCCATGGACTTATTATAGCAATAAGTCCGTGGATATCACACACGAAGTTCGGTAAAAGAGAATTTTCTCCAATGGACTAAACAGAAGCACATGGGGTTAGCTCCACGCGCTTCTGTCGAGTCCTTATTCACCTTGACTACTCTATGACGATACGACAGTCAACATCAATATCAACTTGGTGTCAAACTTTAGTATTAAACACGGACGCTGAGCACTGATACAAATTTCCTTACACCATTTTCGATATCGATTCGTAAACGATAATTACTGTAGGTATAGAAGATATACTTGGGGAGTTTCAAAAAAATAGCACACCCTTGACTTTTTCTTCAGATTAGGGAAAAAAATTGCACGTTCAAAAGTAGTACTCCCGATATGTCCCCAAAAATATGTATGGAATTGTTCCGTTTTGTTACCAAAATCCAATACGTTTCTTGGTAACAAAACAGACAACTCCATACATATTTTTGGGGACATATCGGGAGTACTATTTTTTATTGTTCAGAATGACGATCACAACGAGTGTGCAGAATTTTTCCCAAATCTGAAGAAAACGTCAAGGGTGTGCTATTTTTTTGAATCTCCCCACTTACATATACATATTTTTACATTATAATAAAAACCGGCAAAGTCGATCACGGTTCCTTAAGGGCCTTAGTTAAACTAACTAATCGTTAAAAACCTTGACTACTGGTTAAATCTCAAGGAACTGTGTCAAATTATCGATTCGTTTTTCGAATTTTAACAATTAGTCGAGTTAACTGATCAAACAAAAGGCCCTTAATATTGTAGATAGTACAAAAAAAATGTTTGTGTAAATATTGTAATTCATGTTACTAAGTTTAATAACAGGAAGAGACAATTTTTGAAGTCCTTATTTTGACTTCTAAATGCGAAAATGTGGTAGATAATAACTCTCCCTTATTTGTAACGATAAAAGAAAAAGAAATGTAAAATGTACTGTCAGTTTGTACATGTATAACGTACATGTGTACATCCCCGTTTAGTATTCCAAACAGTTAACGCCGCAAATATTTTAATCATTCCAACCAATGCTCAGTCCCCGGCACTATTATTGAATTTATTCTCATCCACCGCCCTCATTTCCATGGACAACAGGCCATTCGGATTAAACGAATTCCTCGAGTGTGAAGCAATTCAATTTATTGTGGGATAGCTCAATAACCCACGCTATTAAGAAAAGGCACTCCCGCCAATTCAATTATTAATTGATCCGGCCTGCCTTGCCGTTGACAGAATAATAATTCTTCGCGACGTCTTCGCGTGAATTTTTCTAAATTAAATATCTTGCGGCTGAATTTTTTTTAGTCGACAGAAGTCTGTGTAATAAAAAAATACTTCGGTAAAAAGTGTAGTTGCAAACATGATCATAACTTTTTTAAAGCTTTCACGTTTTGCTTTTAGTAATGTATTACACAGGCGATGCACGTACGCTATAAAACACGAGTAAAAAGCAAAGATATGACAAAAAGACGTTTCTATTTACATAAATATATTGGGCACATGCAGCAAGTTTCAAATTCAAGTTCTCACATTTTTTTCAGAGCCTAGCATGTAGACGGTATACGTTTTTAGTTTTAAAACAATGTTTTCTGTTGCTTGAGTTACAATGCAATTAAGAAAAAATAAGGTAAAACAAAATTGAAGGCCTATACGGTATTTGTGTAACACAAAAATGATTTAAATGATTCAGAACGAAATTGACGCACACGTTACGAAAATCACAATACTTGTGTCAGATTTTGTGATACTCGTAACTGCATATAATTTATTTATTTACTTGTACACATTTATAGCACAAATTATACGAGCAATAAAAAAACAAAAGTTCACTACCTGTCGCCTGCAATTTTTTAGTTTAAAACATCATAATTGGGGAAGTAAGACTTTTTATTACTAGTTGAATACTTTTATAATAATTTAAAGACATGGTATTTTGCAGGATTTGTTCGTATTATCCTCCTTTCTTAGTAAACTTTAGTACCCATCGATACAATGGGAAAAAAATACTATGAGGTTTGATTCGTCACTACGGCCACGAGCGTTAATTTGGGACCCATTTCAAGAAAAACATGCTCGAAGTCGTCAATATGTCATTAGAGATGTCAAGTCATTTGTAACTTTTGGGAAACTCAAAGTTATTGCTGTAGAATGTCATATTAACTTTGGACGTAAGGTAGGTACCAAATTAAATCTCGTGACCTGTGGGGTTATTATGATCCTATTTATGCACTTCATTTTACGCTGAGAGAAAAGGACAGAGTTAAGTCTCTGTCCTTTACGCTCACCGTAAAACAAACGGCATAGCCACGTCATAATAACCCCCCTGGACCTCTATTCAACACGGAATAAAATATAAATTTTGACGTGTTATCGTTTCGTCAACGTAACGATAGTTCTTACACGTTAAAAGTAATATTTTGACGACATGTTAGCCTAGTTGGTTGTGAACCTGCCTACGAAGCTAGTGGTCTTGGGTTCGATTACCGCTATCGCCAATTTTTTGAGTGATGAGCGAGTATTTGTTTCTGGCTCTTAGATGTTTTTGTATATATGTAAAAAAAAATTTGTTTACGTAAGTATTTATATTGTTGTCTAGTACCCATATAACAAGCCTAGAGCTTAGTTTGTAACTACATCAATCGATGTGAGATTGTCCCGTGATATTTTTTATATTTATTTATTATATCGTGTTGCTAGCCACCGTATATAAGTTCATAAATATGCATACACTTTAGTACCTTGTCTATTTAATGTCATGTTTCAACTGCCCAACATGAATTGTCACAGCGATTAAAGTGACAAGGTACTAAAGTGTACACCTATGAACTCGACTGTACTATGTTGTCGTGTTTATGAAAACGTGAGGCCTGAAGTGTTAGCGATATGAGAACATAATTCCCGTCGACTCGTGCGCACACGGCTTCGGTAATTAGATTGCAGCGCCAACTCGAGAATTAGGCATGAATAGAGTGACTCGCAATATCGCGTTGGAGCCGGGGCTGGTTCTAGATTGTTTTGACGGTAGCTCTGTGGCTTGTTTGAGATTTGTAATATATGTGCGCTTTGTAGCTCCTCTATTTCATTACGTTTTAGGCCAGCTTCGCGATAGCGCTTCTATATCGTAACTATAGCGGTTTGCTATACCACTTCAATTGACATTTAACGTTTCCATAATTCCACATTTGGTTGCCGGATTAGAATAGTGCCACTCCAAGTCTTCCCGTGGATGTCGTAAAAGCCGACTAAGGTAATAAAGGCGTGTAGTACTGTTAGGCGATGGGCTTGCAACCTGTCACTAATACACTGGTAAACATCTTCGCCTAAGTGTGCAAAATGTGGTTACAGAATTATCAAAAAGTTTTTAAAGTTGTTGGAAATTCTGTAGCTCTGCCTACCCCACTCTGGGAATAAAGGCGTGAATTTATGTATGTATGTATGTATGTTGTAGCTCCTGTCTATTTCATTACGTTTTAGTCCAGTTTCGCGATATCGCTTCTATATCGTAACTATAACGGCTCGCTATACCACTTCAATTGACATTTAGCGGTTCCATACTTAATTCCACATTTTTTTAATAAATTTTGTCGCAATTTTGTTACATGATTATTTAAAACTCAAAATTCCTTCTGATCTTCTTTATAAACCAAACAACGAATCCCTTACTTGGACATAAACACCAAGATTCATTAACACTATACGGTTACGACTTTGGAAATAAAATATTTCATAACAACGTAAGCGCAAAAAAAATACATGATACACTTAGACTGTATTTATTCATGAAATTAATTAAAAACTGAACTCTACAAAAGCAAAATACATTTCCAGTCTAAAAGTTGAAAAAACAAAAGAATTCCGTGCACCTTGAAGGCTTAAACACTATACCTACTCTTAACAGTCGTATTTTCCCCGGATCCTGCGAAATCCCGGCGCGAGCGATAGTCCGGGGATAAACAAACAAACAATAAACAGCGGCAACAATCGTTACGTTGTTACGAGCTGTAAAAATATAATAAAACTGCTATAACTGCATTTGCATGCTCTTAAATTACGGATTTGATATTCAACCAGAATTTTTGGCTTCAAATTAGGACGAAGTTTTTGGTTTATTAGTAGGACCTTGTGCAGGGCCCGTCTAGATCACTGCCGCCATCTTAGGGCTGATTTACATTGGCCCAGCAAAAGTATAAAAGTTATACATCGACGAGTTGGTTTTCACGTTTGAGACGAGAGCTATTGTAACAACGCAATGGACTTCTACTGACATTGTTTTGCTAGACCAATAAAAAATAATAATTCAACCTTTTTCCTCTTTTTTTTTGTAATTCAGCCTCTATCCTTTAAGCAGCATTCGTATTGTTGTGTTCCGCTGTGGGGATAACCCCACCGGTGAAATTTGATTTGCTATCATAGAGACATTCCTTGATAGTCCTTAGGGTTAGCAATGCATTTGCGATCTTAAGATTGCAGTCTTAAGATTGTATCCTTGAAAATGCAAATGGCACAGATCCCACTTACCACCAGGTGGACTGTGTGCTCGTTTGCTTTCTCCATGACATGACACAGGCTAAACAGGCGGGATTAATGAAGGAAAAAAATTGGGTTGGCAAATGAAACGGTTTAAAAACGACGGTTGGGAAACATATTCCAAACAGTATTTCACTTGATCTTCACAAGACTTAAACCCCAGCATTATATACATTGTTAGAACTAGGAATCCGTTGCCAACGTTGGAATAAGATGAAATGCCTCCAAGTTTCTCGCCTTACACATATGTTAAAGCTAAGCCTCGTTTGTCCATAACACATGTTTCTCAGCCACGTCCTAAAGACCGTATTACCCGGTATCGACCGACGACGACCGCCCAATTAGTTTTATGATCTTGTTTACTGGCCGCCGCCCGCCCGGCGGTCGACGCTGTGCTCGACGACGTTACTGCTACGATAACTATTAGGTAATCATACAGATTGTAAGTGGACTTGAAATATGTTTATCTACATCCATATCGTAACTTAACTACAATGTTTTCAGAAACGATAAGCCAATGGCCTCCTTGAGATACCTCTGTGGTTGTATCTTAATGTTAACATTAAAGTATTGCATGTCATTAAAGTATCGGTGGCAAGCACAGATACGGCTTTCTTACATATTGTAGAAAACTCTCTCTAGATAAAGTTAAAGTATGCAATTGTAGACATAATTAGGTATTAAAACACTCGTGTGATCGTATTATGAAACTCGCTTTTCGGCTCGTATCATAAAATCACACTCGTGTATTAAAGCCTCTCATTGTGCACCAGTCACATAAACTACTATTAGACTAGAGTTAAAATAAACTTCACAAGGCGATTCAAACACTTAAAAATGAGCCAAGATATGTCTGTATTTTATTTTATTCTAATTGACCCAACAGACTTTGAATAGTCTTTTTTCCGCAAAATTTTTCATAAAAAAAATTCGTAAAAATCTTATTGACTTGATTTTTCTTATCTTAGTTTATAAAAAAGTTAAATATATTTAGCCGGTTATGTATTAAAACCGTTTAATTTATAGATAATTTTAAAAATTCAAGGTAGATAAAAAATAAGGGGTCATTTTAACTTTTCAATGCATTTGTAAATACGCATAAAAACATAATCTATAGTGGTATCGTTTAGGGGTATCAAAACCAAAATAAGTATTTATAAATAGTCCATGGTAATTCATCAACATAGATTTATGTAAATCAACACACACAATCACTACACTAAGAAAATCAACAACAAAAGCTAGTGAAAAAACATACAACACGTTTTTAAAGTCTTCATTCAACTTTATTTAATGCTTATTTTAAACTACCAGCAAATGCATCAAAACAACCATGGAATTGCATTCTGTGGTTAAAAGCGCCCCCGTGCATCCAGCGCTCGCTCGGCTGGAAGCCTAGGTCAACGCTCTAGACTAGGCCGACAAACAGACATCCTACCTATATCTACCCAAGGGCTCGGTCCCCTCCGATCAACAGACATATCTACCCAAACGCCTCATGTCACAACTATGCTTACGCAATTGTAGAACTTGCGCCGTAGCAAATGGTGCTAGGATCGCTTGTTATGTTGAATGGACTTGAATTATCGCTCTGACCAGATATATATAAGTATGATGATGTACGCTGGTCTAATAAGGGAGGCTTGCAAATGTTTGCTGAAAGCGTTATGATCTAACGGGCACGAGGTGATTGGTTATTAATACATGAAGTGAATTATAGATAATATTGACGACGGAACCTGAGGTACAGTCAAACTTAATGGTTTCTTATAATCTTTATTGACAACAGTTTTTTTTTAAAAGGTGTCATAATTTGTATTATTAAGGCGGTTTGCTTTAACAGCATTAATTTTTTTCATACAGACAGACAACGAAGTCCCACCACTCGGGTTCCTTTTCAACCCTAAAAAATAATGTGGTTACTACGCTCGCTTTGCACTACTGGTCGAAATGACGTCATTTTGTTTATAACCGCGTTAAGTAGCACTTGCTGTGATGTAGAAAACCATATTGTGACATTTAAGCTCTTAAAACATGTACCTTCTATAAACATGTGTTTTTTCACAAGTTTAAAAAAAGTTCATACATACATACATTAAATCACGCCTGTTTCCCAGAGGGGTAGGCAGAGACCACTGCTTTCCACTTGCTACGATCTTGACAAATTTCTTTCGCTTCTTCCACATTCATACATCGAGTCATGCACGCACGTCGGTTTCGGGTACTTAAGATTCGGCCCTTTTCCAGTATTTCTCCGATCTTGAAAAAGTACGCCTAGGGCGGCCCCTTCCGACCCGTCTACTCACTTTCGATCTGTATATCTCTTTCGTCAATCTTCTTTCATCCATCCTTTCCAAATGACCGAACCATCAAAGCATGCCCTTTTTAATCTTAGTCACTACATCTTCTTTTAAGCCACATTTCTCTCTGACTCCTGTCAATATATTTGAGTTATGCAGTTTTCAACAACAACTTTGAATCGAGAACCGTCGCGCCTCGCTTTTTAGTCTGATACGGCCGAATAAGGATCGTTAGCGAGTGGCTCAACACTAATTTGGTGTGAATGAACCAAATTAGGAAACTTTGTTGTTTCGTCGAGCTCAGGCGACTGTCTCTATATCGTCATTGCTTTGAAAAAGTCTCGTATTTCATATTTCGTGACGGACAATTTTAAACTTAAACGCGAAAAAATGAAGTTCAAACTTATACGTTTCTAAATATCAGATTTTTTCTACCGAGCGTTTTTGATGTTTCATAAAAAGAAGCTGATTTGACTTTTGTCAAATACCGTTTTATAAGTAATCTTAAGCTCGAATTTGACCTTATTTTGTGTTATATGTTAAAAAAATCTGCTGCTCACTGTAGGTTTTTGCATAAGTATAATCTGTTTGTCAAGACAAAACTAACGAGCCCCTACTACCCTACTACCCCTACTACCCTACTACCCCTACTACCCCTACCTGGGTCTACGTTAAGCATAACCGAGATCCTCACACCACCTTCCGACTCCATCATCAGCTCAGCTCTTAGACACCATGGATCTGCACTGTCGTCAGGTTTTGTACGTGGAGCAAATATCATCCTATTTCATTAACGGGAACTAGTTCAAATGTGACTTGCACGACATGACCTAAACAAGCTACTCGTAAAACTGACTGCAGTCCTAAGCAAAAACGCCGTAACTAAGATAAACCTCCTGTAGTAAAATCAACCTTATTATTAACGACATGAAACTGAATCTGCATTGGTGATTGAATTTAAGATAGTACTGCTTATTGGCTTAAGAGGGCAGACCATGAATGTCGGGGCCACAGTTTTTTTGAAGCCTTGTGCTGTTTTTACCTGACTTTCAAAGGAGGAGGGTTTGTGTTTATCAGCCTATACAGTGTGTGGCCTGTAACTAGGGCAAAAATTAAAAATGTACATTCTTCTCCTCAAACTACGCAATGTTTGTTTGACGACTTTGAAAAAAAACTTGCGGTTTGAATTTTATTACATTTTAAAGTTAATTCGAACACGCAATGTACTATAAAATTGATTATGTCTGTAGAGTGATTAGACTGACAGGCGATGTCAATTAGACGGAGTTTTAAGTACATTGAAAATACTATTTACTTTGTTTGAAAAAATAACAATCTAAAAACTTTATGATTTAAAAAAGTTGCAAAACAAAAGTTGTCTATTTTGAGGAGTAGAATCTACGTTTTAATTTTTTGCTTTAGTTACAGGCCCCACACTGTATATGTTTTTATGTCTGTTTATTCCTTTGTAATGCTCTAGAAGCTAAACGCGTGGACCGATTTTGATGATTCTTATGTCAATCGATTTGTTTTAATCTTGTGTCACTAGCAACCAGACGCCATATTAAAAAAAAAAGCGTAAGTCGGTGAACTATGACAAGTGAGGTATCTTTGAATAGCTATTTAAAAATCATCTTTAAAAAAAACAACATTTTTTAATTTGAATAATTATTTAGGATTTATAACAATTTAAAGTTGGTTAGCGATTTAAAGTATTCGCTGTTCGAGATTCTCAAATCCATCCATACAAATATTCAAACTAAAAAAAAATAGCTTTGTAACGAATTCACGGCGAAACTAAACCGATCTCGATGTAATTTGGTACGAAGATAGCGCGAACCCTGAGAAAGAATATAGAGTACCCGTTACAAACGACGAGTTACGGACAACAGCTAGTAAATAAATAAACAATGTAGTAAGTACAGTCACGATCGTTAATTTGCGACCCATTTCAAGAAAAATATGCTTGAAGTCGTCAATGTCATTAGAGATGTCACGTCTTTTGTATCTTTTAGGAAACTCAACCTTGTTGTTGGGGGTCTATGGCTGGCTGTCATTCTGAAAACATCTGTCCAATTATTTAATTTATTGAATTTTTTTTTATCGTTGATTTTGATTCGCAAATCCAGGGCAGTTTTGTGGGACAACTTGTAACATTGATGAAGAACTTGCATTAAATAAAATAACTGTGAAAAGATAGTTCCAAATGAGTTAGCGGTCAAGATCACACCAAGCCATTGAAGTGGATGCCCGCCATCTTCAAGGGGCACGACTATGACTGGAAGACTTCGACGACAGACTGGATTCACCGTACAACGTTGCTTATATATACTTGACATTGGCAAAATTACGTTATTACGTGTGGTTGCCGGCAGAATAGAATAGTACCACTCCATACCTTCCTGTGGAAGTCGTAAGAGACGACTAAGGGATTAAAGGCTTGTAGTATTTTTAGGCGATGGGCTTGCAACCTGTCACTAATATACACATGATAAACATCTTAGCCTGTTTGTGCAAAATGTGGTTACAGAATTGACAACTGGCTGTTAAAGTTGTTGGTAATTCTGTAGCTCTGCCTACCCCACTCTGGGATGAAGGCGTGACGGTATGTATGTATGTATGTATGTGTTATTATGTAGACGCCATTAAATAAATAAATAATAATAATAACCTTGTTGTTGTAGAATGTCAGATTGACTTTGGACCTAAGGTGGGTACCAAATTAAAGATCGTGACTGTACAGGGGAGGGAGGCTTTTGCCTGAACCAGCACAACAGCGAAGCAACTACACTAAGCGAGTTAGCTGAAGTGCCGTATCGACCGCGCTATTATTAGTCACCACGTGCTCGCGGCGCGCGGGTCGATAGTTTTACACGCGGCGAGCGAGCTGGAGCACCACGGCCTAAATATTTTTTTAGACCTTTTTTTTTGCTACTTTTTTACACCCTGTAGAGTCTACAGTGTAGACCAAGTCACTACGTACAGTCGACCAAAAATATATTCTACAGAATATTCCCTAAGGTTGAAGTTCAATTGCACATCATGTAGCTTAAGTTTATTATTGTAATAAGTGATTTATTTAAAAAAAATGGTTTACTGTTGAGTTTCTTTCGGCGCTTCTTCTCAACAGTGGTCTCTTTGGAAGCGCTGGTAGACTCAGACTTGTAAAAGTGCCTACAGGGCCTACTTACAGAATAAATGATTTGAATTTGAATTTGAAATTTGAATTTGAACATGTTACAACAAATTCAATTTTTCCTTGCTATAATTATTAGGACAGTGACAAGTGTCAACCTGAACAATAACTTGACGACGCGATAGCCTAGTTGGTAGTGACCCTGCCTACGAAGCTAGAGGTCCTGGGTTCAAATCCCGGTAAGGGCAGAAATTTGTATGATGAGCGCAAATATTTGTTCCTGAGTCATGGATGTTTTCTATGTATTTAAGTATATATTTCTCTATATAAGTATTTATAACGTTGTCTAGTACCCATAGTATAAGCCTAGAGCTTAGTTTGGGACTAGGTCCATTGGTGTGACATTAGTTCCCTGATATTATTATATTATTATTATAATCTCTACAGAAACTTTTGTCAAAACTGGTAGATCACTTTATTGGCCGACTGTACTACAGTCAACGATGGAGTGGAGGAGGCTGTATCTTTTGATCTTCGTGCAGGGCCCCGGGAAGGCATCCAGATGTACCTGCATATTATGCGAAGTTGCTACCACCATCTTATTCCTGAACCTACCACAAAGCAGCAGTGTTCACATTGCTGTATTTCGGTGTATGAATAAGAAAATCTGTGAAATTAGTTAAGTAGAGGCATTTCTAACCTAACCTCACCTAACCTAGCATAACTATTACTAACAGCCTATCCTCAAATAATAATAAACAAATAAAATATTATAGTAATACATTTTTATCTCTAACCATATAAAAGTGATTCTAACCACTAAGCTTTAAAACTTAGTACAATAAATTTAAACCTGAATTGTTGAACTTCACACAATTATCATAATGAGCTTTGAGAGCTAGCAAAAGCTCCAACTTGCCCTTTGTAACGGGACCCCAAATTGTACGTTAGTTAAGACTTGGGGGTCTACGCCGCTACGCCGTAGAGTGCTACGAGGATTTTAGTAAATCATTTTCTATTCGATCTTGAACGAGTTTTTTTAGTTTCATAAAAAGTTTTTTTTTATCGTTGTTAAATATTACGTCGATATTAGAGTTTTATATGTATGTCCGTGAAGAAAACGTTTAAACCACTCTTTCACAATTGGAACTAAAACAAATAATTTTTTATGTCTTATTTTTTGCATGCTTCACTAAATTGTAAAAAATTTAAATATCTAGTCTTAATTAGTTTTAAAAATTGAACATTTAGGAGGATAACATTTTCAATTTATACTATTTTTTTCAAAAACAACGAACAATAACTAACTTTCCTCTCTAGGATCAAAAATTCGATCGAATTCATAAAAAAATGCAATACGTTAAAAATTAAACACCTATAACGTCGTGAACCGTCAAATATATTAGGATAAACAATACTCTATGTTCGATTCTTAGTTAGATACTATATCTGTACTAAATATTACGTTAATCAATTGAGGCGTTAACTTGTAAAGATGGAACAAACGAACGTACAGAAAAAAAAGATTTCGCATTTTTAATGATAGTAAAGATTATAAGAGGAAAATTATAATTTCATGGAATTCAATCTCTTATAAATTAAGGTGAAAAAGCGCCCATTTTCCAAGTCTTCAATTTATTAAAATATTGGTTTTAATTATCTGGTAAGAGGGACGAACAACTTTACTTTTAGTTTGAAGTTTTATAATCGCCGTTTGGGAATTCCTCAAGAAAAAACTAATTCAAGTTTCCAATTGGTTTTTAGTAACTACAAAGGCTTCTACAAAATCTGTTTCTATGATTTATCGTCAGAGTTTACCAGATGGGGGAAGTCCCGTAACAAATTAAAAGAATAAAATATTTTAATTGATTATTTTCAATGAGTTTCTCTTTAACGTTACTTTAATGTTAATCGTGCAAAATCTAATTATGACCAAAAATAAAAACCATACATTATAATGTCCAAAAATTTGAATTTTTCATACTTTTGCGCAGACCGTATTTAATACTAAAACTAAATGCATTGTATATTTTTACCGCGACAAAGAAAACCTTTTAAAAATATAAAAGCGCATAAAACAAACTTCAAATGAAAAATACACATTCAAATATCATCCCTAACATGTGGTTACCAGAGTTGAAAACCGAGTAGATTACCGTTGCAACTTGCGCTTTTTTTTAACGAATGCATTTTCGTGCAGCCTCCTCAGGACCTAATCTGCCTCAGGGCCTGTGCGACTGCATTTTTAATTTTCTGCAACCAATTTTGAATAGGGTGACTTTTTTCATGGCAACATTAACTTTTAGGTTTTTGCTATTTTATATATTAATGGCGGACGTTCGCGACCTCGTTCGTACGGGAATTAGTTCCGCTACTTTCCCTATTTTTTCCCGTTGGAGGTAAATTTCGTAGACCTTATGGTTAGAGAAATAGGGGCGTGTAGATATTTTTAGCGTCTTTGGAACATGTATATATTTATGACTAGCTGTTGCGCGCGATTCCGTCCACGCAGAAAAATAAAACATAGCGTATGTCACTCAAGATGAATGTAGCTAACCAATAGTGAAATAATTTTTGAAATCGCCACAGTAGTTTTTGTCTTTATTCATTACAAACATAATTATACGCACACAAAAATACAAAAATAATTTTTTTCCTCTTTTTAATATTAGTGTTTTTTTTTTATGTCATAGAGAAGGCAAACGAGCACACAGGCCACCTGATGGTAAGTGGAAACTGTGACCCATAGACATTCGCATTCACAAGACTGCAATGCAATCCTAAGACTGCAAATGCTTTGCCAACCTGAGGACTAAGATGGAATGCCTCTATGCTAGTCATTTCACCGGCTGTCTTATCCCAAACCGGAACACAACAATGCGAATACTGCTGTTTGGCGGTGGATTAATAGATAAGATGGTGGTAGCGATCCGGACGGACCCTGCACAAGGTCCTACCACCCGCAAATACCAGGAATCCATTCAGGGATCGCTAGTTTCGTGGTTAGTATTACTAATAACTAGTCTAAATTCATGGTCAAAAAAGGAAGTTTAAAACATCCCAAGACATATCCAGCAGTATAAATCCACGACGCTTTTTAGTTAATTAAAGTTGAGCGCAGCTGCGGCGCCTTCCAGTCTCATCGCGGAATCGCTTCTGCGGACGCTTTTTAACAGTTTTATTATTCAGTGCCCGAGGATTTTGTGGTTAGCTCGAAGTTTGTTCGCGGCACATGTTGGACGTACCCACGCTGTTAACTGTCCATCGGTAGACCTTATGCCTTTTGTAATAAGGTACACCGATGTACAGTTAGGCGTGTTGCTGTTTGTACATCGGAGTACAGGGGCCCATTTTTCAAAGCGTATTAGGGTAATAATATTAGGGTTTAGTCTCGGAACGTAAAAGACAAAACACTAATACCCGTATTTATAGTCAAGAAAAGTAATTACTTGAGTAAAAGTAATGACTAAAGTAACGATTTTTATATGACTTTTGACACTACTAATACTCAAGTAATTACTTTTCTTCACTATAAATACGGGTGTAATATTATTAGAAGTATACTTTTTGAGAAACGGGCCCCAAATCTGACGACATTCAGTAGTTTTGTTAATTAAAAGTTTGTGGTGGACAAATTATTAGTCTGCAATAGTATCTTTTTTTTTGCATTAAAAAGTAATTTTTCAACCAGCCAATCAACAACGATCTTTACCGTTATTCATAAAAAAAACAGAGACCATTGCAAAGTATCCCAAGTAAAAATCCCGGCTCTACTCCACTTGGCCAAAATGTTTTTGGTCAAATGTATCATTTCCTAAAAAGTTGTTTCCCGTCGCAGTTGATTTATTTTTTATGTAGTCATAAGTATTGCCTAATAATACAAAATGCTTTACCAAAATAATACAAAATGTTTTTGTCAAATGAAAATTTGGGAAATTATACATTTGACCAAAAATACATTGGCCAAACGGCGGGTTCCCAAAAAACCCTTTGGTTTGATAAGTAACTTTTTAAAAATAAAACAGCTAAATACCAAGCAGACAGTAAGTACCTACTATATCCATATCGTTATAATTGTTGCCGTATCGTTAAACCCCATATGGTTTTGAAAGTATAAGAAGCCATGGCTGATTAGAAAGATCAGGGCCTTAATTCTTCTTTGGTTTGCCTGATAATAACCGTTATAAGCAGCTCTTACAGCTAAGTGAACAAGAGCAGTCATAACGCCTCCAACATAATTAGGATATCAGATCAAGATGGGTAATACAATGTGGAATAGAGGTTCAAACCACGATGAACCGGACCGGAGATAAACTGCGAATACGTCCCGAAGGAGACCCCAGAGACAAATGACCGAAATGTCAAATACTTAAAGCTTTGCTGTGACTAATGGTTTAACTCGGCTTCGTTATCAACGGCCTGGGGAGAATAAGAAAGTGCTATTGCTGTTTCATTAAATAATTATCTTTGTCCGCTTAGAAGTTGTTTTTCGGGAAGTGTAATTTTTTTTGGATGAAAAGTAGGGGTCGATACCGTTTGGCCAAAATGTTTTTGGTCAAATGTATAATATCCCAAAAAGTTGTTTCCCGTCGCAAATGATTTTTTTTTATGTAGTAGACTTAGCAAACGCTTTCGATATCCCGGATATAAAACAAAAATAATACAAAACGCTTTTTGGGACATGAAAAAAAAGCAAAAACATTTTGGCCAAAGCGCAGACTTCCCAATAGTAGCCAATGTGCTATTTCAAACTATAATCTATCTCTGTGCCAAATTTTACTCAGATCCGTTTAGCTGTTCTGACATGATTGAGTAACAGTCATTCAAACTTTCGCATTAAAAACAGTCGTAAATATTTCACCTCTCTAAAACTTGTTGAAACTTGTTAAAACATGTTTCGTCTATTATTCTATGAGACATTGAGGAGTATGTTATTTTTCTATATTATTTTATATTCTACTATTCAGTATTTTATATTGTTATCTTATTTCTATTTTATTATTTTATTTAAAAAAAATCTTTTATATTTTATTTCATAATAACAAAAACATGGTGTAGATCAAGACATTCATGACAAACTTCACATAGGGTACTGTGGGGGTAAATAAAATAAATAAATAACTATGACCCATTTTTGACACAATCCAACCAGCATAAAAATACGCACCATTATTGTATCTTGACATCGGGATTACATAAGTAGGTATAAAATTCTATAGGGTAAGTGGTCTGTGGTTGAAATCAACTTTCATGATTTAATTAAATATCTGTTGTAGATTATTATACACACGTTAGCAAAAAAAAAAAGGAGGTTGCTTCTAAGCAGTGGTCTCTAGAGTAGCGCTGGTAGATTATTGACGTGTCAAAGTGACCGTGCGGCCTACTTTCTGAATAAATATATTTTTTATTTTTAACGTTCAAGCTATAACGCTAATTTTCATTAAAAAAAAAGTAATAAAACCGGATGTAGTCGCAGGAAAAAGCATGTTGTAAAATAAAGTAAAGCATGCAAAAAACGCGCCTGCGTTAATTAATTCAAGTAATTTAAATTAAAATGCCTTTTTAAGCTCTGCGAATATGCAATGAGTTTTAATCGGCATGCCAACGTACGTGTTACATAACTCCTTACATTGTAATGTCGGAAAATCAAGCTTATGTGACGTGGAAAAGGGTGCATAGTTTAAAGTAAAAAAAACGTTTGTACTACAAATCGATTTTGAATATCCGCGACCATACTAGGATTTACACGTTCGTCATAACTCCACACATGCAATATTATAAAATGGAGTTTTAATGGTATGGAATAGGGTGGCAATTTGTTTGTAGAGTATTGGACATAGTATACTATATATCGAAATCGTAACAGTATGCTATGTTGGTTGGCAAAGTTATGAAATGACGTGACCTGATGCAGTTACTATTGAGAATGGTTGTAACAAAGGAAATTGACTTTAATATTTATTTTATTGGCAAAGGAAGGGTCGCGAAATATTTACAAATCATGGTGGTTGACAATTTTTATATTTCGCTGCCACGCATGGACATGAACCTGTTATAATAATATTTTCTCGTATTGACAACGAGTAATAATCGTAGCAAAATAGTGTTTTTTTAGTAGGCGAAAGCAAAGTAGTGTTTGTTCGGTAGGCGGCCGAAGGGATCGAAATATTCATTAATAGTAAAATCATAAGTAATTTCTTACCTACTTTATTTTATGAACTTACAAATAAGAATTGATTTTTTACTGTACAGCGATGTTTCCGTGTTTAATTTATTTACACCCTCTCTGTACACCCCCGTTCTTTGTAAATTATTAGCGACACAGTTATTCTGTAAACACATAAAGACTCAATAAATAAAACTAACAGTTTTAAAACCACCACTCAAAACTTTTAACCAATTCCACTGTAGCATAAAAATAACAAAGTGCATTGAAATCGGTATTTTTCCGTTGACAAACCGACGTACACACAAACAAAGTCTTTAACCTTACAACGCCCCCTTCCATCATCAAAGAAGTAATAAATTAACTGCCATTTTAATAATATGCAATTTTCAACTCCACAAGAGCGACTAGTCAACCCGCGTCGCATCGATCGCACAAATAAAGGCCGGGTCGAGCGAGACCAGCCTAGCGCGCGACCTGGCCCGTCGATAAACAATGCAGAGATTTAGGCTAAGGCTAATCATATCAGCTCAGGCTTTCGATTTAACTTTCGCTTTGTACGCGAAGCGTAAGCGAAAATTCTATTGAAAGTTTAAGCTGCATACGAGTAGGGTAGAAAAACCGTTTGTGGCCACTGTACCCTTTTTGGCTACTTTAGGTTGAAATGAGAATCAAAAATGATGTAAATTTTTGAATAATGTTAGTCTATAGTTAAAGCGGAAGATAAAATAAAATATGAAAATCTTCCTTTGTTTTTTCGTAATGCTTCGCATATAAGTTGATATTAAGAGTGGTCAAAAACGACGTAAAGATGACCAAAACCGGTACTTCTACCCATTCATGTTATTATTGAGAATGAAAAAGAGCGTTTTTTATTTTCCGTTTTGAGAGTTATTCGTCTGAACTGATCGATTTACAATTTGAAACAGATATAGTTTCTAGCTTTGAGATGGTCAAAAAGTAGTTTTTATATCGGTAAATATGCAGACAGTGCTTGAGAAATTAGGCAAACATATTTTTACTGTTTTGTTAGTTGAAGCAGTAAAACTACCGACTAATTACAGGTTCTTTTCCTTCCAAATTTTATTAATAATGTTTTTAACTCGTAAAAAAACCTCAAACGAATCGAATAGGTACGCCTTCTAATACTTCTTTAACTCCGGCCAAATCGAACCGAAAAAAAGTAAATTTCTTTCTCAAGGAAATCTGAAAGTATACAAACCGATTTTGCCAATTTTCCCCGGCTAATAAAATGGACATCACAACGACAATGCGCAAAAAGGTAGGATAAGCCTCCTTATAACGCCAAATGGTATTATTGGAGCACCCTGTGATATTGTATTTTCTTTTATGTCTTTTGATCTAGTTCATACAGTTGAATACACCCGTGTGAAGGTAAAGTTTCAAATATTTATTATATTTCTGGGCCTTATCGGTAACGAAGGATATATTATGGACTTGGACACATGCGTAATATATCTTTCCAGATTGTTTTTACTGTAATGTATGTTTCTTTTCTGTAGTGAGATTAAGCGTAGTTTCACCTCTTTTTTTTTGCATTGCGCACCGTGATATAAAGTTTTTATTCATGACAAATACTGTCGTAAAAAGTAGTCACACAATTTCAAAATATTGTATTACAATAAAATTCGTGAAATTGAATCAACATTTTTGGTTGTTCCTACAAGAAAAATAAACACCCCTTGTCGTGTAGTTTTCCTTACATTGACTGAAATTGCACTTAATTGTTAACTACCCAAACTAAGTAATTAACGCAGTAAAATCGATTTATTATTTCAGTTAAAATCGAGCTCAATTAAGAATGAGATTGGTACTTACTGCATTTATGGTGGGCTTCGGTTTACAGCCGCTTTTAAATTCAATTGGATATGCATCGAAATTGCGCGTTTTAGTGCTAGGAATAACAGTAGTAGTTATTCAAACATAGAATTTAATTTGTTGCTGAATGCAAGGTGAATATTTTTTTCGTTTTTTTATGCAACGAGCATTATTTAAAATTCTGACTATAATATTTTATAAGCGTGTTTGTTTGTTTGTTTTATACTCACGGTTCAACGCCTCAATCCATCGATGTTAAATTTAGGTACAGAGTTAGTTTATTGCCTTGAGACGGAGAAAATAGTGACAAACAACTCCTGCGCAAATAATCGCGGGGAAAAACTGTATGTAGTGTTAAAAATAATTTCCAAAACTATAAAAACCAACACCCTGTTTAAAATCATATAAAAATAAAAACAATTGCCTTTCTTAACCAATTTAAAAAAGGACGAGGTTAGTGTATGCTGTTAGTCCTAATTACGCCTCCAACTTTCAACCGAATTTTATGATTAGGGTATTTCTAAAAGTGGGTCCTATTTAATTTTCATTAAGAATCCGATATGGGATCCATGGTAGGTTAACGGAACTCCTTTATACTTTAGAGTCGGTTAATTGCTTTTTTTTTGCAGATTAATAAACGAACTTTGTATTAGTTATTCTTGACACTTAACAAGTTGTCCTGATACAGGTATATAAATACACTAACTCGACCTTAATGAAAGTGCAACTTTTGTTAAACAAGTGCAAGTTTAAGTTTTAGTTCTAATTCCTGGTTGGAGACTGAAATCCAGCAGTGTTGCTGAGACTCATGTCCATTTTACCGCACTTATTATGTACGTAAGAATATTTTATATAACTAAATTTTCATCTTGTTTAACCTAATGTACTGTTTTGTGTTGGTAAATAAAAATTTCATTTATTTATTATTTTTATTATTTATTAAAATAAACCTTTTAATTTTTCAAACAGAACATTCTGTGCATTAACTGTATTTATCTAATACACTCACGACCAGAAGTGTCTCGGCGCGAGCAGCCCGCGGGCCCCCCCCCCCCCCGACGTAACACAGCACCGCAGTAAATCTCCGCGACGTGCTGCGAAGATTTCTAAGTAAAAAGCGACGTCCGCAAAAAATAACCTCTCTAATGTCCGGCTTAACTCGCATAGAGCGCTAGGGATGGGTCGAGAGGCCGAGACTTTTGCAATTCGGGAATCGCCCAAATAAATTAGCCGAGAAAGATAGTAGAGTGTAGACCGCGAATCGGTACACGCAGTGACCGAGGGAGGACCGTTGAGGGGATGACAATTTCCGACGGCAGACCAAAGCGGGCTCAAGATGTTGTTGGTATTGAGAAATGGAGTCAAACCACGGGAACAGTTCGACTTGGTGGTAGGATACGCATGTAAAGATGGATCGGTTCAGATTTTAAGGAATAAACATGTATTGTGCATGTCGCGTATAAAAATTGATTCTTTGATCTGTATTTAGGTATTGGAAGAATGTTGTTATTTATTAAAGAGTGTCAGTTACAGATCACAAGAAGTGTAACTATACCGGAGCTGCATCATAAAATGCTATGCACCTAACCAGCTCTATCGACCTAGCACTTAAGTTCTCTGTCAATTCAGAACTACATCGCTTCCAGATAAATTTATACGGCCATCGTAAAAAATGTCCACACGCCACTGTTTAGATGGTTTCGATCTATAAAAGGCAACATTGATAAGGTTCTGTCACTTTACTGATGGAAATACAACAGCAGCGACGTTTTTTTACATTCTGAATATGAAGTTAAATGACGTTTAGATTCTAAAAGCCTTCATTATTATATTATTAGGTCTATCGAAATTGCCACAAAAATGTATTGCTACGTTTGGTACATACAATACAAAAAGATGACCACCTTAAACCGTGTTTCGATAGAACGAAGATATGAAAAACCCTTTCTTTATGTAATCCCTATGGACTAACATTAAGGTTGTATAAGGCAATACAAGTTTAAATTACAGAAATAATTCCCCTTTTCTCGTTTTAAACGTATCCAGTTTCAATTTAAACTCAAAATGAAACCGGCTCCAATTCATATAGCCAATAGATCTCAGTTAGTGCGCGCGCGAGCGAGTCGCGCTACTTCGTAATAAATAGTTTTGAGATAAAACTTGATAGACGGCGGCACGGGTACAAGTAAAAATGTGACCTAGTTTTATTAAGCTACTTTTACAGTATGAGATTAGTTGGTGTTTAGTACGCAACGTCGTAAACCTGAATAATTAGATGATTGATTAACACATTTTATGACTTTCTATAAGTGTAATTTTGGCAGCGAGTAAATTTCAGTTTTGTACGTGACTTTTATAACTATAGTTATGTAACTTATCAGGAATAGTAATTATAACTCATTTTAATGAACATATTCCTGCTGCAGAAAAAAACTAAAAAAATGTAATAGTAAAGTTTAATTTTTTGTTTATTGTATTTTCCATCCGTCCTTACAATCAGCCAATATTTACCCACTACACGACAAATATTTTTACTAAATCGCGCCAACCTTTTTTGTGAAATTAACTTTTGTAAAAAAAGCCGAAAAACAATGACCGAGAAATGTGGCGATGTCCCATCCCTACACATTACACAACTTAATAATCCGCACCTCCCGCCGGCCGCTAAAAGCAATCCGATGTCCTGTTTGACCAGCTCTCGCGTGGAGTGTCTTCCTGTCCCGTTCTTACACTACGCTATAAGACAGGGATGGAACGGTTGTTAAAAGTTCCCTAAGATGTTTTTGGCTTTTTTCCGTGAAACTTGAGAGACGAATTGGGAAGATTTTTTGGTCTTGCTTTTACTTTTCGGTTTTTTCTTTTTAGGTTTTTAAAAAGAAATAAAAATACACTGCGTTATAAGTTTTTTATAGTAATAATAATAATGTTTAGATGACTAGTTTTGAAATTTATGTTCTTTGCGTTCGTGCTGTTCAATTTATTCTCAGAGTTTTGGTGATACTTAGTGGATTTAATACATTTCATTTTCACAAAAATCAAGATAAACGAAGAATTGAAAAAAAATGGTAATTGACAATATATTTTTATCAAAATGAAGTAGGAAAATATACACACGCGTGACGTAACTACAAGGAAGCAACAGGAAAATTAATGGTATCAATTTGAAATGTTGATTCAACCTTTGTAGGCTTCAAACTAATATACTCAGCGACTTCAGAAGGAATCAAAGCCCTACAAGGGTGATTACATCCCCCCCATTTTTGTAAAGCTAGCGCGATGCCGTTTTAAAGTACCATTTATAACCGTTGTTCAGTTGATTGAAAATACGATACTATAATTTGGAAATAACTAGTTAGGTAATGCAGAACGTCGTTTATGTGAACAGTCAACCAATTTTAATCCTAGACTACTATAGAACTATGTCATAGTGACCTAATGTTTGAAATCGTAAGAGAATTTTACTAAAACGTCACTTTAACATAGTTCCATAGTGGCCTGTAAATCAACTTGGTTGAATGTACTTTAGGGAAACGTTATCATTTTCATAATTTCAGCCGATGTCTACTGCCCTCCCCCCCCCCAGGTTTGCCACAAGGGCCGGACCGCGCCGCTTGCATCCAGCGGTATCCCGCAACCTAAGCTAGATGCAAAATGCTAAATTTCCATTTCCAACTAATCTTGTTTTTTGTTATTTTTTTAGACACGGTTTTAATGTTAATAAGACAACCTTAGGCTTGTGAATATAAGAAGATTGCACTGGAAATACATATAATTGTATTATGTTATAGAAGAACAACGAGTTAACGGGGCACCTGATGTAAAGTGGTCACCGTCGCCCATGGACGCCAGCAATACGAAGAGAGGAATCACAGAATACTTCCAAACGTTGAGAACAGAACACGCTCGTCTCTTGACGGACCTCAAGTCCGAAAATACCGCCGCAAAAAGCATATTAATACAATCGGACAAATAACATCAAATAACACCGCTTATAACACACTGTTGGGTGTGGCAGGACAAGCATGAAAGTGGTATAAATGCAGTTAAAAGGCGCTCTTTGCGTAGTATCTGTGGTGTGAAAGTGATTGATAGAGTAAGGAATGAAAAAGGCAGAGAGAAATGTGGAATAAACGAAGATGTAGTGACTAAGATTGAAAAGGGCATGCTTCGATGGTTCGGTCATTTGGAAAGGATGGATGAAAGAAGATTGACGAAAGAGATATACAGAGCGAAAGTGAATGGAAGAGTTGGAAGGGGCCGCCCTAGGCGAACTTTTTCGAATCAAATCGGAGAAATACTGGAAAAGGGCTTAATTTTAAAAACCCGAAACTGACGTGCGTGCATGACTCGATCAATGAATGTGGAAGCGAAAGAGATTTGTCAGTATCGTAGCAGGTAGGTCTACCCCTCTGGGAAACAGACGTGATTTAATGTATGTATTTATCACACAATCTTATTACAAATATTACAGTTCAGAATCTTATCCGACAACTTTCACTCTATCACAAAAGAAACCGGTCCGAACTCCGCAAAACTTAACAAACCGTTAATAACGTATGATCGTGCATAAAAAACTTTACTAAGTAAAAGGAAATCTAAAAGTTCTTAACGACGTTCGAACTTCAAACGAATCATATCTTTTTTAAATCTTTAATTTTTACATCCCTCGCTTGGCTCGGGTCCAGACGGCAGGTTACGGAGCGCGAGCCGAAATATTGTCCGGTAAATTCTGTCGCAGGGAATTCGTGCTTAGAATTATGTTGGGCTCGCGCGGACGCGCGGGTATTTAGTTTTCATTGCAGTTTAATTACGTTAAACTAGAGATAACTCAAACGCTGTGTTAGTATTTTGTAAGGGGTGCAGCTTAATTATTTTTATAACTTTGGATTTTAAATAGGTTTTTGTTTAAAACAGTTGTAAGTTATATCATGTGTAATTATAGTATTACAAGTTTATTTAAATGTATAGTCGTGGCGATTCATCTATTGCTCTTATTGTTATGAACAAGCTTACAAAAACTGCATAAACTAGAGTAAGTAATTGTATACACGGTGTTAAAAAAGCTGACGCGATCCTGCTATTAGTGAAATTTAATTGAAAGAAAATTTTCTACCCGGATTAATTTTTAAGTATACCAGCAATTACACTATTCATTTAGAAAAAGGGTACAATTTTATAATTAAAACTTGTGATTTTACTTAACCTTTTTTACTGCACAATAGTATTTCTATTCGCCCTTTTAAAGCTCTCTCAAACGTATGCTGATGTGGAAACCAGTCAAGAATAGAACCCTTGAAAGCCCTAACCTTTCCACATTCAGGTTCCGAAATAGCCCGCGCTATAGAGCCTATATATATCTGCGTCCAACCTAGTTGGCCCGACGCCAGCAGCCTTGACACCGCCCGGTCCCGCGAAGCCTTTTCGGGATACTCCCAGGGGAAACAAAAACGTTGACAAAATCCGCTCTAACGTTAGTCAAAAGCAAGATTTCATGGTTAAAATATGGCTGTCGGCTCGGATGACTAGAAGAGGTCCAAGTTTATCTCGAGAACCACGTTTTATTTTCGCTTCTTGTGTTTGGATCAGGTTTCAATTTGAAATTTATGTTTAAAATCCTTTTTGCAGTGTGCAAGGCATTTTAGTGTCTGGTTTCGATCACAGTATTGAATTTGTTCGTTCAAATCGTCTTCTTTTTTATTTATAAACGTCGCGATAAAATTAAATTTGGCGTTTAGTTTCTTTGTTATCTTGTCGGAATTGTGCACCGATGCGAGTGATGCGGGAATAGGTGCAGTATTTCAGCAGTTGTAATAAACGGTTTGAAGAAAAAATATTCCGAATTCAATGGTTTGATAATTTGTTAATGTTGACGGAGCGGAAACGGAAGTCAAAGTCGATTATTTTTATTAAAATAAACATTATAGCATACATTGTTCACTATTTTTGAGGACCAAGAAGTTTTCTTTGTTCCTTTTTAAATACTCGTTACAAGAATTTTAGTTAAGAATTGCTTAATATATCGGCTTCAGGATAGCTAATGGAAAAATAAAAAGTAAAAGCGAAGGAAACTGTGAAACTTTTTTCTTTATAAACTTTGATATTTCTAAATAAATTGCAAATTCACTCCACTTTAGTTTGCAGAAGCGTCAAAGAAGAGCACAACTCATAGTAGAGTAAAGTTGCTATTAACTGAGAACATAGTAACACTAACTTTCATATTAAGTTTGAAACTCAAGTTTCAATTCAAACGTTCGAGTACTCGGCCGAGTAACTCAAACCAATTCAATCAACTTAGTTACTTGCCAAAGCCTTAATTTCATTTCGGCTACGCGTCGTAGCAGACTGTAGCGGCTACGGCGTAGAGCCCAATGCGGCAGCTACGCCTGAATTTTATGACAAGTTATTTAAGTTTTTATTACTGCCGTGGTTATAAAAAAAAGCTTTGTAGGAAATATAAAGTAACAAAAGCAAAAAAAGCAGCAAATATCAAAATTGAACTTACCAATAAAATTCATCTTGCCGGCTATCACACTTTCATATAACTAACCCTAAAATCTATCAACCATAACAATCCCGTATAAAAAATAATTTATTTTGAGCACCAAAATTACTATAGAGACATGATACGTATGTGTTGCTAAGCAAGAAGGAGAGAGTCTAGGACATGGCGAGGTGTTCCCGCGGCGGCTGAGCGGCAAATGCTGCGGGGCGAGATCCGCGCGGCTATTTATGGGCTCACCCCCCACCCTCACGCCCGCGCGCCGTGCACACGCACACACTCGCGCAGTTAAGAGGGCGCGGAGTCGTATTGTCAGTGGGTAATGGCGATGGAAAAGTCGTCAAATTGTGCTTTTAATAATGATCGCTGTAATTATAGCTATTGGGGGGAATTGTGCGATTTTACTCAATTTTGGAATCTTGGGTTCGAAATTTTTTTCGGGATTGAAAAAACTTAATGGACGTCAAATGTTGATCGTTTTTTTTCGTTTGGAAATTTACAAAGCAATGTTTTTTAAATAAGTATGTAAAAGTTATCAGTATCGACGATGAGTGCTAAGCATAGGCTAAAAATAGGCTAGTCTGTTTTCGTCATTATTGCAACCAATCGATATCCAACTATTATTTCTTGTATTAAGTTTCATTTAAAAAAAAAAGGAAAAGTCGCTTTATGAATCATATATATAAATTATCTATACAAAACAAAATACGCATGAATATTAAAATACAACAATAAACGTACAATATTTAATTTTAAATTTCAATAAACCGCACAATATCATGAATTCAATCGCCATTACAAAAGGACAATAAAATGTAAGTAAGAAAAATTGCGGAAATATTTCACTCCCCCTTAACGCACACACGCTCGGGTGTGTGTGTGTGTGTGTGGGACAAAGAGGCCGCCGACAGGGGGCGGGGCCGCGCGCGTGTGTGCGTGCGTTAAATCTTTTATAGGTCGATGCGTTAAGTAATTTACTATAATACCATGCATCTGACGCCGTTCGCGGAATACGCTCATTACCAAGTTTAGAAGTGTTTTTACTGTTCACTTGCTTTATAAAGGTAAATACAAGTTATTAGTTTAAAAGACATTTTTTTCCGTGTGGTTGCCGGCTTAGAATAGTGCCACTCCATGTCTTTCCGTGGATGTCGTAAGAGGGGACTAAGGGAATAAAGGCTTGTAGTACTGTTAGGCGATGGGCTTGCAACCTGTCACTAATACACTGGTAACCATCTTAGCCTGTTTGTTCAAAGTGTGGCTATAGAATTAACAGCAAGTTTTTAGAGTTGGTTATTCTGTAGCTCTGCCTACCCCACCATGGGAATTAAGGCGTGAAGGTATGATGATGACGATGAATTTTCAGCTAAGCTTTTGTCTATGACTGAACGAGTGATTAATTTCCAGAATAAAATGTACCGTGTCCGTATCCGGGGTAAAAACGATGTTTCCACAAAATTTCTCGTCGATTAGTTAAGGCGTTGAAACTTGAAGGCTGAGGAAACAACCACACTTTTGCGTTAAGAATATTAGTAGGGATAGGTTTTATTATGACTTTGAATGTGATTTATGTTTAAGTTTTGATGAAAGAGGTAAGAGTTTTGCAAAAATACATACAGTACTTAAGGTTAAATTAGTCCTGTGACACTTTAACGGGTTTTTTATTTTTATTTTCTAAAAACTTCTATCTACTATTAGAACTCTGTTGTAATGACAAATGATTAATTTTAACGTCATTCATTTCAGATATCTTAACGCTGTCATTATGACAGGGTTGTTTAATAGCTAAACAATTTGCATTGTTTCTCTGATCGTTTTTAACAGTAATAATCCACTTGGAAAAACTTTGCTCTTAGGATGTGACCGATGAGGCCGACGAGTGCCCAAAAGGCTACCAATGCCTCACTAATAATTGGTAGTTCAAGTGTTACTTTGGGGAGGGTTACACACAGTACTTCTTACTGTTGACATGTTGATGATGACGGATAGTTTATGCCCCGTATAAATAATAATAATAAGCTAAAAATAAATCAAAAGCTACAAATGCTGTATTATTCTTACTCAGGAATTGATGGCAATAATATTTAAATTATGATCACATTAAACAAAATACAAGAAATCCTTTTTTATTTATCCGCTTACTTTTAAACGTTGAATAAGCTTGGAGTAGTTTTTGCCATGCTTTGTCACTTTCTGTCAGATGCAAATGTCACAATTACAGATAAGGACAAAGCATGGTAAAAACTATACCAAGCTTAGTCCACGTTTATAAGTAAGGGGATAAGAATTTATTTTTTCCAAAATTACTGTCACCCAGCATCTAGTTAATTCAGTAAGAGGTTAGTTTAACAATAAAACTTTTTTGAAATAACAAATTCCTAAAATAAACCATACATAACGTAAATACAAATTATGAATGTAATGTGTGACCACAGTGAATATTATTTTTGAACTTTTAGTATTTAATTAAATGATTCAAGAATGAATTAATTACTATAATACCAGTAAAGTTAATATTTATTTTATGTAGATAATAAAAAAAAATGCTGATTACTTTGTCAGCTCATAGTACGCTCTCTGCAGTTACACAAAACCACATATTTTTTTATTAATAATAGAATATAATGTTATATTTCATATCTATGCCAATTGTCCTGGGGCTCTTTTCCACAACATTTAATTTTGAAAACATTATTACTGCTCATATTTAATTGTGAGTAATGGTGGCCGAGTTAAAAACCATACGATAGCACGTCAAAGGCAATATGGTTTTCCAGATTAGAACAGAGCCCTTGTTCAATCGTTTTCTTTTATGAGTTACGAATATCATGTAAGATGAAATGAATTGGATCAACAGCTTGGTTTTCTGGTATTTTTTTCAAATTGAAATTTCATAAATTTTCATAATAACTACATATTTTTTACGTTACATATAGTCAGAGATGCGATTTATTTGAAATACTTCTATTTAAAATGCAAATACAAAATGCAAAATAGCTATTTTGTATTTTGCATTTAAATGCTTTTTAGTAAGAAGCATTTTGTATTTTATTTGAAATACCTTTCGAGATATATTTTGCATTTTTAATATTCATTTCAAAATGCAAAATACTTTGTGATTAAGTTTAGCCAACATTACCAGTCAAACTAAATGAAATTTATGAACGAATCACGCTTGTATTGCCGAATTTGACCGATAGAGGCGCCTGCTAGCCATTCGCGCGCCTTGTCTGACTAGTGTCAAACTAAAACGACGAACATACTTTATCTATGGCTATGAAACGGAACGCCGCTGACGCCGACGATTCGATTTAAGTGATTTAAATGATTATGAGACCTCACAGAAGAAAAATGAGTGATGAGGTATTCGAATAACTGGTATTGTTAAAAAGCGTAATAAAATAAATAAAAATATCTGAGATTTGGTCAAAAGGTATTTTATTTTGAAAAAGTATTTTGAAAATACCTATTTTGCATTTAGCATTTCAAATACAAAACGCAAAACTATTTGGTATTTTGCATTTGAAATAGTAAATCTGAAAAGTATTTTGCATTTTGTATTTAAATGCTTTTTTAAAACCATTTTGTACATCTCTGCATATAGTATGGAAAAGTCCTATCTCCAGCAGTGGACTACCATATACCGAAATAATGTTGTGATGTTAAAAGTATAGTACCATGTCACAAAAAGACATATTGTGGTTTCAAATTAGACTAATTTTCTATACAATTTTGTCATTTTTACGTAGATTGTAGCGCCACTGTGTTTTGCATTTGCTCGCTTAGATACTGGAAATTGAGTTTTTTATTAACTCTAACTCAACATACTGACATAAAACGCATAAGGCACTATTGAGCGACAGCCTCATACATATGTTTTCCATTAAGCACATACATTCCAACCCTTATATCAAAATGACGCATCCATTACAGAAATTCATAATAAATCCAACCGTATTAATATCTGATAAGGTTCAACCTCCTTCGGCTATAAATTGGCTTATACTCATTTTAATTCATAAAAGTAGATAGACTTAATCTAAAAAACCATATGTGTAATCCATAACCATAGGACATTCAACTCTTTGCCCTTATGAATAATGTCTCATATGCAATACAAGTAATAATAGATACGTCTTTTGACTTAAGATGCTGCTGATGTAATATTCTCGTGGCGCATGGAATGGATGCCGACGCGTCCCAGGTTCGATGCCCGTTTTAATTATGGCATGACGTGGATATTAATTCTGAAGGCGGTTGCTGGGAGTTGCTTGAGATAGAAAAGTGGATTCGAAACCGGAAATGATCGAGTCTTACAAAGTTTGGTTTGCCAATGAGGCTTAAAGGTATGAAATATGAGGGTCTTTTATTTGGTGGTTAACACTGTGAAGACGTCTTCATAGTTTGGTTATTACTGCGCTTTTTGGTTATTGTCATTGTCCAAGAGACAGAAATATCTACTGTCAGTGTCCGTTGAAATTTTCCAAAGATGTATACAAGTCGGTACAGTTTGACACATAACCTCAAATTTTCATGGAGCGTGTTTTTGTTTAACAAAACTTTTCTTTAAATTTCCCAATTTGTCCTTAGAAAATTACCCTTATTTTTGATCATCATTCAAGGACATATTTTTTTTATTTTTATCAAAATTTAAACTCCATCGGTTCAGTAGTTTCAGAGCAAATTGGCTGTGACAGATGGACGCACGAGTGATCTTTTAAGCGTTCCGTTTTTTATTTTTTGTATGGAGCCCTAAAAACGTATGGTTAATTAGTTATTTAATCTTAACTTCATCTTTAACTTAAAATTATCAAAGTATATAAATCTTTAGTAAAACTACATATACGTCATAGTTTGATTTTAAAATTCTATACCTGTGCCAACTGTTTCGTTTTGACATTTATCAAATTATTAGCAAGGAATGAAATTGAATACCGTTTCTGTTAGCCCTCGATGCAGCAGTTATTGCCAGCCTGGATTGAATTTATCTCTTCGTCTAATTAAGAGTTTTAATTTAAGGCTAAAAAAATATCTGAATATCTTGGAATGGTGCCAAATGTGCTTAAACCATTTTTTTTTTATTAAATCCCCAGCCCGTTCTGTTCAATTAATTCTATTTTCAAATTTAATATCCTTATTTTAACATAATTTGTAACTTTACAGTTACGCTCCAATAAAAAACTTTCAAAAAAATCTCTCAGTACCGCAATATCCATACCAAATCCTTAACATTTGATATCCGCTATAATTCTCCACACATTACAATAAAAATAAAACCGGGAACCTTTTACGCTGACCGTACTTTTACGGAAACGCTTCAAGCCTGAACACAACTCCCTCTAACCATCTCTTTCTCACAAGCGCAGATTCGTATCCACTGTCTCTTTTGCTTGTATCATGCAGTAGCGTCAGAATGTAAGAAGTGAAAGGATTTTGAAACGTGACTGTAATGTTAAATGAAGGGATAGTTTTTCTCTTTTTCCCTAAAATAGGGCAGTAAGGTATTACAGCGAATAACACTTCCGGGGCTATAGTTTTATTTTATTAAAATTGGTCACTTCATTTTGGTGCGAAATTTCTTTTTTTATTGGAGTTATGGAAAGTTAGTAATTTTATTAGTAAAGTTATTTTCCACGTCAAAATACAACGGTGCGAACACCCCTGCTTGCTGCTAAAGTTTTTTTTACAAATTAGTAACATTTATGACATAAATGTTACTAATTTGTAGTTATTTTACCTTTACCAAGAGTTTTTAGTCTTCACAACGGCTACTGATTATTTTTTACCTGTGAACAAAAAAAACAACATTATTAAAATTTTATAACGAGGCACAGGCATACTTTAGGCATACTACATTACGTGCTAAAAATAAAAAATAATAATATAAAGGTGAGAGATTTAAAAATAAAATCCTAAAACATTTTATTTTATTCGTAAACTCTAAAATGAGATTGAGCGCAAGATATCGCGAGAAAGACACGTTCGTAGACGGGCTACGACGTGTAGCATCCGCTACGACACGTAGCAGTTTCAGTCGACGCCGTGAAAATTCTGCAACGAGATGACTTCAAATATCGAGCTTTAAATAATGTAAGTGATTTTTATTCTAAATTAAGAGTATTAAATAATGTTAAAGACACCATCTTCTATGCTTATTTTAAGAAATTCTAAGGTCATTTGAAATCATAAGGAAATAGTTTTTTTTTTACAATGCATCCAGGCAATAAAACCTTTTTTTTACATCCTTACAGATAAAACTAATATCTTTCATAGGCCGTTTAGGGTTGGCAAATCTTCCGATAATTCTCAATTTTTATACTCAATCATTCACAATGCGCTTTCTAGACATAATTATGAGGTTAAATTTCATGGCTAAATAATATTTAATACCAAAAGATAATGAAAAAAAACAATGGTTATAATAAAACATTTAGATGGTAACCATAACCCTAATACAACCTAAAATAGAAGCCCTGAAAGTTGCAACATTTAGGTTATTTTTTTTATTTTAAAAGAAAAATAATCGTGCAACTTAAATTCCCCGTAACATAAACCCGTGCGTTAAGGCTCCGCGTTAAAGCGGCACTCGCCGCTGATTTCATTTACAATTCATTTCATATACTTAGCCGGGCTTTTGATAGACAATAGGGCTGCCGCTGACCGCGTCGCCTTATATTGTAGATTTTTACTGGGATGGAGAAGTCAGGTGAGCGTGCAGGCCACTTGATGTGGGCTGTGAGGCTTATGCTAAGGCTATTTTGGAAGCTCTGTGGATTGAGATAGAATACTTCTATGCTAGTCATTTTATCCGTAGTCTCAGCTTACACCGGAACAAAACAAAGCAAACACTGTTGCTTGATATGAAGGTGCCGATGAAACGTACAAGTGACACGTGAGACACGTTTTTTACATTTGAAGTAATAATAAAATTGATATTTTTGAAAATTTGTAACCAGTTTAAAAATGCTCAGTATTTTAAGTGATTATTTTTATAATGCCAGAGTTTTTAGTAAGTGAGTGAGACTGTGTAAACTGTGCAGTCACAAGTTTGCACGGTAACCAAAATAAAATAAAAATCTCTAAGCTAGCGCTTAGCGCAAACATTACTTTGCAGTGAAGGTGAAATATCCCAAATACACTCTTTTCAAAACAAAGCATTCATTCTAGTTCATCGTTGCCCCAGCCCTGGCATTTAGGTGCCGGTATAAAGTTACCCCACTTGAGGGGAAATACGTTTCTTATTCCCCCCTACCCCCCCACTGGTCGTAACGCGCGCGTGTGTGAGTTTATAATTACACTTCATTGTGTAAGGACAATTGGTCAACGCCATTTTAATTATAAGGATTGTTAATGCTGTTAATATCTGGTTCATTAAATTACATAAATCCTTGTCATTAATAATATTATGAATGCGGAATTATATTTGTTTATTTTATTTATACCGTCTAACAGCCTAACAGATTTCCATAAAAAGTAGCACGTAGATATTAAGTCTTTTATTTATATAACGCGCAAAGGATCACGATATACTTAGACTCAAAATACTTATATAATACTGTTTATCCTACCACAATTTCGTGAAATGCACACAATGTAATCTAACGGTGTTTTATTAAAGCATTTTTTTTATATATATACATATCTGTTTCTCGGATATATTATGTTGTACAATATTTGTAATTTTGTGTTATTGTGTAAATTGGCCTACCCTTTTGCATTTTACTTGCTTTCTTTACTCCAAGGTTAATGGGAAGAGATCCCATATGGGATAAGTTTGCCTATGTACATTATCTATATTGATGCAATCGTGTTTTGTAATTGTTTATGAGCAATAAAGACCTTACATACATACATACATATTGTCCAACAGATATTGGTATATCAGTTTATGGTAAACTAAATAGTAAATTTTGGTCTGTCGGACTGCAAGTTTTCTGTTTATTTGTGGTGTCCTTTAGACCTCGCTTAGTTCATAGTGGTTGGTACAGTCGAGTTCACAAATATGTGTACACTTTAGTTCCTCGTCACTGTAATCGCTGTGACAATTAATGTATGGCAGTTTAAACATGACATTAAATAAACAAGATACTAAAGTGTACACATATTCGTAGACTACCAACTGTTTAACCAAGAAAGGCGAATGCGCTTGCATTTCCCAAGTAAACAATGGAACGCATCAAGTGCTTGCCGCGTGGCATTAGCCAACCAACGCGGTCTTAAGACGGGAAAGCTCTAGAGTTACTTTCTTTGTTTATGTAAGGCAAGACATAGGTACAGAAAAAAAAAAATATAACTTTGTATGAAATCACCTTTAAAATAACACGATACCTATTTATTCAGGCACAATCAGAATGGTAATGGAAAGTTTCGTATCGTTGGCACAGATTTTTTTATTAACTTTACTATATACAGTTAAAGTCATAAATATAGGATCCCGCCGTTTGGCCAAAGTATTTTTGGTCAAATGTATATTTTCCAAATTTTCAATTTGATTGTTTTGGTTTTATATCCGGAATATCGAAACCGCTTGCTAGGTTGAGTTACACTTGTGCCTGCATAAAAAATAAATCAAATGCGACGGGAAACAACAAATGGGAAATTAAAATTTGGGAAATTATACATTTACATATACATATACATATAAACTCACGCCTTTATTCCCAGAGTGGGGTAGGCAGAGCTACAGAATTTCCAACAACTTTAAAAACTTTTTGATAATTCTGTAACCACATTTTGCACACTTAGGCGAAGATGTTTACCAGTGTATTAGTGACAGGTTGCAAGCCCATCGCCTAACAGTACTACACGCCTTTATTACCTTAGTCGGCTTTTACGACATCCACGGGAAGACATGGAGTGGCACTATTCTAATCCAGCAACCACACGGAATTATACATTTGACCAAAAATATTATGGCCAAAGGGAGTAGACCCCATAAATATACACGTTCCCAAGACAGCAAAAAACTGTACACGCCGCCACTAACAAAAAGGTATGTACACATATATGTATTTGATGCGATATGGCTATGTAGATATTAATGCTTTCGACTGTACTTACACCTATCAGGTAAAGCATTGATATCTGTGTGTCTAAAAAGTCTAAAATTTATTATGAGAAATGTTAAGAAAAAACTATAAAAACGAGCCACGGATACGGAAGCCTACATAAGGTATAGATCGACATGCATTTAAGCATTTTTTTCATTTGATTATATGTTCTAAGAATTTAAACGTACAGTTTAAACTAAGATATAAATTAAATGTTGTTGTTTGTTAGTTTAAATGAATTATTGAAATATCTGAAGAGTTGTTATTTCTTTCAAATAGTGTGTTATCTGATAGACGTTTCATAAATTTATTCAGTCACGAATTAAAAAACAGACGGCGTTCGTAATTGAACGAGCTGCAAACAATATTTATGAAGTATTCAGATTTCATTTCCATAAAATAAACTTTATAATTATAATTCAACTTTAAAACAGAAAAAACATACTTTAATAGTTCTTCAATCTTTATAATATCACATTAAAATTTTGAGAAGTTGTTATTGAATATAGCGTGATTCAATTATTTTTTTTCAATTCTTTACATAAATAGTATAAAACAAAATAGCTCTCTACGCGTCTTTCTGTCTATCCACTTATTCCATCAAGCCACGTAAAGGATATTGATGCAGTTTTCACCATTAATTTAAGTTAATTTTTCACAAAAGCTTTTTATGTTTAATATGCTGTGGTTTATGTACGGGTGTTAGAAAAGTCATATAAACTGAAGTAAAGCGAGAGCTGCGTTACTATTGCCTAACGCACCCGCAATGTCAATTGGCTTCAAAGCGGAACAATTATTTTCATTTCGTATGCAGACAAGCCTTCGATTTTCAAAATGAAAACAATTATGATTGCGAGTGAGTTAACCAATAACCCTCAGGTTGCTAGTAGATATTTTTTTTACCGTGCTTCGTATAATCGAGTATAAATAAGTTAATTGGACCTCATTGCTGTTAATTCAATTAATTAGCTTTGATTGCATACGCTTTGCAGCATAGCTGCACTGGTAATTTATTTAAAAAAACTAGCCAGAAGCTAGTTGGTCTTGCACATGAAGTTCCGTACCACCGTACAAGTTTTAACATGTTTTTATTGTTCTTTTTTGTTATAGTGGCAATAAAAATGCACACTCTGGGAAATTTTCTACTGTCTTGCTTTGGACATGTTGTTAATTTTTAACGTTATAATATCTCTTAAGTAATTATACTAATCTTAAGTAATTATAGTAAGTTTCGATAATCTAATTTAAAATAATGTACTTTTCAAACGTATTTAGCTATAAGATACAAATATTGCATGCTTTTTTAAGTAGAATGTACGCACATCTAATGTTTTCCACCTGTATTCACTACATTACATTACTTATTCTTATTCTTACTTGACAGCAATGCCCACCGAGTATAAACAATACTATAACATGTCAAAAGCAATACGGTTTTACGGAGTAGAACAGCGCGGGTGTTTAAATTTCCGTTCTAAGCTCGCTCGTCGCATTATCACTAGTCGCGGGTCAAAGGGCCCGCGGGCGCGCCTGCCCGGGACAGCTGATAACACCGAAGGTTATTAACAGCTACGTTATAATATTTATTGGGAATTATACACATGAGGTTGGGGATACATGACAACATGTAAGAAATAGGTATTTTATTGTTACAATAAAAGAAGTGTCAAAATTAATACAATAAAAAAAACGGTCAAGTGTGAGTTGAACTCGCGTAGAGAGGGTTTTCCTGTAATCTACAAGCAATCAACTATATTATGTACATAAAAAAAAATAGGCTCAGTAGTTTCGGAGATCAAGGGGGAGCGGGGGAATGGGCAATTTTCGTCTTCTTTCATGAATAAAATCAAAACTTTTGCGGGTGGTAGGACCTTGTGCAGGGTCCGTCCGGATCGCTACCACCATCTTATCCATTAACCTACCGCCAAACAGCAGTGTTCGCATTGTTGTGTTCCGGTTTGGGGATAAGACAGCCGGTGAAATGACTAGCATAGAGGCATTCCATCTTAGCCTCAGGGTTGGCAACGCATTTGCAGTCTTAGGATTGCATTGCAGTCTTGTGATTGCGAATGTCTATGGGTCACAGTTTCCACTTACCATCAGGTGGCCTGTGTGCTCGTTTGTCTACTTGATGCCATAAAAAAAAAAAAAAAAAAAAACTATTTTTTGTACAAAAATAACATAAACACATTCGAGATCCTCATAACGAACCCTTTCATTTGATACAATAATATGATACAGTAAGGTTTTACTTCCTAATTTGTCCCCAGAAAATGACCCTAACTTTAAAAAAAAAATGCTTTGCACGTCTGTGTTTGAGTCACAGGATTACGCCATCCTACCAAATTTCACCTGATTTCGTTTAGTAGATTCGGAGGAAAACGGCTGTGAAAGATGGACGGACAGATAGACAGACAGACGCACGAATGATCCTATAAGGGTTTCGTTTTTTATTTTTTACACGGAACCCTAAAAAAGTCGAAGTCCCGCCGCAATACTACTTTTCCAATTTGGAAAATACCAACTAAAATACACTGAATCTTGTGTGACATTCCACTTTAGCCTTTAGCATTAATAGTTCCTTCCTATCTGTTTTGGTATAGCGATAATAATGTCTGTAGCTTACTATGTTACGTAAAATTGTTATAATTTATTTTAAATTGTACAGTCGACGTCATAAATATGTTTACACTTCAGTACCTTGTCTATTTAACGTCATGTTTAAACTGCCATATGAAATTATCATAGCGGATAAAGTGACGAGGTCCTAAAGTGTAAACATATCTTTGACCTCGACTGTACTTCTCCGTATAATATTGTGATTAGCGCTTTATTTTAATAAAAATCATTACAGTTAATAAAAAATAATAACAAAAACACATGAAATACATGACGCAAATTAACTGCCTCAATCATAAAAACCTTTGAACCGTGAGTGAGCCTGTTTATCGCAAAAATAAAACCGGAATCGTGGATAAAACGTCAAGCATCCTCGACACCGAAACACCCGGTTCAAACCCGGTCAAAAAGCTTAATCAAGCCATATGTTTAGGCCGAAAACAAGGGATAAATCAACCGGCGGGGACGTACCTGATATCCGTCACGCGGCCGGGTTATCCGGGCCGATCGAGAGGGGGTTAAAAAGGATATTTGTGTTGGAAAAATACTTATACAGGCTGTTTGGGACGGGTGTCAGTGACATTGTTTTTGTGTGGGGACGTTTTGTATTTTTTTGAATTTATTGTTTAACTTTTTTACGGTTTTTGCCTATAGGTATATGGGTAAATATCAAAATAAATGTCCATGTTGTGTCCCGTGTGGTTGCCCCCCCGTGTGGTTGCCGGATTAGAATAGTGCCACTCCAAGTCTTCCCGTGGATGTCGTAAAAGCCGACTAAGGTAATAAAGGCGTGTAGTATTGTTAGGCGATGGGCTTGCAACCTGTCACTAACACGGTGGTAAACATCTTCGCCTAAGTGTGCAAAATGTGGTTACAGAATTATCAAAAAGTTTTTATAGTTGTTGGAAATTCTGTAGCTCTGCCTACTCCACTCTGGGAATAAAGGCGTGAGTTTATGTGATGTGTGTGTGTGTTAAAGAGAGTTTTGTCACCGTAACGAAACTGTTGGTTAACGTCAAACATACGTCATTTTGTAATGAAATTGTAAGTTAGACATCATTTAAGTGACATTTAAATAGCGTCTTTATGTACATATATTTTGATTTTTACCCATATGGAAAATGGAGATGGGGAAAATAGCATTAGTTTACTTTAAAAAAAATAGTTATACATTTAGGATTTATTCAAATATATTTCTTAAAAAAGCACCAAAATCGGAACCAGAACGTTTGCGTTACGTTTTTAAATCGCCATTACTATTAGAAAACGTTTAAAATCGAAATTTATTCGTAGCACGATCACTTAAAACAAACACTAAATAAATAAATACATAAAAGGAAAAAGGTTTACTCCGACTGAGAGACAAATTATAGGATTTTTTTTAACTTAGATTTATTTATTATACATTTATCATACGTTTAAAGTCACAATAAAAAACACGGCAAATTTGAATAAAATATTGTCTTATTTCTCAATATTTCAAAGAACTGCACTCCGATAAAAAAATGTAAATAACTCAAAGCACGGAATAATCTCTCAACCGTATTAAAACATTTTTATTTAAGAAAACTTCCCAAGGGGTAACCGCGCCACGACTCAAATATTGCACGTCTCATATAATTCTACAAAAATACGTAATTTTTTCTCTTTTTCTATTCTTGTTTTAAACATTCATAGAACTACTTTAAATTAGCTCTCGCTAGTACCTTGTCTATTTAATGTCATGTTCCAACTGCCATTATATGAATTTTCAGTGATTAAAGAGACGAGGTACAAAAGACTACACAAAAACGCCAACCATAACATAATATTTCTAATTGTTTGTTTTCCTCAATCGCCCAAAGGTTAGCTGGAAGAGATCCCTTAAAGGGATAAGTTCGCCTTTGTGCATTCTAATTCTATAAATGTTGTATTACATTTTCTGTTTTTTGTACAATAAAGTGTTTAAGTACATACATACATATATGATCTTGACTGTAGCATAATTATAGTGTAATTTTTAACCCCCGAAGCAGCAATATTCGCCACTTTATTTACTTTAACAGCCATAGGAAAATGAGAGAAAACTGCTAATATTACTTTGTATTACTTTCTTCCTATATCAATCTTGTTTGTCCCGGTAAGAAAATTACGTAAACCGGGCAAGTGAGAGTCGGACCCGCACACGAAGGGTTCACTGACAGACCAACCAACTCGTAGGTAGCGGAGACCTAGTAATAGGGTCCCAAATCCATATCAGGGTACCCTAAAAAGGGCACCCTGTAAGTTGAACACTTTCTAGCATTTTAATAAAGCCTTACTTTCTTTTTTAAATAAATGTGCCTTTTTACAGAGTACTTAAGAATCGAAATTGTTTTTCTTCTAATTAGGGTAAAGTCACCAGTGTGGTCAGCCAGGGACCTGTAGTCGACCTCTGCCTATACTTTTAAAAGTTGTGGTTGGATGAGTAGTGTTTACAGGTTTAATTCCTTAAGGCAAAATAGTCAGTAATGTTCCTTTTCGATATCTTGTATTTATTTATATGTAAGTATATGTATGTACATGTGTATATAACCATATATTTATGTAAGTATATATGTATATATTATCATTATATTTATATTTGTGTAAGTGATGTTTATTTACATGTATAATTTATGGATATTTAGCTGTAGAATTATCAGTTTCTTTATTTTTGTGCACATCCTTGTAATCTTGCCTATCCTCGTACAGTTTCCTCAATCATGGTCAGGTTAACTGGAAGAGATCCCTTATAGGGATAAGTTCGCCTTTGTACATGTTAATCTTAAGTTTATGTACGAATTTACTTGTAATGGTTTTTTTTTATTGTGCAATAAAGAGTTTACATACATACATACTTTGTTTGAGTGGGAAGACTACGAAAGATATATGTTCCACTCTTCGCACTCATATAAGGTCGATTACTGGTCTCTGGCTGACACTGGTGACTTTACCCTATATATACTATTTATTATTATTCCTTCTGGCCCACCTGAGCTACGCAACAAACATCCCCCCATTACCTTCCCGAACGCCGCACTAAACTTAAAAGCTTTTTAAAATACAGCATGTTTTAGTGAAATACGTGCGAGCGTAAATCACTAGTCCGCCCGGGTCGCGCCCGGTTATCCGGAGAAATCGAACGTCTATGCTAATGTCCGGTGATGGATACCCGGGAAACCTAATACCGGATGTTTCCTGTTCCTTTGTGATGTTTGTGGAAATATAAACATTGGTGAAAAACAGAAAAAATGGTTTGTGAAGAAGTCTAATAATGTTTATTTATTTATAAATAAAAAATGTATTCGAAAAAATTAAGATTATCTTTACATAGTATAAAATGAAGTCGCTTCCGCTTCCTGTTCGCTTAGATCTTTTAAACTACACAACGGATTTTTATGCAGTTTCCAGCAATAGAAATGATTCAAGATGAAGGTTTATTATGTATAATTTACATCCAGGTTAAATGAAAAAAAAATAAAAAAAATTGGTCCGTAAAAAAATCGAATTACATGCATAAAAAGGTCTTAACCTAAATAATTTAATAATTATGTAATGAATGTTACAGAAAACTCACATAAACCGAAGCGAAGCGAGTGCGAGTCGCTATTAAAGAATAAAGAAAGGTGTTTAAATCGATGCCTCTATGTTTATTAATCACGTTTACTTGAAGCTTCTTCTCATCAGCATTTATACAATACTTCTGCCTGTGACTCCGTCCGCGTGGTACTCGTTTATATCGTGGCTCCATATAAATTTTCACCCTCTATTCCACCCCCTTAGGGGACATGAATTTCGGGAAAAAACTATCCTATGTCTTTTCCCAGGATTCAAACTATCTTTGCACCAAATTTCACCTAAATTCAGCGGTTTAAGCGTGAAGAGGTAACAGACAGACAGTCAGACACAGTTTCGCATTTATAATATTAAATTATGATTTGGATTATATTAATAGGATTTAACAAAAGCACAATGATTCAACTGTATTGCCGTGACTCCATTTAAGGAAAAATCAAAGTAAATAAAACAAAATAAATCTATTACAAGAGTAAATAAAAGGCACCAAGGGAGGCAGCGAGAGAAGGGTTGAGCGATAGCCGAGATTGATCGCCTCATGCGTCTTAATAACCGGTTATTAATTATAACCCATCGCTCGGTTATCCGGGAACGACGCGGTTTCCCTTCATTTATTATATTTTTGTTGTTATTAACTTCCTTGGCCGGTATTTTGTTCTTGTAGTTTAGTCAGGTTAGCTAAATATGCTTTAAGCTGCTTAAAGCTTAAAGTTTTTGAATCTCCAAACCTCTTTATTAATAGTATAAATGCGATGGTGTGATTGTTTGCGTATATCATCTTTTTAAGCGCCTGAACTGGTCGACATGAAATTTGGTACGGAGGTATTTTATACCCTGGACGCGGACATAGAGTACCGTCGAAAGCCTTTATTATATCTATACACGTATTTCGTCAAATATCAATACATAAACTTTATATTCTATGGCATAGACGCGTGATCCATAAAGATATGTTCACGTCTAAATTACACACAAGTGACTTAAGGCGAAGGTGCGACATTTACTATGAGCAAGTCTTCGAGCAAGTCCGCTCATACAAAGTGTTGTACCGTCACTTTACGCTGTATACATATTTATGACTTTGACTGTAATATTTATTCTGGATAGGGCAAAATTGGACAAAAGATTTTTTTTATACAATTATATTTATGTTGTAATTTTAAATTAACTTTTTAATATACACGTCTAAATGTTAAAAATACTTATAGATCTTTAGAAATACGTACATTTTAACTTTTACCGGAATCTTATTTAGATAAATAAAATAAGAAGATACTAATTGATTGTAATGCAGCCGCGTCCATTTCTCGTGTTGCTCTAATGTGTGCAATAGACAGGAGAAGACGGCCGGTAATGGACGGTCATTCATAGTTAAGGCTCGTTAGTCTATTTAACAATTGAACGAGATTGATTTTGTATTTGCGCCTTTTCTCTCTCTTAAATTGGTTTCTCTGGAAGTTTATTCTCACAATATTACCGCTTGTTTTGTTTTAAAACTCATTACATTTCATCAATAAATTAAATAATTAAAGGATGATGGTCAGTTTTGTATGGACACTGGCCTAAAAACCAATAATGACAAGCCATATGTCCTTTGAAAGATTTTTTCATGTTCTACAACTTTTTGTATGGCGGGAAATCTTAAATCACAGTGTGAAATATTTAAAAATCTGGAATATCGGGACGCCTACATAGACGACGTTAGAATAATTACTTGGAAAAACCGCGGTCTTCGCATGGCAATAACTTTTTTCACACAAAGATTTCGAACCACCTGTCATAGTAATAGTTTTACAACTTAGAATGTAGAATTACCTATTCGGGGACATATCGCTTGTACTTATTGGTCATTAGGCCAATTAGCCCACCCTCCTTTGTGAATAAAAAATGAAATCAGTGTTTTTAGTAATTTAATATCTAAAATTGAATTACACATTAGAAGTTCTAAGCACGATTTTTTGCTCAAAATCTTTTTACAAATTAATAACTTTCATTTATAAGATATATTTCTACCTAATTGAAGCAGGATGTATGATAACATTAATAACAAATTGTGTGGAAACCATAAATTTAACTATCATGGCCGCCTCGATTCAAGTCGTAAATGTGCAACAGATCCATTTTGCGGTTCGTTAGCTGCAGTACGCTTAATGCATGTCATGCAAAGCATTTATCATGACATGGGTATTGCATTGTTTTGTTATTACTAAATTTCATGTTGCTTCAAGTCTTCTCTCTTAGTTTTGCTTTGGTTAAATTGCCTTTTGCGTTATAAGTAGATGTATTTATTTATATATTTGTGTTATAAAGATCCTACCTAATCGAAATTATTTTTACCGTGCAATAAAATTGATTTTACACGTGACTTTGACCACATAGGTCATCGTCTAAATGTATGTCATCAAGAATATAAAAAAAACACACGATTACCTAATAATTACGAATTTGAATGCATTGAATTATATTTAGGATAACCTAGGGTACAATAAGGTTTAAAATAGTTTTCAAGTATGAATCTGTTGGTTATATGTATAATACAAGCATTAAAAGCGTCACTTTACAAAAAAACAACTTCAGAACAAATTTGTAAGAAACTTTGTTATAATCAATATTTTAATTTTGTATAGAACGTCATATTTTTGCCTAAAGTGAAACGCGTTACTTATATAAACTAAAGCGTATTTTGAGAGAAGCTAAACCATATTTTGTCCCTAACTGTCAAATTCAAATTTCACAATGACAGATAAGGACAAAGCATGGTTAAGCTTCTCCACGGTTATACCACGTTTATAAGTAAGGCGGGAAGTACTTACAGCGGTAAGTCCCTAGGGTTGGCAACGCAATTGCAGTCTTATAATTTTCGTTATAAGATTGCAATTGGCGTATGGGCTCTTTTGCCTTCTGCATATCTAACTGAGATGTAGACTGTCCATTTATTGCGTTTCCTTCGATGGTATTCTATAAAGAGCCATTATTTTGCGTAGAATTGAACTTGTATTGTATAAGAAGTTTACGGATCGACCGACGGATAACTCTACGATATATTAAAAAACTCAAGAAGTACAGCTTTAAGCTCGAGGCGTGTTAATAACGGCGGCCATTTTCCGGAAATTGTCACCGCCGCCATCTTGGCTCTGACCGGAAGCGGGAATCGGCGCCTGATACCTTTGTAGTTAAGGGTCCTATGTATATGCGATTTCCTTCAAGGAATCGTATTGTTGAGTTATAAAACTTTTTGGTATTTCTCATTTTTGTACTTGAAAATTATGGAAAATTATGTCCAATTAGAAGACAGAGAAGTATTTGTCTGTTATTGTCAAAATTAACAAATACAAATACAAATACAAAATAGTTTATTTGTAAAACATAGGTGTAAACATTGATGTAACGTCGACTTAATAAGAATCACTATGTTTTGCTGTTAGGTATACAAATAGCTACAAAATGCATGCAGCAAGCAATCTTACAGACTAAATATACATTTAGAGATTCTAATTTTTATCATATTCTTTTTACATCTCGTCATTCAAATATTCGTGTATGGAATAAAAAGCCTTATTTACTAAAAACGTATACAATCCTTTCTTAAATTGTGCCATATCTTGTAATTTTGAAATAGCTTTCGGTATTTTATTATAGATCTTTGACACCATTCCAAATATACTTTTCGCTAAAAGTGCCGTTTTGTATGATCAACGATGTAAAAGATGGAGGCATACTATGCTAGTAATTTCAGTTGTTGTCTTACTTTACACTGTTTAATACAAGGCTGCTTTCCGCGTCTGTCGGTCTGTCTGTACATCTGCAAACTCCTCCTAAACCACTCAACGGATTTTGATGCTTTTTTCACCATCAGTTAGTACATTTTTCACGAATGTTTTTTTGGTTTATATACAGGTGTTACAAAACACAAACCAAAGCGAAACGAGAGCATGTCATTAGTTTTAATATAATTAATAATCTCAAAAGCAGCACTTAAAGGTTTTACATACTTCCTTTGTTCCCCTCGGGTCGTTTTTATCTAATAAGAAGCTCCGCATTTGCGGTTCCATACATATTAATCGAAGACTCATACATATGGAGGCGGTATCTTGTTGCCCGTCATTGTCGGGTCGGTTCGGTAGCTTTAGTGCTACTCTTGTAGATTACGGTAGAAAATAATCGTTACAGTATTAGAGGGTGAGGCAAAATGGACAGTGGGAAGTGTAACGCTATGAGTACGTTTGTCGTTAAGTATGTAATATGTATGTATGTAAACACTTTATTGTACAAACAAGAGATAACAATTATAAAATAGACAAAAATATAGCATGGATGTACAAAGGCGAACTTATCCCTTTAAAGGATCTCTTCCAGTTAACCTTTGAGCGATTGAGAAATAATTAATTGACAGCGAATAGTCAAATAAGTACAACACTAAAAGTAATTTCTATAAATATAAAAATACATAAACATAATCTTATACACGTGACTATTTAGTACGTTTAGACCTTAGTTTGGGACTAGGTCAATTTGTGTGAAATTGTCCCCTGATTTTCTTTTCATCCCATATACTCATATACTCATATACTCATTTATTCATAATATTATTAGAATATTACATGTCACGTTATAATAATTACAAAAATTACATTTAAAGTTAAGGTACAAAATTAAATTATTTATCCGGTACAATATTACAATGTCTTGCTGGTAAATTTACTGAAGAATTCTTTTATGTCGTAAAATGCGTTATTAATTAGTATTTTTTTTAATTCATTTTTTAAAGGATTTTCGTTTGACATCTATTAGATATTAGATACTAGCTGTCCCCTGCCCGCTTTGTAGGGCAATAAACATTTTATTTGGTTTAATGTTAAGCCTATGAGTATGACACTCACTAATAATGTGGCTTTCTGTTGGTAAGGAATTTTCGAAATCGGTTGATTACCTCCTTACAACGTAATAAACTTTACCTCTTTAGAATATTAGTATAGATAAGTATATTAGTATTAATATAGATTTATTTAATTTCCAGTGAATTAGGTTTAACAGAAAAAATATTTAAGTATTAAAGCAAAATATCTGTAATTATTATTATCATAAAACAATCGTTTGATAATAATATTAGCTTAAAAGGCAGTTGTTGTTTATGGTATTGAGAGATAGTACAGTCGATTTCATAAACATGTGTACACTTTAGTACCTTGTCTATTTAATGTCATTCAGACTTGACATTAAACTGCCATAAATGAATTGTCACAGCGATTAAACTGACAAGGTACTAAAGTGTACACATACCGAACTCGATTATACCTACATGCGTCCACTTACCAAAGGTGATAAGTGGGTTGTGATGAAGATTGCAAATGCGCCAACCTTAATGACTGAGATAATCAATTTTTGGTTCTACTAAGACGTCAAGAAAAAAATTAGTCCCAAACTAAACTCTTGACTTGAACTGTGGGTACTAAAAACCGATAAATATTCTTATACATATAAAGAAAAACATAGAAAACATCCAAGATCCAGAAAAAAAAAAAAACAATTTACCCATACCGGGAAACGGACCCCTGACCGCAAGCTTCAAAAACATGGTCACTACTGTTTTTTTAAATGTAAGAATAACTCCTTGTTTCATGTTATTATTACCATCATACTTGCTTAAGACATGTCGCATCTTTAAATACAGCTAACAAACACCAATAAATTTACAAGTTCTCAATTTCACATATTCAAACACCCTGTTAAACTCTCTTTCTTTCACTGAAATCCAGAGTAGATTCTACAGGGTGAGTAGAACAAATAACAAAAGCTAACAGAACGTGTTCCCGCGTCGCCGTTCGCCGTTTATCCGGGTCAAGAGTCGCGCGGACGTCTAATTAACGAGACACTCACGCGCACGTATAATACATGTCAACGATAGAATACAGGGGCTATGCTAGGCGGTGAAAACCTCATTGTGTTTGACCTGTTATCGTATTGTCAACGTTTTTATATGCATTGCATGTTTGAGAATAGTACATTGTGCATCAAGGGTAGTAAGAAGGGAATTACTAACGAGAGTGTTAGAAGCCCGACGCCGAAGGCGGAGGGCTTTTAATGACTCGAGTTAGTAATCCCCTTACTGCCTGTGATACACACAATGGTTTTCATCACATTTGCGAGGAAAAAACACTTTAACTCTGCAAAATATAAAGAAATAACTTTTGACGAACGGGAACGTAAATGGAAACGATATTTTTTTTGTGACTTCTACCACAGATAATAACTGCGTTTAGTTTCGACCTGGATTCGAGCCAGATTTAGCCAATTTGATAAAAATGTATAATTACTAAAATTAATGATAAATGTTGATATAAACTTGAAATAGGTATAAAAATAATGAAGTTTAATGAAGCGTATAGGTTTTGTGTAATGTAAGTTAGTATATAGCTAATTTTTAAAGATGAAATTAGAAACCGATTTAATTTTTGGCTGAAAATTAAACCTCCTTAGTCAGAAATGATGTACGAAAGAGTTGCAAATTTTAAAAAGAAAGTCATTACTCCCTAGGGATGACAAACTCGCCATAATTCCCGCGGGAACAATTTAGGCCATTGTCCTTCTGTATACAGGCATGGAATAACACCATTTACGAGCAAGTATGATGAAAAATATTTCTTAGAGGTTTTACTCTCTTTTATTCCTTGATAATGGCAGAAGTAAGTGACGCTCCGCCGGGAACACTTGCGCCGCGCATTACCCGCACTATGTCGCGGAGATAAAGAGGCCATTTCCCGCTCTAGCCCACTGCTCACTATTATTAGGAAAATTCTGACTTATTGCCTCAATGCGACTGCTTTTAGTTGACTTCGGGGTGTGGTGCAAGTGATGAGAGATAGCGTTTGGAAAAATATAAAATTTAATAATTACTTTTATAGATTGATAGCATACGCACATTGATTCTATTTTTTTCTAACATTACTGCACTCTATTAGATACAATACAACATTGCTTTTCTTTAATTAAGAAAAATCTATCAACATCTCAATCATCGTCAAAATCAGGCCATGCATTCAGCCTCTACGAGGAGTTTTACCCAGTCGATTGGAGGCGCAGATCAAAAAAATAAACCCTCCTTCTTGGAGAGTAGTTGCAATATCGTAGAACTGTGACATACCAAAAACAAACTAGACACAGGAGGCTGCATAGTTAAAATAAAACCATTATATGATAAAACGCGCCCTAACGTCATGAGTTAAGTTCCTGCCTACATACATACATACATAAACTCACGCCTTTATTCCCAGAGTGTGGTAGGCAGAGCTACAGAATTACCAACAACTCTAAAAGCTCCTGCCTCTTTCGGATAAATATTTATTCCAACAGAAACTTCAAGAACACAAGTAGGAATTGAAGAAGCTAGTGGTCCTGGGTTCGAATCCCGGTAAGGGCAGATATTTGTGTGATGAGCGCGAATATTTGTTCCTGAGTCATGGATGTTTTCTATGTATTTAAGTATATATTTCTCTATACAAGTATTTATATCGTTGTCTAGTACCCATAGTACAAGCCTAGAGCTTAGTTTGGGACTAGGTCAATTGGTGTGAAATTTTCCCCTTATATATTTTATATATATATTTAAACGAGCTTATGGGGCACATAATTAGATTCTGACATGTAAAATATAAATTAAACTATCGATAATTAAGTTAATTTGGTTTTGTTAGCTTGAGTTGTATTAGTTAAGTGCTCATTTTTTTTATATGTGAATTTTAAATAAGAACATTATCGTTTGATCTTTGATATTTCTCGACCGCACCAGACAAACTCAATGTGAATATTTTATCTTTTCAAGTAACCGCCTCCGCTTATGCCCCCATCCCCGCCTCCGCTTATGCCCCCGCCCTCGCCTCCGCTTATGACTCGCGCCGCTCCTGAACCCACGTTCGCGTAATGCAACGTGAAAGGGTAGACAGCACCGTACGTGCCCCTGCGACAATCTCCGCCGATACAGCGGGAGGAAAGTGGACCGTTTCGGCTCTAATACTACTATTACATTACAATATATTTAGTTGTATTGTAGCAGGGAAAAGTAAAATTATGATCCACATTTCAATTGTCACGAAAGTAATAACTCCAAAGTGGAGTGTACTCTATTGTGACAGGCGTTGGAGCATACTCAGATATTTTTGAGCACCTTGTATGCTTCCATGTATTTGGTAGCGGTTGTACTTTAAACTTCTCACCACGATGTTTTCTTGACATTTCTACCTTTAATTTTTTTTTTTATTTGTGGAATCTCTGACCCAAAGATATTTGCATTCTGAAAACAGCGATTGCGAGTGCGTGAGGCAATAGCCCCTCCGGACGTACCCTGGACAAGGTCCTACCACCACTAGGTCTAACATCTTACGTTCGAAAAGGTAAACAAATCAGTGTGTCGGCGATTGTTTATCGGCTTATCTTACTTTGTCATACCTATTACATTGATGAATAAATCTAAACTAAATGAATATATTTGTTTTATAGTGAATTCCATTTGGTATTTCAAATATAATCTACTTCTTTCTTCATCATGTCGTAGAAGTGAATTCAAGTTTGACTTGCAAATATATCCAAAAGAACACGACAAAAAAGTACCTTCCTCAAGGAAAACCAGCTCCAAAAAGCACAGCAGCGTAAGCCTCAAAGCTCTGTTAATCCTATTAGCATTGTCAAAGAATCGTCCGATTGGTAAAGTTTCAGTCGGTCGGTTTCAAGTTGCATCCTGGGATTCATTTTAAGTACGAAAAATATAAACATTTTGTTCAATTTAACATACATACATACACGCCTTCATTCCCAGAGTGGGATAGGCAGAGCTACATAATTACCAACAACTCTTAAAAAAAATGTTGATTATTTTGTAACCACTTTTTGCACATTTAGGCTAAGGCGCCTAACAGTACTACACAGCCTGTATTCCTTTAGTCGTCTCTTACGACTTCCACGGGAAGTTATTGAGTGAAACTATTCTAAATATATTCAATCTATTATTATTTTGTTCGATTTAAATGTTTTTTTTATGGAATGGAGAAAGTAAACGCACGTGCTGGGTACCTGGTGGTATTTGCGATTTAAAATATGCAAAAAGTATTTCTTACTTTATTTAGTGACGGCGAGTTTTTTTTTATTAAATCTTAAATTGATTAGGTTTCAAATAAAATTACATCTTTACATATCTTAAGTTTCTATGAGGTCTAATTATCGCTATGGTTGACACTTGTCACTGTCATAATATTATTGCACGGGAAAATCGTACTTGTAGTACCATGAAGTGCAAATGAACTTCAACCGTACGGTGGTAGATCACATTTTTGGCCGACTGTACTACCGAATAACCATGTCATAAAATATGACGATATTCTTCATAATAATGAAGAATTAAGTGCATATTACAAGTCTATGTAGTTCCTAATTTTTCAATGTTGCTTGAAAATCTTACCTACTCAAGTATATACAGTTAGTTCCTTGGGCCATGTTTGACCCAAAATGTAAAACCTAAACCCAAATCACACATCAATCAAACCGGCACTTAGCTAAAACCGGTCTAATGTCAAGACCCCAATTATAACCCGTCTTAGACCTCATTAATTACAGTAATTTATTACAGGAGACAGCCGACGGGTAGAGCCAGCCCTGGACGATGTGGGCGGGGCGCTGATTGATTCTCAATTGTTTTCGAAAAATACCACTCGCCGGTTGGTCGATAGATTCGCGATAATTGGTTAGGGTTGTCAGTGGCTTTTTTATTTTACTTTTATTTAAGCTATCGATTAACGAGTCAAGTTTACAAAATTGTACAAACAGTGGCGTGTACTCTGTGCTCATAAGTAAAGTTCAAGAAATATATTTGTGAAGTGAAATCTTAACCCTTTTCAAGTCCCGCTTAGTCTAATTAAGTGGAACTGTAGCTGAATACAACTGGTTTAAGTCGGCAACTTATTCGATCTTGCGCTGTAAGTGAATCAAACGTTTGGAAGCGGACAAAGGTTCGGTTTTCGTTTTCATTAACTCCAATAAATCTACTTTGGAGCTAGTAGTTGCAAGCTGTCTTTAGCATAATTTAGTAGGCGTGCGAGTTGCTCGCTGCTAGTAACTTAGAATAAGGCGTGAGTTTTTTTGCATAGTATAATTTGACTTCAGATTAAAATATGAGGTATGTTAATAACAATGTCTATTATACATAGGTACTAGTTAAATTACTTGCCCTTGTTGCATCAACATTAAACTGGCCAAAATTATTGTCGTACCTGAAAAAGAAACAATTATTAAGTACAAATACATGAGAACAAATCATAAAAGTATATCGTATTCCTAAATTGACACCAGGAAGTATGTTAGTAACTGCATCATTTAAGCTTTCTTAAAGTTACAAGCAGCAGCTGCTGCTGTGTAACTGCTGCATTTACAAGAGACATAGTACTCGTTCTGTATAAAATTAGGAGTGCTTAAAACTTGAACGTTTAGAATTTATCTTGCTTATTGGAGTTGGTCTTAAGCCAAGTGGCTCATTCAAGGCGCAACTATTTAAGGAAACAATTGAACAAAATAAAGGAAGTTGCTTTCCTTGAAAAGTAAATGCTAGTTGTAGAAGAGTCGAATTACTGAAGGTAAAAGTTGTTAATACCGTGCTATGTAAAATATAGTTAAGTAAATGAAGGTTACATCTAGTTAGAGGTAACTTTTTAAAAAATCCTGCAATATTTATAGTTTCGAGAAAAAGCATTTTGCAAAGTGATTTAATTGCGAAATAAATCAGTTTGTGACACGTTTCTAAGCAAAAAAAGCTTAAAAAAAGTGTCTATAATTTAATCTACAGGTCAAATTCAAATTCAAATCGTTTATTGCATGTCACATTACAAGTAATTAGAGATGGAATTACAAAAACGAGTAATAATTATTTCTTTAATTCATGGCCTTGTTAGGTTCGCGTAAGGATGATAATTATTTAACTAGCATCAAACACTTTCAAGGCTTTTTTTATAGGCTTAGCTTGATATTGCAAGAAAAACCGCCGCAAAAAACAATACATCAAACTCAGTCACATCAGCCACAATATGTTTCGTATCATTATCAGTATCAGTGTCACTCGAGCAATCAGTAACTTACACCCTAGTAATTAAGTACTCGCGCAAGCAACTCGCCTGCTCTAAAGGCAGCCCGCTCGCTAAATAACGAAATTAGCCGCACCCGCCCGCCTTAAGAAGCCCTGATTTGCGTTATCAAAGAGCGGGTAATCCGATTTCCGCCTCCGTTGTCCGCGCGCGACAAGTGGACTGGTTTAAAATAATACCGGGTTCACTTCCCGACGAGGCAGTTAAATATGTACATAATAGTAGATTATCGAATTAAACAAAAGGGGATTTATTATTTAAATTGAGTTTTTAGTACAAAATTAACACTCGGGGTACTGTTCTGCCGTCCGAAGCAAAAACGCAGTAGTCTCCTGTAGTAATATCAAACTTATTATTAACGACATATTGAATGTGCTTTGGTGATTTAATTTAAGATACTTATTGGCTTCGGGGAGCAGTATTTTGGGCTCTCTTTGTAACCGACTTAAAAAACAGAAGGAGATTCTCAATTCGTCGGTTTTTTTTAATGATTTCATGTTTTTTTATGGCATATAGAAGACAAATGAGCACACAGGCCACCTGATGGTAAGTAGAAACTGTGACCCATAGACATTCGCATTCACAAGACTGCAATGCAATCCTAAGACTGCAAATGCGTTGCCAACCCTGAGGACTAAGATGGAATGCCTCTATGCTAGTCATTTCACCGGCTGTCTTATCCCCAAACCGAAACACAACAATGCGAACACTGCTGTTTGGCAGTAGGTTAATGAATAATGCCTTTATTATGAAAAAAAAACTATTCATAACTTTGTTTAAAGATCGAATAATTTTTTCAATACCCTTTACGGGTTACGAGATGCATTTGGTAACTCGAGTATGTATTAAAAACAAACCAGTGCAGTCAAAAATTAGGGAGGTAGTTCCGTCTTCGCGAAACATTATAAAAATAAGCTGTTTCATACAGCAAATTTCATAACTTTTTCTCCGTATGAATGAATATTTTGTAAAAATACCTTCGTACTAAAATAACTAAAAGTCGACTAAAAAAAACTTAAAACAATCAATATTCATTTTAATCTTAACTACTACTATATAGGTATTTCATAGGTATTTATCCACTAAAAACCTGCACTGAACCTTTTACGGTCACGAGCGTTAACTTGGGAACCATTTCAAGAAAAATATGCTCGAAGTCGTCAATGTCATTAGAGATGTCAAGTCATCTGTAACTTTTAGGAAACTCAACGTTATTTTTGTAGAATGTCAGATTGACTTTGGACCTAAGGTGGGTACCAAATTAAATCTCGTGACTTTACAGTAAAGGAAATTGATTCCTAGTCCACTTTGGACTATGTCAAAGTGACGTAATCAATCAAAACGTAAGAGACCTAATGATTTTATTTACAGTGTTACTTTGACATAGTCCAAAGTGATCTAGGAATCGATTTCCTTGACTGTGGTAATCTTAGCCTTTTCACATTCATAATAATAATATCTACATACTTTTCCGCGTACCATTTTAAACATTCCAAGAACACCCCTTATCTAACAAAAAACCACATCAGTTAAGGGCCCTACAGCCCGATAATTTGGGCGGTTCCGGTCCAGGCAAGATGGCGGGCAATTTCCGGCTCGCACTTTGCGGGCGTGCAGTTGACGCGCGCGTCTTGCGGGGTAATTGGTTGGTGCGTCACGGCGGGTCGCGAGCCCCCTTAAGTGGGAATACAGAGTGTTTTTATTGTGGGAGAATATTGATTCGCGATTGTTTTCAAAGTGATGGGTTTTTTGTTATTGGCGTGTTCGTTTCGTCGGTTGTGCGAGTGACAGGACTGGGTGTCATTGGTGTAATAAAATTGAAAGGTTTGCTTGTTGAGTGATTTCAGTTACATAATAATGATTCAGTCTGTCTGCAGGTCACGGCTGTATGCAAGTAAGGCTATCAAATTTAATTTGGCATAATTGTATAAATTCCCTCTCAAATTTATCAAAAGGAAAAAAATCTAGAGAATAATACTTAATTTAGTGTGTCAAATCAGATCTTTTAATTGCGTCTCAAATTATATTTCAATAGGTAGATGGAATAAAGATGGAGTAAGGAGACGTTTCTCATCCCCTAAATTAAGTTCGATTTTCACGATCTCGATTACTTTATAGTTTTTTTCAAGAAATATTTTCTTGAAACGTTACGCCCTGCCTGCGAGGGCACAATAACATAGCTTCAGAATAAGTCACATTCTGGGGCTGGTGATGTGACCCCATTAAAAAATGATACCCCCTTTACAGACACTTTTGACACTGAGAAATATAGGCTGTTACAAATTAAAATAATGCCACCCGATTAATTCCGTATTTCTCCATACTCTTAAGTTTCCTGTTTTCGCGGCCACTCTACCGTTAGCTATAAAGTAGTGTTATCGTAGGGCTCCAGGGGCTCCGCGCGCGCCCGAGCGTGCTATCGCGGCGCGCAGGCCCCCGCCCGAGTGCGCGCCAGACGCATTGTTATTATGTACCATAAACATACAAGTGACAATTTTAACTCTTTCAAGGTTCTGTAGTCAAAAAAGGCACACCTTTTATTTGACATTAAAATAAAATACATAAATTCGATTCAAAGATTTTACCTACAAAAAAAAAATGTTAATGCTGCCGGACCATCAGTGGGACTGACACGCCGAGAGGGACGCAGCTGTTTGTTAGAATGAGAAAGTTATATGCGTTTCTCATTCTCACATATAGCTGCTTCTCTTTCGGCCTGTCAGTTTGACTGTTGGTTTATGGGAGCCTCGCAAGTATTTATACTGTGATACACCGCGCAAAGTAAAGGCACAGTTAATAAAATATTAAAAGTTTGTTTTACAGTCGAAGTTAAAAATATGTTTTCACTTTAGTACCTTGTCTATTTAATACATGACATTAAACTAAACGGTAAACTGTCATATGAAATTTCCACTGCGATTAAAGTGACAAGGTAGGTACTAAAGTGTAAATATATTTATGACTTTGACTGTACGTATGTTACTCACGGTCATTCGATTCAGTGTCAATTGGGATAGCATAAACAATCTTCCCAGTTTTTCATGTTTTTTAGACTGGTTCAAATCACTTTATCCTTTTTTTTAGATGAAAAATGCAATGTGAATGAAAATGTTTGTTCCATAAATGAACTTACAAGTTGAAGCAATTCAGTGGATCCTGTGCTAGGGATCCCTGTGTTACAGGACCCAATTCCGTATCAAGAACAGTTTTAATTTGTAGAGGGTTATCCTGTTAATCTCATTCTAAAGTGTGTGTATGTGAACGCGTGAGCAGATAACTACTTGAACAATAATTATAACATACATACATACATTAAATCACGCCTGTTTCCCAGACGGGTAGGCAGTGACAACTTCTTTCCATTGTTCGCATATTGTACACCATAAAACTATACCGTTCAACTTTAATACACTAAGTATGTAGGCACGTAATAGTCAGTACAAGAAGCTGCACACATTAGTACCTTGTCGCATTAGAGCAGCAGTGCAAACATGACGTTAGTGACGATTATACCCGCCGTTCAACATTATCACCAACGTTTCCTCGAATCCAAATGTGACCTTACCTTAGCTTTAAAAACAATATAGCATCACTATATTGAATTCTCGCAAACTGTGAATTATGCCCCCAATACCCGTATAAGCCCGTTTTATGACCTCCGGGTCGTTGCTGTATAAATGTTTATAAGGTCGGATCACGCGTCTATTGGAGACTGTTCGGCCTTATACAGAGATTTGCCAGATTTGTTGAGAATTGGAAAATGGGGGTAAGGAGAAATAAAACGTCTTGGAAATTATACGGCAATATGGCACTAGTCCGTGTCACTATACGGGCAAATAACTTGTATCAACTTACGCAAATAGGGTATTTGACAATTGAATTAAATTATTTTGTCATTAACAACAGAGAACCATCTTTCAATTATGTTTGCTATTTTAAGATTTTTAAATTCATAAAATCAAACAATAAGAACGCTGTTTGATTGTGACGTCACAAGTTAGTAATCCCTATAAATTCCATGGTAACGGAGCGTTTTTGATGTTTCATAAAAAGAAGCTGATTTGACTTTAGTCTAGAGACTAATGCCGTATTACAAAAATCTTTAAAACAAAATGATGATTTTTGAAAATTACAAAATTTATAGGATTGTCGTAACCTGATTGTGATCACCACATACTTTGACTCCATAGAACAAGCTCAAGACTTTATTTTTTAAACCTGGACTACGAATGAAACCTCCTTCCCGGACGTTCTCTAAAATAGGACAAATCTGGGGAAACCCGGACAGGTGGCAACCCTACACATCAAACAGCAGTCTTTTAATCATGTTACTTATTTCTCTCCGAACAGCACCTATTGCGGCAGCATTGGACTCGGTACACTCACGAGATTTAATTTGGTACCCACCTTAGGTCCAAAGTCATTCTGACATTCTACAACCATAAGGTGACAACTAATGACATTGACGACTTCAAGCATATTTTTCTTGAAATGGGTCCCAAATTAACGCTCGTGACCGTACCATCTAGGCGTTTAACCTTGTCATAATAACAGCGTCACGTGACGAGATACATATTACATAGGAATTAATCGTTGGTTTTGTGCGTCAAGGTTCTATAGTGGTGCGACATTTAAGGTCCGTTACCGTACCTTACGACCAAGAGGCATGATATCAACTTCAATTGCAACAATAAAAGTATTGTAGTTTACTTTGATTAATTCTATCATAATTTCCAACTTTAGGCCGCTCACCTTCAAAATGTATGACTTTTACAAACGACAACACTTTTACCCAAACCCCTATTCTCGACTGTACAAAAAACTAGTTTGAACCCGTTATCACGTAATCTAAACCAAAGACAACCCAGTCCCGATCAAAGACTAGTGCAGCCCCCATAACCATCGACAGCGGAATAAAATAAAATAAAATAATAAAATTCCCATTTGGCGCGACATCGGGATCGCACGTTCGCGCCTCATTCCGTCGCCGGGCAACGGCACGTCGCTCGTTATGGGGTAGGGCTGGGACCTATATCGATGACATGATGTCGATAAAATGAATTAATACCGCTTTTAAGGTGTTATTACAGAATGAACTACATTTTATTTACTTTTATAATGTCCTCCGTTGTTAATAACCATAATTTATAGTGAAAAATACACGATTACTTAGTTAATAATCAACTGCGAGTGTAGTATAATTGTTTATAAGAATTATACGGATCATTCATATTCATTAAATATTTCTGATTCACCGCGTTATTATGAGCTCCTATTGCCTTCCTACAGCCTTTACTGATCCACAACATTTTTATGCTTAAGTACTTTTAATTTCGCAGTTTATTTAATTTTACCCATTACAGGAAATGAACAAGAGTTGATTTAAAAGGCTGCCAGTTGACTACGCCTCTGGAATAACTGAAGTCTATAAGTCATTTGCCTTTAACAGCTATAAAAAAGAAACCTTTCATGGTTTTAAATTTCTATTTCGCTGTAAAAAAGAAAAACTGTTCATTTTCTGTGACGCAATTGTACAGTCGAAGCCAACAATATGTTTACACTTTAGTACCTTGTCTATTTAACGTTATGTTTAAACTGTCATATGAATTGTCACAGCGACTAAAGTGGCAAGGTACAAAAGAGGAAATATATTTGTGACTTCGACCGTACATTAACAGTCTACAATTTTTAAATAAATATCTACAGAAAACTTACCTATTTTAAACATAATAATGACTTTGAGAAAATTACAAGTGCTACATTGACGATTCGTTTTCGCATAATATTTATAAAAGTTGTTATGAACAAAAACAATATTTTACAAATGAAATTTATGGCTGCCAAAATCAATTAAACATCGACATCGATAGTCTCCCCCAACTAGAGCCGACGCATCTTAAAAATGCCCATCAGCGGCGCGCGACCGCACGCCGCATTCCCGGTATATTGGCATATCTACCCGACAACATACTATATACCGCGTGCCATATTGGCATATCTCCGCGCCGATATCTTAGAACAATGCGGACTTAGTAAGGGTTAGGGAATTTAGAAATTGGGGCGGTGGTATTTTTCGGTTTTGTTGACAGGTAGTCATTTGGCGCTTATATTTTTGCGTTTAAAAATTTAGTTGGACTAATCGCAATCAATAAACACAATAAAAAATCTGTTGTTAGTTCAGACATCAGTTTACAAGAACATTGAAGAATAACTATGAAAAATATTTTTCTAGCACTTGCTGTAAACATTCCATAGAATATATTTCAAATATTATAATCGATAGTTTTTGACTTTTATACGATAAATATGTTTTGTACTTGCAAAGGCAAGGACTAACGTTGATTTATAACTTTCAAGTAATAATCATACCGCTATTTTATAAACTTTATTGAATTTAAAATTAGTTTAAACAACAATTTTCACTTACTAACAGTGCTTATTACCTTTTTAACACGAATTTAAAGTTAATGTTATCACGATCACAAATATATCGCACAAATTATTTTTATATAAATCAATAGTCGCCCCATCCCTACGTGCCATCTCCATTTGCCAGTTGACTGCAGCCCCACAACGCACAGTTCACTTATTTACTTTATGGACCGGGAGCTGGTTATATTTATAGCATGTTTTGTTGACTGTCACAATGAAATTGATTTGATTCAATAATTCAAATTTGTAAGTTATATTGGTTTCCGAATAAAGTATAAGTAGACTACGTTGATTGATTTCACGACGCATTGACCTAGTTGGTAAGCTAGCGGTCTTGGGTTCAAATCCCGGTAAGGGCAGATATTTTTGTGATGAGTGTGATTATTTGTTCCTGATGGATTTTTTTTATGTATTTAAATGTAAATTTTCTCTATACAAGTATTTATATTATTGTCTAGTACCTGTAGTACAAGCCTTGAGCTTAGTTTGGGACTAGGGCAATATGTGTGAGGTTGTTCTCCGATATATTTTTATCTATTTATTTATTTACATTGAATAAACTATTTATTCACAGTTTTTTTACTAGGGTTTTGAAAATAAATCAAGGTTGGCTTAAGGTAAATAATTATGATAAGATATGAGGTACTTATCTGTTAGTGCTAAGTAATTAAAACGATTTTTTATTTAAAACACTGCGAATACGGTATTAATTTTAATGATTTAGCCGTCTCGACTTTTAATGAATAATAACCTTTATCATAATGCTTATTTTGTGATTTGTGAAAAAAACAATAATAATTCTTATTTGTTAAGATTATTATGTTTTGAAAATGCACCAGTTTTGTGTAGAATTTTTATCAGGTAAATAATAATTAGTAGACACTAAAACACGTACGATTTAGAATAAATTGTTGTAGACAATTATAAACTATATCCAGCCCGAGCTCCCGCTCCAGATATATTATATTCCAAGTATTTCGAACCGTTTCCCCACACGACGACGCTGCGCGGCACTTGATTGGTGACATTATGGAAATTTAAAATTCCATTCTAAAAGGGTTTTGATAATTTTAATTTACAGGGAATTTTGACATTATTTAAGCGGTATCGTAAGTCATAGGTTAGTACATCACTATGTTTAAGTTAGGCAGTTCAGTTTTAATTATGAACAAATTAACAGATAAGTTTCACTCCGTCAAATTACGAGAAAAAAATTAAGTTATAATAAAAATAAAATGTTTTTTTCATACAATCTTATTCAATGCCTTTTACTATGTAGGTACATTTTGTAAATTTGATTTAATGTTAAAAAACAGTTTAATGTTTTAAAAACTCCGATTTTATTTTTAAATAGATTCAATAACTAATTTGGCTTGCACAAACTATTAAGTACCTATTAAATTAAAGATAAAATTAGTGTGACTCTAGTTGCTTTATTCAGCAGAAAACCGCCGTTTTAACCAAAAACGTTGTATTTTGAGGTTCTAAAATTGTTTTCTAATGAACATTAGTCAGTTGGTATGGAGGCAAGTTCATGCTAAAGTTAAAACATGTGCAGTTTACAACTTAATACCGTAATACTACAAGCATTACTAACCAGAACAAAACAAATTAGAACAAAAGGAATTCTACGGAACCACAGAAATAGGGTTAACAGCTTGTAGTAATAAAATATGGGTATTTATTTACCTGGTTTATGGTTAGAGATAGCGGGTGTAAAACGTGGTGATTTTGATATAATTTTTTGTGATGGGTGGTTGGAAGTTTTTAAAGCCTTGAAGTTAAAAGAAAAATAATAAAAGAAAAGTACATTCATTCACTACAGACACAAGACACACAGAAAAAAGTAAAGACAGAAAACAGCAATAAACAAAGTAGTTAGTGTGTCGTTTTTTTCAATTTTTTTTGGCATAGAGATGACAAACGAGCACACAGGCCACCTGATGGTAAGTGGAAACTGTGACCCATAGACATTCGCATTCACAAGACTGCAATGCAATCCTAAGATTGCAAATGCGTTGCCAACCCTGAGGACTAAGAAGGAATGCCTCTGTGCTAGTCATTTCACCGGCTGTCTTATCCCCAAACCGGAACACAACAATGCGAACACTGCTGTTTGGCGGTAGGTTAATGGATAAGATAGTGGTAGCGATCCGGTCGGACCCTGCACAAGGTCCTACCACCCGCAAAATCTATTATAAGTTATAACCATCCATCATCATAATCATAATATCAGCTAGGAGAAGTCTATAGATTGGTTCTGTTCTGATCTTCTCCAGGTCGTTGGAATAAGAATGCCAATGCGTTGCCAAACTCGAGGGCGAACATAAAATACCTCTATGCTAGTAATTTCACTGGACGTCTTACCGGAACACAGCAATGCGAATACTGTTGCGTGGCGAGATGATAACGGATATAATTCAAGCAACCGTGAGCAAATCAACAATCATTACACGTCATCATTATCGTATTAGTCAAAAGACCTCCGTGAATTCTCATTAACGTTAATTGATATTTTTTTATACCTTTGTAGATATTTTGTACTTGCTTCAACTTAATTATTAATGACCGTAAACTTATTCCACGTATTGTGTAGACGACATTATTAAGCGTTAGAGTGTTCTAAGTTGGTATAAGCTTTCATCTTATGGGGAATGCGTGATTTAATTAACAAAATAAATATTTATGAGTTGATTACTTTTGATAATTTATATAACTAACATCGACTGTAAAATGTTACTTAAATTCGTTCCTACTTATTCTATAATTAAAAACACTTTATATGTAGATGTTCAAGCGACTAAGTACAATGGTCCCGTACTTACGACACTGACTGGGCAGCTATGTATCTCCAAAAGTTATCTCAAACAAGTTCCAAAGAATTGGTTCATTAAGTTATAAGAATTTTATGGTTAAAATTCGATAGGTCCCATGTAGGTATATAATTCACCTCTCATGTGTTATAATATAAATTATCGATCGATCACTAAGTTTTCATTAATAGCTAACTACAGGAAATAACCCCAAAAAATATCAAATAAAGACAACGATAAACACATTCAAATAAAAACTCGAATACCTACTTAGAAAACCTCAAAGAAAAAAAAATACTCGCGCTCATTACACAACTATATTTTGTCCTTACCGGGAATCGAACCAGTGACTGCTCGCTTCATAGTTAGGGTCGCTATCAACTAATTAATAAATGGACATTATTTAAAAGCATATTTGCCCGATCTCTAACTAAATACCATATTTTTAAACCGCTAATAAAGCTAATGAGGATACTTTCACTACCTGGACCGTCTACTTTAGGGCCCTCGGGCGTAAACAATACACTTATTACTTCTAGGTATTATTACTAGTTCAGGTAATGGATCATTTGGTGCACTCCTCGCCATTCGAAGACGTGAAGTCGGAGGAGACACATCTCGTGATTCAAAGTGTAGTACAAAATGGTCAAAGTGTGGGATCAGAAGTATTATTATCTGGACAGTTCTTTACAACTGGTAAGTTCTTTATTAAGTTTACTATTTATTCGAGTGTTAAACGATGTTATAAAAGGCATGTGTGTTTTGATATCTTTCATTCTATGTATCTGTCATTCTATATGTTTGTCTGACGCATCGTACTCTCAAACTACTCTAAAAGTACTCAAAGTAGGGGTTGCCATTATATTTATCAATGCAATCGATACTGCACTGCTAAATAAAAGGACACATGCACAATTTTATAGTCGAAATAAATTAAACAACCTTATCACTTACTAGCTGTTCCCGTGCCTACTTCATTGGGCTACTTTTTTGGGTAAATATATAACCTATGATATGATTCACAAATAACGTGGCTTTCTATTGGTAAAATAATTTTCAAAATCGGTTATGTAGAGCCAGAGATTACCCCTTACAACGTCACAAACTATGAAATATGCTCACTAATAATATGCGCGGTTGTATGAGAATTTTTTTTTCTAACGAGGGCGCAATTGTTGTACGTTGTGTTTAGCGTTATGTGAAACTACTATCCCTCGTGTCAGTGTTACAAGAGTTTATTAGGTTAGTTCTAATAAATCCTATGCGGGTGATCAAAATTTCTGAAAGTAAACCCGAGGTTCAAATTCTGAAAATGAAATTGGATGTTATTCATAGAATGGGCAAGCATAAGAAATAGTTATTATTATGTAATTGTACACAGTTGTTAGCTCTCGGAACAGCTTCAAAAACTTTACAAATGCAAACATTTGCCTATTATAGGAACTAATGTTACGTGGCATGTGACTTAAGCATTACCGATAAGGAAGACACTAGTTTAGGTAAACTGTTGTTCATTTTCTTTAAAAAACAAAATTAATCTACGATACCGTAAAAACGGTTTGATGTTTATGAAGATATTCTAAAACTTATTAAGAATTATCTTGTGTCTATCATTAACAGCTCATTATATAAACTGGGGTCCCAGTGGAAAAGAGTGTAACTCTACTGAAGATCGAGTGAAAAAGGGATTAAGTCTAGTATACTCCGTTTATGTATATATCCTTTTTATTACGAGTTAAGTTGACTTTTACCCTATTCCACTAGGATTCCAGTATTAAGAAACGTTGACAGAAATTTGTTTTTAGGGTACGTACCCAAAGTGAGCTAACGGAACCCTACTACAGAGTCTCCGCTGTCCATCTGTCGGTCGGCGGGCTGTATGTCATGAATCGTACCTAACAGCTAAATTTTTTTTTTAATTGTGTTACGTGGTTTTTCTATATTCAGCAGTGGTCTCTTCTTGGGAAGCGCTGGTAGATTTTTGATGTGTAAAAGTGGCCTACTTACTGAATAATAATAATAATAATAATAATAATAATAATAATAATAATAAGCCTTTTTATTTCCTTATCAGTTAAGTACAATTTCCTTATTACTAAGATGCGTATTACTGAATAAACATCGTTTATTTTATCCGTTGTATGTATCTATAAAAGCCTTAATCAAGAAATTAAAAAACGTTACAAATTAATGGGATACATACAAGAAACGTGTTTTTAGATGAGGTACGGAACCACCGAACTTTTATCGAACTTGAATCCTGCTCCAACCAATAAGCATTAAATTCACTCGCATCCCCAACTAACGCTACCTACTCCTTCCAGGAGCTGAACCTCCAGTCAGCCCGCCGGGCTCTCCTCCAGCTGATCGAGGACTTCGAGCGCGAAGACTGCTGGCGCTGCATCAGCCTCAAGTGCCTCTGCGACTTCTCCAAGCAACGAGACCAGCTCTCCGACAGCGGAAAGGACTCCAAAGACTCCGAGGACAAGCCCCCCCCACCCCCACTAGCTACAGACCTCCCCCGTCCAGAATTCGAGTCCAGCAGCGAGGAAGAACTCGAGCTGATTAACGTCGAGGCTTGGGTCCGTGCCTCTACTCCTGATCCCAATAAAACCTTGTCTCCAGGCAGCAAACGGTGGCCTTTAGAACCTCATGACTTCTCATGGCCACCAACTCCTAAGTCTGTCTGGAATGATTATAAAATAAAGATTAATAAGCCGGAGATTAACATGGGGACGATCAGCCAGGCGGACAACGTCGAAGAGTTCTTCAGGTCTTTTAGCCTGAATGTGTGCAACGGGCCCGCGTTGGCAGAAAATCGTGTTCTGATGCAGCAGCTCAAGAAGATAGCTAACAAGTCTTCGGAGTACTCTTATTTCTGAAGTGTGGATGGTGACCAGACCAATCAATGCGTGGGATGTAAGTTTAATTTTAATTTTTATATATTGAGGTACATTGGAAATATTCTGTTTGAGTTCATGTATATGTGATTTTTTGTTTAGAATGAATTGTAACTATTTCATTCAGTAAGTTAGTTTTATTCAGGGATTGTAACCGGTTACAAATAAACCGGTATTTATTTAGGTTAAACCGGTTAATAATTTAGGTTACGTTCGAACGAAATGATTTGGGAACGTTATTTCGAAGCGCTCCCTAACCGGTTACTCTGTGTTTCGATACGGGATGAATGACCGCTGTCGCGCGTCGAGGCGCTGCTGGTGGCTGCGCTATCAATCTAATACCATAGCAAACCAATCCTGTCTCCTTAAACGAGCGGTCATTCACCCCCCACACGGAGGAACCGCTCTCTAACCGGTAAATTGATTTCGTTCCCTGTTTACGCTCCGACATAGAGATACCGGTTAGAGCGGTTCTTGCGAGCGTAACCTTTATTATGGGTTAGGCTCTCAAAGTGCGGCTCTAACCGGTACGGAAAATAAACCGGTTTTCAATCCCTGGTTTTATTGGTTTAAAATGGAAATGTTCGATTTTTTTCGATCATCTCGTATCTGCATCTGCATGTTCTGAGAAAAATTACTTATAAGAACCAGCTGTTACTTATTCGAAAAAATCAAAAGTAATTCTCAAAAACGTCCAATTAGAATACCTTAATCATTATAGTTTTAAATGACGATGTTAAAAGCTAATGACCTAATTTTAAGTTAGTTTTTGAATGAATAATAGTATTTTATTTAACTTTTAAAATGTTTGCGCTGAGTGCGAACTGCGTCAGGAATATAAACACGATTAAAGTGGTCAACGAGATCAAAATTAAAGTTATAAAACGTGATTTATCCATAAACATATCCATAGTAAATGAAAACTTGCTACATAAAAAAGTATAGACTAACTAATCATATATATTTTTTTACGTCAGTTTAACCACATAATGTTTTCTAAAATCGTTGACATTGTTCATAAATATGATGAGTAATCTTTTAGGTTTATAGTAGTAACTGTAGATAAATGATTGTTTTTTTATTACATCGTGCCGATCGCGGGTAGGAAAAACTTTTATGTCAATATCGTTAAAACTGGCATCGGGCGCCCAGCCAATTATAAACCGAGTAAATAAGAAAGGCGGAACTGTCGGGAACCTTTTACTCGGACGGGTAATGAATACCGTTTTATTCAGTTTTTATTGTCATTTTGCATTTAATTTTTAATATTAGATAGCTTTTGCAATGAATTTCGAAAAATACAGGCCGAGTGTTTCGTATTGGGATTACAGTTTTCTGACTTTATTTTCCAAGTTCGGACGCGGTGCAAAGTGTACATACCTTCTCTTTTTATTATTTTTGTGTAAAATGGAATGGGATTTAAATTATTTTTACGAAAATATGGCCCAGCAGAGGCTCATAAGGCATAACCTTCGACCGAGCCGATTTAAAAAAATGCACATTTTATCAAAGCATTTGACATTTTACATTCGTTAGGTTAGGAATGCTAGAATATGCCCTGAATATATGGATTGTGTAGCTCCGAGCAGAACTCTGGTTATTGGTGACGTAGCTTAAGATTTTTCTTCATTAATTAAATTTTTAATATTTAAGTATAAAGTGTAAAATACTAAAAAAAACAAAAATACCTAAAAAAGCGTTTTTGTAACGCTAGAAAATGAATCCAAATAAGTTTACTTTTAGTGTGTTTACAACTATAAAAATAATTGGTGACCTTATATTAAAAAAAAAAGTTATAAAATATTAAAAATAAGGGAGGGAGGGACTTATTTATAGTGGCCGATGACGGTGGTGCTTGATTACCAATAAATTACTCTAATTACTTTTAAACAAAAGTACCATACTCGTTTACCATTGTTTGGTAAGTAAAATTGAAATAAGTACACCATATTATAAAAAAAATCCAGAAAAATGATGTCGTGGTAAAATAGTAAAGTTATAAAGTTGTCTTTTTATTCGTAAGTTCTCTTTTAGATGAATCTTTGTATTTTTAGAATAAGCGACCACTAATTCTAATGTGTTTTTTTTCTAATGTAATTTAATCATAATTTAATGAAATGTATGGTGTGTGTGTTAGGTATGTTAAACAGGTTATTAGAATGGTTTTTTAGATTCTCAAATTGACTAGAATTAGTTATAAATCAAATTGCTATTTAGATTTCAAAACTTATCCATATTACAAAACCCCATTATAAACATTCTAATTACCTTTTTATTTCAATAGTTTAATGTGAAAACATGGTGTATTCCAGTTAGATATGGCTGTTACAACCGAAACAGATCTTTTAACGGCACGTGGCTACGCTGCTCATCTCATTTCCTTGTTTAGTCACTTTTGTTGGAACCTTGTCGCTATAGTGCCTCAAACATGATGTCAAGGCGACAAGGTACTAAAATGTATAGCTGTTTGTAGATCATACTGACTTTTATTATTATTAATTAAAAAAAAACAGCGTAAGCGGCCGTTGCCACAAGGTTTAGTTTCAAATAGATGATTAAAAAATTATAAATGTGTTAGTTATAAGAAAGAGACAAACTAATTTATTTTTTTCAGTACATTGTCCTAAAGCACCTACATTTAAAAAGAAAATAAACAAAACTGAGATGTAGGTGTTTTCCACACGATCCTCGCGCGCTGCGTCGCGTTACGTGGTGTGAACTAACACTTATTAAAAAGGGCATTTGAAATGATTTGGTTGTTTTATTGGAATCAGTGAAGTTATAGGCCTCTGTAACTATAGGTATGTCTAGCTCATCTTGTTTCTATATCACAATCATATTGTTAACTTTAAACTTACTAGTTTTAAACTCAAATGAATACGAGCTACTATAATGTTAACAATATAATTATGGTATTAAATGCTAAAGATGCAAATTCCTAAAACACACATAATAGAGGAGCATGCAATTTGAAAGTCAAAGCAAATTTAGACCCCATGTCTTAAGAAATAAGGTCACTTATAAGTTCGCGTTTCTATGACACTTGCGTCCTTTTTTCTAAGGGGGCAGTATATTACCTTTGATGAATTTATGGCCATCTCAAACACTATGAGATAACAAAGAACCGACTCAAGACAGTCACCCAGCAAAACTGTTGAGAGTATACTTACAACCTTGTCACTCTGATTGTCATTGTCATTGTCGCGCTTATCATTCGATCTTCAGTTAAAACTTTATCATGGCGAGGCGCTAAGGTGCGAAATATTTTCGTGAGCTTACTGTATCTACGTTGGTACTTTTACCTAGGTACAGTCGGCCAAAAATGTGGTCTACCACCCTACGATTGAAGTTAATTTGCACGTCATGATACAACAAGTTCGCTTGCAATATTATTGTCAGTGTATAAATGTCAACCTTAACAATTATGGTTGACTGGTAGAGAATGCCATAACCACGTAAGGCCCAGTGTACATCACAATGTACAAAGTAACACTTGTAACTCAGACCCAGTCAAATTGGGCTTTACCCACAAGTAAACGCCCAATGTACATTGCAATGTACAGTAACTTTTTCAAAGCATTCCATTAAGGTTTTACCGCCATCGGCCATTTTGATTAAACGCTCTGAATGACAGATGCCAGAAGTGACGTTTGACACTTGAGGACAAAAAAAAACTAGAAAAAAAAATAAAAAATCCTAGACAAGTTCTTCACAAAAAAAACTGAAAAATAATTCTTGGGCCGCAAGTACATGTAGAGATATTGTACATTACAATGAACATTGGGCGTTTAGATCTAATAGCATAATTTTAGCTTGGGCCTTACGAGGTAAGGCATTAAGTCCGTCATTTGTACTTACTTTGTGTGTTGCGCAATAAAGTTTAGATAAATAATTAGATCTCACAGAAACTACTGGTAGACCACTTTGTTAGCCGACCGTACATACAAAGTGCAGGTCATATCATAATACATTAGCCTCTTTTTGGCGGTCGGTTAAAAAGTAACATTCACCACTATAGGTACATTCTTATAATTAGTTCTCAAGTACGATTGTTTTTTGTATTGCTTAACAAGTCGATATACGACGACTTGGACTCTGCTTTCGAAGCTAGCGGTCCCGGGTTCCAATCCCGGTAAGGGCAAATATTTTTGTGATAAGCGCGACTATTTCTTCCTGTCTTGGATGTTTTCTATGTATTTAAGTACGTATTTCTCTATACGAGTATGTTTATCGCTGTCTAGTACCCATAGTACAGTCAACAGCATAAATAAGTGATCATTTATGTACCTTGTCACTTTAACGTCGTGTTTGAAATGTTATACAAAATTGTGAAACGATTGAAAGCGACAACGTGCAGAAATGATCACTTATTTATGCTGTTGACTATACAAGGCTAGAGCTTAGTTTGGGACTACGATCATTTGTGTGAGATCGTCTATATTTATTTATATTGTACGAATGGCTGCGCTAGTTTTTATTTTATGTGGGTAGTTCCATATTCGATTTGATACTTTTAAATAATTCCGTTTGCAGTTGACAACGGACAACGCTCGCTTGACCGCGTAGCGGCCGACATTATACAAAATTAAATAAGAAATAAAATAATTTGACATTTTAATTAGTTATATCGTTAATAAATGTAATTTGTGTTGTTCTAAAGTGCCGCTTACACAACAAGGTAAGGTATTAAATCATAAAATAAATCATAAATTTTTATTGTGTATGGAAGTTGGGTATACATGGGTTGTTACAATTACTTAATTAGTGTCACCAAGTATTGTATTTGAAATATTTGAAGACTTTTCTTTAGGGCAATTGCACCTTTCAATAAAAAATATATTTTTAAACACCTGTTTAATCAGTTAATAAGTAGTTTTTGTTTGTATGTATTTTAAGTACAACAATAATTATTTAATAATGGTGTAGGTAAACTGATGAAACTGATAGACTGACTAAAATTATAGTTAAATTATTATTGTAGTTAGGACCTAATAAAGCTATTCATTCCATCATTTCAGCTATTCATTCATAGCGTTATTCATTTACACGAGCCTTTGTCTTAGAATTGGTTAAGATTCCTTCCGGAGCTTTTAAATTGTTGAACAAAAAGTATCCTTTATATGAGTTTTATGACACAAGACATCTCGTTGCTTAAATACAAAAGCGACACAAATCAAAATATGTTTGGATGGCATTTAAATTCGGAATGCTATTTACTATAGGTTTAAATCAAACTATTTTATTTTTGATTTGTTGTGTTTTTGTATTTATGCAGGGATCTATGCCCCTAATTTTATTTAAATCCATTAAGCCTTTCAAAGGCGAAAATTGAGTTTTGCATTTCTCGATTCTTTTAAGCCACCACGTTGGATTTATGGCAAGATCATTTAAGTACAACAATAATCTTTATTGCTTCTCGAATAAACCGTAACCTTGAACAAACATAAACCTTTCCTTTTAATATTATCTAATTTCAACGGAAATATTGGAAATAATCCGTTTTACGGGACCCTTTTAGACCCTTTTGTTGAACAACGAGAAAGTAGGTAAAAAGTAGAAACCGCCATAACCCGAGCTCTGGAGCCCACCGACTTGTATCAAACCGAGGGTCCAGGTACTCTGGATATTGTTAAAAGCTTTCAGAGAAGTTGTAAAACAGATTGTACGTTTTAAGGTTTTGCAAGATGGCGGTCGTAAAGGAGGCTTTGTTTAAGAATCGCTAGGGAATCCAACTGACCTGATACGAGTTCGGATCCCGGTTAATAAACATAAAAGTGAAGATTGTGTATATTTAGTATTTAAAATACAAAGTTGCGTGACTCCTCACTAAACTAACAAAAATTCAAAATTCAAAATATTTATTCAGTAAATTGGCCACATGAGGGCTCTTTTACACGTCGGTAATATACCTAGGGTGAGTCTACCAGCGCCGCGGACAAGACCATCATTGCGGAGAAGAAGCGCCGCAAGAAACTCCAGCAGAAGGTCATTTTTTCAAATTATAAAATACAATAGTACCTACTTAAAAGTAACATAACAAGGTAATAAAGTAATAAACAATATAGATACGCCGTCAAACCACCCGGCACAGCTATTAAAATTTAAAACAATCCTTTTACGTAGGCGTATTTCTGCGAAAACAACGTGAGATGTAAAAAATATGCACATGCCTAAAACACATTTTTTCAACATTTATTTATAAGCAACTAGCGACCCGCCCTCGCTTCGCTTCGGTTTATGTGAGTTTTCTGTAGTACCCGTACGTAAAACAAAGTTTATTATACATGAAAACCTTCCTCTTGAATTATCCTATCTATTAAAAAAAACCGCATCAAAATCCGTTGCGTAGTTTTAAAGATCTAAGCATACATAGGGACAGACAGCGGGAAGCGACTTTGTTTTATAATACGAGTATGTAGTGATGGAGACGTTTTAGTAGGTAGGTATTCAACTACCTATTAAATAAAATGTAATTGTTAAAGATCGTACATTTAACCAAAAATAGTCGAAAAAGATGACATGATTGAAAAAAAAATATTATACAACCGACACAAAATTGTTATAATTCTTTATTGAGATCGAGATCGGCGAACTTAGCATAATAATAATTAATTATTTATTATTGGTGTTTCTGTTTACACAATAAAGTATTCTTTGAAAAAGTCTACTTATTAAGTAAACAAGTTTTTAATGGTAGGTACATACATAAACTTATTAGACGACTCTTCAGTAGGTTCGATAGAGACAGAAATAGAAATAGAAATATTCTTTATTAAGTATATGACTGTGTACAAAGGTGACCCAAGCCCAAGGTAAAGTTTATCTATTTCGGATGTATAGTATAACATTTTCGACGTACAATATAATACATAACTTAGTACCTAGACGGGCTAGCAACACGAAACGATCTGTAAAGAATATCTCTGTCTACTGAACCAACATAATGAGTCGCTCAAATTTTATTTACATTTCGCGTTACTACTTTATCATGTTACTCAAAATAAAACCAACAACCAACCTACATTCTCTAGAAATTAATCCTAATCTTTTTACACTTAGATAAAACAAAGCGAACACACAAAAACCTTTTTTACTACATTAAGACAAAATCTAACCGTCTCGCAGGTAAAATGCTCGGTAGGATAAAAATACCACGTAAGGTTTGTTTCAATAGAACTTGCCAACAATGTAAACAAAACGTTCAATGAGATATCCATATTCTAGAACTACTCGTATTTTATTCTTTTAATGGTTTAGGATTATGATGTGAAAAGAATTGATTAAATAACACATGGATTTAGCAGTATTTGATGATGTAGAATGGAAATTAAAGACATTTTGAATACGAGGTTTGTTTTCATTGTTGGCAAGTTCTATTGAGACAAACCTTAGTTGTGTTTTCCCTAAACATTTAGTCGCTAATGAATAGAACGGTACAAGTTAGAACAAAACGCTGTTACATTTAAAACTTTAACTTAAGTGAATAAGTTTCATTTCCAAGTGCACCCATGGGGTTCGCTGTATAACTGATGCCAAAAGCCTTAACAGTTTCATGAAAAATCTGTTGTTTTAAGTCATGAATAACCCGTACCATAATGTACAGTCGGCCAAAAATAGTGATCTACCACCCTACGGTTGAAGTTCGTTTGCACGTCATGAATGTCATGATACAACAAGTTCGATTTTCCCTTGCAATAATATTATGACAGTGACAAGTGTCAACCTTAGCGATAATTATGATCTCACTGAAACTTTTGTCAAAACTCGTAGTGATTTTCCCAATACTTTCCTCTCGATATTACCTACTCTCCACTTGGCTAGTTTTAAATTGACACTTTCTATGACATTACTTTTTACTTAAAAGGTTTCAATGTGTTCGTATGTTTTGTATCAACACAGCAACTATAAATGAGAAAGTGGTATATGGTATAGTGGTGACGACGCGTTAGCCTAGTTGGTAGTGACCCTGTCTACGAAGCTAGCGGTCCTGGGTTCAAATCCCGGTGAGGGCAGATATTTGTGTGATGAGCGCGAGTATTTGTTTCTGTCTTGGGTGTTTTCAATGTATTTAGGTTGGTATTTATTGATCTATATAACTATTAGTATTTAACTACCCATAGTACAAGCCTGGAGCTTAATTTGGGACTATTTCAATTTGTGTGACATTGTCTCTCGATATCTATTTACAGTTCGTTCGTTCAAATAGTGTGTAGTACAACCCTTTGAAGTCGCCGACACCGCTTTGTGTGCGCCGTGGCAGCTTCTTTGTAGCAATTGTAGCGGCACATCAAAGCATGCAAACTATTTGAATGAATGAACTGTATTTATATTGAAAATTCTATTCATAACTCTTCTTCAGTCTATTATTAATTTTTAAGAGTCATGAGCCGAATTTCCGAGCACGCCCTTCTGGAGCCTCCTTCTCCCGCCTACACCAACGTGACTGTCCGCCGAGCCTTCATAGTGTGGCTCCACTGCGGGCAGACCAACAAGTTCAAGGACGTCTGCAACTACTTCCACTACCTGGAGGGATTGGTAAGTTGTCTGCATCAGGATTAGACTAGATATCGCGACTGTCTGCCGAGCCTTCATAGTGTGGCTCCACTACAGGCAGAATAAGTTCAAGGACGTCTGCAACTACTTTCACTACCTTGAGGGACTGGTAAGTTGTCTGCATCAGGATTAGACTAGGTATCGCGACTGTCTGCCGAGCCTTCATAATGTGGCTCCACTGCAGGCAGACCAACAAGTTCAAGGACGTCTGCAATTACTTTCACTATACATATAAAGGACCAGCGGACTAAGTATGGTTGCGTTTATTGCGTGACAAAATGTGGATAATATATCCGTCACTCTCTTACTTTATATAAAGAAGAAGAAGAAGAAGAAGAAATACATTTATTCACCAACGACAAGACATACGTTTACAAAAACAGTGAAGGCAACAAAGAACGCACACAATGTATGTCCTCGCGGCGGTGAAATGGACACTGGCTCAGCAAAATGCTGAGGTGTCAGACACCTACCCAAGCGATATCCAAGCGGCGAGATTAAGTAGTCCCGTCAGTGCGAACAAAACACATTGTGGCGCGTGCATTTTCAATTTAGCAGCACGATGGGTCGAACGTATAAGGCTGCTTATTGAAAATGCACGCGCTACAATGTGTTTTGTTCGCACTGACGGGACTACTTAATCTCACCGCTTGGATATCACTCGACAGTCCGCACGACCGGTGTTGTTTACAGAACCACTACCCAGCGCTGATTTTCAGCCAGTACCGGCAGTGACTCACGGAACGCTGCACAATCATACTATAAGTATAATACGTGTAAACTACTAATATAATACTAACAAAGCGGAAAAATAAACGGGAAAATAGTAATAAAAATAAAACTTTTAATACGCACTTTCTCATATACGTGTCAAAAAGTGACGAAGTTTTTATCCGTATTTTGTCACGCAATACACGGAGCCATATTAGGCCTCAGACAAATTTAGCAAGCTTTGGTGGCGAGGTGAAGCAAGGCAATATTTCATACACGGAAAAGAAACATTTTCGTTAGAAACTCATTGAAACTTTTAGTTGAAGTTTCTTTATTTCTTTTAGCCGCTTGAGGGGGCCGTAGTTTGAAACGGATTAATCTTTACAAAACCAAGACGCCATTTTAATATTGTTTTAAACAAAAAAGTATTTGCAATCATTAACCTGATCAATGAATATTTTTATCCAGATAATTGACTAACAGTCCGTCGCGTTTTTTAAACATACAATGCACATGATATGTAGGTTCTTTTTAATTGTTTTAACCAACCCTCTTATAATTAATCTTCTTATTTTCAGGAGGAACGCCTCTCCGTCGAAAACCGAGCCACCAGCCGTCGCCACGAGTTCGACCTGTTCGCCAACCCTCCCCCCTCCTCGACCTACCTCACCGCCCACCATCCCAAGCTCTACACTCCCACGCAACTCGAAAAGTACTACGTCACGAAACTAGAAGCGATCAGGAACGAGAAATGCGTCTTCAAACTCGAGGGCTTCGACGAAATCGGTCCAAAATACGGCGTCACCAAGCAAACGATTCTAGAAACCAGTCGGCTTATCAGAAATTACTGTTTGAGTCACTCTGTGTCACTGAGGAAGTTTTTGAATCAATTCAAGGATTACGCAGCGAGATGCAAGTTGACGACCAGCGTCCAGAACGTTGCAAGGTTCGTCAAAATGATTACCATCAAAGAAGAGCTCACGCTAATTTCAAACTGTCCTAAAACTTTTAATTTTCTTGGAGAAATCATCAGTTCCAAAGCTGAAAAAAATACCTGTAATTCTCTTAATAGTAAAAGAAGAATTTTGGATAATATTAAAGTGTTATCACCAACTATTATGACCAATGATTTCGCTATTTGGTGCAACGATACGGTGGTCACCAAAGTGCTGAGAGCGAAGGATGCGTTCATGAACACGCCGCAGAAGTACGTCCAGCAGACAAGCGAAGTCATCATGTTAACAGATTACGTTAACGGATTGAAACAGAAGTATAAAAATGAGCTCGTAGTTTCATAATGTACAAGAAAATTTAATTGTATGGCTGTACCCATAGCATGAGTTATAATTACCGTACTCGTTAGCGAGTCGAATGCTTTATCTCGCACTCTATAAGGATATCTGCGAGGGATAGAGCTTCCACTCGCTAGAGAGTACGTTAATTGTAACTCATGGTAAGGGTACTGAAACGTTACTTTACCGTAGTCACTATACGATTCTAAGATTTCAACTTGGTGTCTGTTATCCTAATGTAGCTCTATTCCAATTCGTTTATGAAACCATCTTGATTCTATATTGTACAAATGATGTGACAAAATCGCAGAGAAGTGGATAAAAAAACCAGTGGACCGAGTGAGTTCGAATAAACTAGACAACTTGACCTGTGCGTGCGATATAATTGTTCGGCAAATCATGTCTGCAACCTTGGTTTGCTCGAGACTAGATAAGGCCAAGGGGCTAGTTTGATCAAGCGAGCGAGCATTGGTTGCTTAATTGTATAAAACGAAACTGTGATAAGCAATTTGTTTTACAATTTTAAAATATCATTATGGAGGAGCAACAATGTCGACGACAGTCTTTACTAGTACTTACCCACCGCAAACTGTCTTGCATTTTATAATTTTAAATAACCTGCTTTTTAAATAATCTTGTCGCCAAATTATTAACATACGAGCAAAATTAGGTTGTTTGGTTACTTGGGCCACCTGCTTTGTCGATGAAACTTTCGACCAAAGTCAAGAACACGAACTAAAATGTTATAAAATACACTCTGACGGGACAACTTTAACTCGCTGGTTAATAATTGGTTCGCAAATTGAGACGCGAGGTGTTTAGGACAAATACATTACTTTATTATTCGTGATGGCCAGCAAGATCACCTGGTAGGATCCCTCACGTACAAAATTAATAGGTAGGGGATCCTACCAGGTGATCTTACTGGCCATCGCGACTTTATTGGTAAGGTATGCTTGATTAAAGTTGCTGCTGTCACATTATTTCCTATAGTAATAGAATAAGACAACACGTCACTAAACAAGCATTAAATTTAATTGACGTCTCTGAGTGCGGCAGTTAAGTAAGACTCTTCTAATAATTTCAAACACAATGCCTCTTAATTAGGATTTACATTTTGTATTTATTAATTATCGTGACTTTGAATTCAAATGTTGTAAACAAAGAGAACCACTTTAATCCGTAATAAGTTGTATGATATAATGAACACATTTGAATGTTTTACGAAATATAATTAATAAATAATTTTTAAATCTAAACTCTTAAAGCAAGGGAAATTTTACTATTTTAGAGATTATTTTATTGAGGTTTACTAGATTTAGTTTGACTGTAGATTTTCTACTTTGCAATATACATCTTGGACATTATAATTTTATATAATTATTATTTAAGTTACAAAATGTAATAAGTAATGTTTTTAGTATAAAAAACGAGTAAATTTTAAAAGATCTTAGTATGGATATAACGATTTAAAAAAAAACTTTAACTTTTTGTACTTAACATAAGAACCAGTGAAATATAGAAATAGAAATATGGAAAATATTTTTGTTTCTTTTATTTGCGTATTTACCAATTTACTAACATAACAACTTTACCTACCATCACATGTTATTTATTGTGTTTAAAAATAGTTGAGCATAATGCATTTTTGGTCGAAATACTCGGAAAAATGTTAACGGTATGTTTTTTGCTTCAACCCCGGCACTAATGCCGGACTTAGTCGATAATGTCGATATTCATTTTATCGATAAGAAGAGAAGCATGTTGATTTTCTCACGGACTAAAATGCCGAAACTTTGATCTGCTCAACCCATTTCTTAGTCCTTATCTATAATTGGCAAAATAAATGAAAGGTAGATTGATTGATCTATGTTACGAGTACATTCCATTGTGAATACACAAATTCTTATATTATGCTAGTTAGCTTTTAAACGGTAAGCAAAATATGAAAGTTTTGGTTAGAAGACAAATATTTTTATGTTCTTTCAGTTGTGTGTGACATTTAAAATTTGGTCAGCAAAAATACTTAAAAACTGAATATATTGAATTACGACAGACTGCTCTAAACTCAAGCGGTAAAGCTTAGATATTAAATAATATATGCTGCATTATATAGCGTTTTTATTAATATCGGTAAACTAAGTTATTTCAGATTAGCACAGACCTTATCGTAACACGTTATCTCTGACCCTACATTTATTAATAGTATTCACCATGCTTATCGATATGCTATTATTATCAACTCCGGCGCATCCCTACCCACCGGCGGTCGCCAGTACCTGCGCACCCGCCGCCAGTCAAACATGTTCTGAACCTGCTCAAGGACTTTATAAGTCAGTGCTATAATTAAACAATATGTGACAAGTGCCGTGGTCAAACTATAATATGCAAAAAGATATAACTTGGTAAATAATGGTACACTAATAAAATTATTTTAAAACCTAGACGGGTAGCTGTATAACTTATAACAAAAAACATAAAAAAATGTGCTCATGACAATAATTCTATGGATGTGGTGAAAAACATACAGTTTTTGAGGAACTAAGCTTGTATACTTTGAATGCACTTGTTTGAAAGACTACTGTTTAACGTAAGTTTCGCGGAAGAAATCGTTACCCGGGTACCCCCATAGATCAAGATAATGTTGTTATCATGATAAATAATAGGAAGCTGTCCAGCAAATCCACACGTATGATGCTAGCTAGATCAGAGATCTAGAAGTTTTAAAGAAAGTTGATGCCCGATACTTCGTATTGCCTTTAATCGTCAGATTACCAGATTGCCTCGATATTTGTTAATAATCGAAGAACATTTATAAAATGGCCGCCAGCCCTTTATCGACTCCTGTAAACACGATCTCGCGAGATAACCTGACCGTGTTGATAAGGAACAACATTCTGGATAGCTCCGAGGAGTTGGGGTCGGATTGTGATACTGATATGGTAAGCTTATTGGCCTGATGTTTTATTATTTTTGATTTTACTAAAAACCACTCTTTATTAGGTTTATCGTAGTCTAGCTCCCTAAGTACAGTCAACAGCATAAATAGGTGATCATATTTGTACCTTGTCGCTTTCAATTTAGACACAATTTTGTATAACATTTCAAACACGACGTTAAAGTGACAAAGTACATAAGTGATCACTAATTTATGCTGTTGACTGTACAACCCTATAGCTTTGTTCGGGGCTAGCTGTCCTATTGTCCAATGCACTCGCAATTGCAATCGACTCCAAAGCGGAACGATTGTTTTTATTTAGTATGCAGATACATACATACATAAACTCACGCCTTTATACCCAGACGGTAGGCAGAGCCACAGAATTTCCAACAACTATAAAAACTTTTTGATAATTCTGTAACCACAGATAAACCTTCGATTTTCAAAATGAAAGCGATTGCGAGTGCGTTAGGCTATATTCATATCTATTTATTATAAATGAAATAAGTACCTTTCTTTATTTCTTAGTTCCGTTTGACGATTCAGCAACATAAAGCTCGATTTATGTTGATCAAGGACAGTGGACAGGGGTGTTATTCTCTCGAAAACAACGGACAGTCGGGCGAACGAGCGAAATCGCAGCGGCGAGTTTAAGTAGCCCGTCAGAGCGAACAAAACACATTTTATCGCGTGCATTTACAACTAAGTAGCCTTATACGTTCGATCCATCGGCAGAAACCATGATGCTTAATTGAAAATGCACGCTCTAAAATATGTTTTGTTCGCACTGACGGGACTACTTAAACTCGCCGCTTGGACATTAACCCGTTCGTCTGTCCGACCGTCGTTGTTGAGAGAATCACTACCCAGTAGAGTAGTGTGAACCGATCGGCCAGTAGCGAGTCAAGTAACCTCGCCAGTGAATTACAATAGAATCGCTTTCTATTTTGTTCACTCCACTGACCGTGACACTTTATTTACCACTGTCCTTGAAATCGGGTTTAACCGATTGATTTGTAATAAGGTAAAGAGATAGTTAACAGTCCTTCTGCACGGTTGGAACGACCACCCAACTCGACGACGGTCTTTTCCAAACTATAGTTATTTTTACATTTTGTTTGGGACCTCTCTGGTCCATTCGTGGACGCCTTTTAATGGACAGTTATGAGATTTAAATGTATGACTACTAGGGAATGCAACATGATAATTATTGACGGCTTTTGTATGAAAATAACCGGCAATAACCGGTTATTTGCATTCCCAAATGACTACATAGTTATAAAAGCCAGGAAAAAATATCATTAAATTAAGATATCTACTATACTTCTATAATAATATTATAAAGCTGAAGAGTTGGTTTGTTTGTTTGTTTGCTTGAACGCGCTAATCTCAGGAACTAATAGTCCGATTTTTAAATTTATTTTAGTGTAAGATAGGAATGATCGAGGAAGGCTATAATATATCATACTCACATAAACCGAAGCGAAGCGAGGGCGAGTCGCTGGTATTATAATAATAGTACCTACGTGAACTTTTTTATTATACTAATTATACCCTCTGTTATAATTTCAGATGGAAACGGAATCGCCAGTACGCAGCAAAAATCTCCAACCAGTCAGCAAGAAACTCTTCCATTCACCAATGGCTGAGTCCGTTGAACCACAATCCACCAATGACAGACTTTTAATGCAGGCCACTACGGGCGACGGAGAGCGCTCCAGAAGGACTAGGAAGAGAAAACAGTTCTTAGTGCCGGATGCAAGTGAACGGTTTAAGAGAGCGTACATCGAGAGCGACGGAGACGGGTATGGTACCCAGGATGCGTTCGGAGCAATGAGAAAGAGGGTGTTGATCAGCTTGTTTCATAATAAGGAATATTCTATGGATTTGGGTGTGTAGTTCCAAATTTGAAATTATTTTATTTTACCGTCTGTTTTCGTGTCTATTTGTCTGAATTTATTTATAATCTGTGTCCCCTATTTTTCTTGTGTTTTTGTTTATTTAATTTTTTTATTATATTAGTATTCTTTACTAGGCTAAGTATCAACTTTTTTAATTTGTTAGTGTTTGAAATTATTTACGTAAGTAGTAACTACACCGCAAATGAAATGAAATGATAATTTTTTTTTATTATTATTATTTACATTAATTACTATGGTTGATCAACTTTTATAGCAATAAATGTGTCTGTTTGCGCGCTTCCAAAAAAACGTTTAATTCATAATTTGCGTATACTTAGTAGGTAGGTACTTATATTTTTATTATTACGTGAGCTTTAATGTAGGTAGGTTTAAGTTTTATTGTAGTCATATAAAAATGTCACTCAATATAATTATTATTGCTAAGTATGAACTGATAAATTGTGAAACATAAAATAAAGAAATATCTAACATTATACGGAATTTATAAAAAAAAACCCAAGTACCCCTTTGCACCTTAAGACTGCACCGAGCAAACGTCGACCGTCCAGTGGCGCCCTTATTACTATTATTGTGGTTTCTAATTATTACTGTGGTTTTTTTGTATCGCCAGTAAAAACACTACTATTATGTGATGTCCTTTTAGTTGTATTTTTATCTGTAAAAACTACACCCGATTTCAAGAAAATACTTTAGTTTATTAGCAAACCCAATAGTAATGAGGGCCATTCGTCCATCCGCCATTCGCTCGAAGCAATCTTACGACAAAAATATTCTTACTTTTTCCAGTAAGTATCTGCATTAGATGAGATCCAAACGGCAAAAAATAACGGCTTGAAGCACTAAACCGTGAAATGTTTCAATAAGGGTACATTATGGTCAATCAAAATCCATATCTCTAATTGATCAATCAGCGAATGATTAGCGAGACGAGCGCTTTGAATCATTCCCCGCCCCCTCCTCCCAACCTGTCCCTCGGGAAATCTGTGGATACTGGAACACGCGATTTTCACCATTTGAGCTTTTCCAAAGCTTCAAAGCTTTGTTAACAGACAAAAGCAGCTTTTTCATTATTCCAAAGTTTCCCTCGAGAGGTCCTGACGACTTGTCGTTGGGTTGAAACAGTTTATTAGACAAGTTTACAGTACGAGTATATCGACGTTCTTGTTGGGTTGGTTTCATATCATTTTACGATAGATCTTTATCATGCTGGGATTTTATTACAAAAACCATATAGTCTTTGACGGCTCTCCTATTATAGCCCGAAAAATGTGAACCCTATTTTCACTAACACTAACTTCATTGGCCCTAAAATAAAAAACCCGAATTTTGATTTTTTCTAACTACCTACTCATTAGCCCTGATTTTGAGTATCCCGAATTTACGTTATACCTATTTTTATATCCGATTCTTAATAGCCCTAACTTTAGTAATCCGATTCCTATAAAGACCGAATATTACTATACCTTACAAGTCTAAAACCTAACGTTGATTAAACCTATTACATATGTTCCTAAACAACCGTATCTAAGGTCGACGGAGCTCCGCTGTGCGGAGCTCCTATTCCGCGTAGGTGAGGCGCTTCGCGCCTTGTCACAACTTTAACCTAACCTATGTGGGTAAAATTGATCTAATTGAGTATTGTTTTTTAAATTATATTTCGTTCAAATAATGATTAGTTTAAACAGTCATTAGGACTTATGACTATTAGGTCTATTAATCATTAGGAATAATCATTATTAGTTTTAATAATATACAGCATTTAATGTTTAGTTCATGTAAACATTAGAGTACATAACTTTAGGTCTAGTAATCAATTAGAACATACAAGTTTAGCTGTCATGAAATTAGAGCTAATGAAAATTATATCAAACGTTGGTATACGCTATGAAATTAGCTTTTATGAAATTCGGTCTAGTGGGGGAGAACAGTCTTTGACCAGCTGACTTATTAGGTAACGATCTCGCAATCGCCATTGACTTAAAAGCGGAACAATTTTAAGTCCTGTATCAAATCGGGGCGGAGTCTTCGGAGGGCCTACCTACTTTACTTTGCCGGTTAGCACTTCGTCGACGGATCAACGTGTGAGTTGGTTCCCGAGAACAGCTAAGAATGTGGTAATAATGAAATATGCGTCGGCGTAAAGCGAAGCGATCGCGCGTCGACTGCCGGCTGTCGTAAAGAGTTTATAGCCACTAAGTATTCGGCGCGGGGGCATAATCATTTTGATTACTTTAATGTTTTGTGATAAACGTACGACGATTTTTTTTTTTTAGAATTACTTATAACATTCAGTGTTTTTCTTAAATTGAAAACAAGCATTTTTTGAAAAATATATTGTTATAAAAATCATGCTTATATAGGTTTTTCAAGCATACGACGGTCTTTTAATTCATTTTAAATTATAATTTACTAAGAGAAAAAAATATGATCAGTGTTTGGTATGCTCGCTTTGGACTAGTCGGAATGACGTCATTCTTTTTATAACTACGTTTCGTTTTTATAACTCTAGCACCGGCTGTGACGTACACAAGACCATGTGGTATTTGAGCTTATAAGCCATTAGCTGAAATTGCTTTATTTATTGTTTTGGTAAAAAATAAACAAAAGTAAAAACAATGCTTTTGTGCTAACATCTGCACAAAGCATGTTGTATTTTCGGAACACGTTTTAAACAATTCTTCTAAGCTTTCTTTTTACAATGGATAGTAACGGAAACACAAAAAACAATCCCTTGCTACAACTAAAACTAAATACACGGCTTTATTTCGTAAAGTTGCAACGTAAAGCTCTCATTTTATATCTGCAAAACGCCGCAGATCCGTCTCGTTTATCATTTTTATCGCTAGATAGCATTTTCTATAAAAAGGCGAGAAATACAATATTAAATTCCGCAAAATAACAATGGGAAAGATAACTTATCCGCAAGTTATCCGGCGATCTTAGATCACGCGGAATCATTGGCCAAATCGGCGCGAGGGCACGCCGCGGCGCTTTCTAACAAATACTAAAAGAGTTTTTAAGGAACTTCATCTATTAAGTTGGCAACCCTAAATTATAAGGGCCGGTGAATTTTTGAAATAAGTTTTTGTTTTACATTAGGTACTATAATTTTGTTTATTTGTTAAGATTGTCTAAGAAATGAACAATGCCAAAATTGTTTTCATAAAATAAACCTGACGGTTCCTAAGACCAGCGGTGTTTTTCTCTCAAAAACAACGGGACGGTCGGACGCACGAGAGAAATCGCAGCGGCGAGTTTAAGTAGTCCCGTCAGAGCGAACAAAACACATTTTAGCGCGTTCATTTTCAATTAAGCAGCCTTATACGTTCGATCCATCACCAGAAACCATGCTGCTAAATTGAAAATGCACGCGCTTAACTATGTTCTGTTCGCACTGACATTCCGACCGTCGTTATTCAGAAAATCACTACACTTCATCTGCTATGTAGATATTGTAATTATTGTTTTAACAAAACATCTTTTGACAAATCTATCATCACGCAATTTTTTTTATTTTATCAAAATGCTTTTCTCGCCGCCTAACTATTTTTTTTGACAGTCACAAATCTAACCTAAGAACCTAATCTAACTTATGCACCTAAATAATATTTAAGATATCCTGAAAACATTAAGGTTTCAGTAGGAAGTAGTATTCTATGAAAATCTACACAGTGAAATTCCTAAAATGATGAGTCACTGTTTTTACCCTGGACTGAACTCGATTGGTAGTTAACATAAGAGTGTATTAGAGAGAAATACAAACCCGAAGACCGTTTTAACACTAATTGCACTGTCATTCATGGTGAAACCATTGGATCAGAATAGATGAAATTAGGTACCTAAGTTCAGTTTTATCTTCAAGCAGAGATACAGAATTAGGTACCTACACCTCTAAAAACTTGTTGACCATGTTGACAATTCCGCAACCACATTTTGCACAATCGGCAAGTTTTATCTTTTCTGCAGGTACTCAGTTTAGGTAAAAGATAAAATGGCTAATGTCGAATAATTTAAAGTATACAGCAGTAATTATCTTAATATTTCTTACCTTTAACGGCGCTTAGCTTGTTCCCCACCATTTGCTTGGCAACGAACGCCGCCATTTTGTTTTACTGCCCGGCAACTGTAACAAATGAGAAAAATTTACAGAATAACTATTATATTTAAGGAAACATCTTAAACATAGGAAAAACTATTACAAAAACACACTTTCGCTACTGTATTATCAGTCGGTACTTAAACGTAAGGATTTTTTATCGTTGTAATCCTACTAATATGTTATTGTGTGTGTTAGTTTGTGACTCTTTCAAGCTGCTACAGCAAGACGGATTTAGATGAAATTCAGAATGGAGATAGCTTATATCCTGGACAATACATAGGCTACATTTCGCTTTATGTACTGGAAAATTGACAAATTCCCGGGGAATATAACGATAATCAAAATAATGCGGACGAAGTCGCGAGCAGAAGCTGGTAACACATGAATGATGATATTTTTGATAGTTTGTAGCTATTGTTATAATGGTAGTTTGGGACGTGTACTTTTAAAATTAACAGTACACCGTTACAGATATTTATGTGACTAGTGCATAATGAGAGGCTATAATACACGAGTGTTTTAATGCCTTATTATGCGTACAGAACGCATACATAACTTTATCTAAAATTCTACATGCATGCATATCATAAGTTTTCTACAATATGTGAGAAACCTGTATCTGTCGTTACCTTGTATCTTAATATACGTGTACCAACTACAGTAATAAATAAATAACCGATACTTTAATGACATGACATGTAATAATTTAATGTTAACATTAAAGTACAACCACAGATACTGGTTGCTTAATATAGGGCATTTCCTTATTGCTTCTGAACATATTATATTGAAGTTATGATATGGATGTAGATAAAATTAATCACTTAATATAAAACCAATTACTCCAAATTTCTTAGTAATATTCAATCCGAAAGGCGATTAATAAGCGATCGAGCCACAATACGACCTGTTTAAGACAGCTTAGTCTAAGCCGATCAGCTATTATTAAACCCACTCAAAAAATTTGATTTAAAATCTGTGGACGATTTGTTCGGTGGTTTTATATTTTTACAACGAAGCCCGAAAGGAGGATAATTTTGGTATTTAAATGCCAATTAATTTCTACACCGCCGGGTTTTCAACCGACAGCGCAAATCTATAAGAAAAGGTACCGAGTAATGAAAATCTGTTTTTTCTGAGTCTTGGATGTTGTCTATGTATTTATTTCTCTATACTTATAGGTATTTATATCGTGGTCTGCGGGCCTATTGTTTAACGCACTCGCAATCACGATCGTTTTCATTTTGAAAATCGAAGGCTTGTCTCCATACAAAATAAGACAGTTGTTCCACTTTGAAGCCGACTGCGATTACGAGTGCGTTAGGCAAATGCCCCTCTCTGGTTCGTTTTAGTACAAGCTAAGAGGCTAGTTTGGGACTAGATCAATTTGTGGGAGATTGTCGAATACGTATGTTTTTTTATTTAAACCAAAATGTCAAAAAAACTGGTATGGAAACATTCAGTTAGTTAGGCGTCTAAAAAAACAGCAAGAACCTACGTTTTATTCGATTAAAGTGACTGCTGTCACATTCTTTGCTATAGCAATAGAATAAGACAACACGTCACTAAACAAGTATTTAATTTAATTGACGTCTCTCGGTGCAGCAGTAAGGGGGATTCGACCAAACTTCAATTAATAAGCAAATTTAGTTACTACTGTTTCACTATTATACTCTCTTATAAACCAGTGGACGTTTTGCCACGCAATTTAAGGTATAAACCATATCGTTTTTGACCTGTTATAGTGTTCTTAACTTGACCGCCGACGTTGACAATACGATAACAAGTCAAAGACGATATGGTTCTAACCGCGTAGAATGTCGGCCCAGGCGGTATTACATCCGTGTTCTTTATTTCCTTAAACCGCAGTCGAAGAAGTTTTTATTTATTTCTCCAATAAATCTTACAGTTCGGACGCTCAACTTTTTACAACGCGAAATTTATTTATGAAATTTAAGAATGTCATAATCCAAGGCAAAGTTGGGGATGAAATGTTTTAACGGAAATGTGTTTTTTATGTGCTTTTGGAATTGCTAAGCTGAAGATAAACTTAGAAAGAGTATTTAAGCCTAAAGTTTTATTTATTTATTCGAATTAAATCTTTGGTCATAAATATCTTCTGAAAGATCTTCCAGTTAGAAAGAGTTTCTGAAAAAAATAATTGAAGTCGTCGATGTCATTCATTAGCGATTTGTAACTGATAGGAAACTCAACCTTATTGCTGTAGAATGTCAGATTGACATTGGACCTCATACAATGAACAAAAAGCAAACAATACATTGTAATTGAAAGCCAAATATTCAGCAAAAAATTACAAGAAAAAAGTGTTCCTATGGGTTATACTTACATTAATTTACCTACCTAATACGTTTCACAACGATTTAGTCACGAAAGCTCCACTTCTACAGCGATTTAACTGTTACACATTGTTTTATATACATAAAATAGGTTCCCAACAATGCATCCAAATAGTTAATATGTGCCAAGTGTCTTAACTATCATTGGTCTTTAAGTACCTGTTGTGATTTTGTATGAATAAATAAAGGGGTGGAGAAATAGCTTACGTATGTGGTAATGTATAAGCACATGCTTACACACACATACGCATAGAATTAGTTTAAAGAACATGAACTAGACGGCAGAACAAGCAACCTTTTTTTTTTTTACACAAATAAAAAATCATATATTGTAAGGCCGCCTTTACACCTGTAAGTTTTACTTACGTAAGTGACTTACGTAAGCAAATTACGATAAATTTTCAAGTGTAAACACTCGTTGTAAGTGACTTACTGTAAGTTCTTACAACTTACGTAAATTGGAAAATTGCAAGTCTAAACGCGTTCGAGATTGTTTACGGAAGCGACTTACAACTTATCGAACTAAATTGATAAGTTGAGAACTTACAAAAAAAAAATGTTGAAATGGTGGTGAAATTGCTGGTCGAAAATATGTATCTTTTTTTAATGATTGGTGCAACTTTTTCAAAAAGATATTCAAATCTTGTCGAATTCATTCTTATAAAATTGAAAAATTGGTCTCGGTCTTCCATTCTGAACTCGTTTAAAAGATTTTCAAACGCACCTCGTGCTTTTCTTTTTTCTAGCCAAGATTTTACCCAGCAATGTCTTTTCTTTTGCTTTAGTTTGGATAAAATTATATATGCAGCAGCTGCTTGAACGTGGCGACTTTGAGAAGGCATTTTATTTACTGATTTAGTAAGCAATGTAAATGGGCGTGTAATAACTTATGCAAGTTTAAATTCACAAAATTTACATAAGCATTATTTACTGTAAGTTTATATCAAGTGTAAATGCAACCATAAGTAAATTATGTAAATATTACGTAAGTAACTTACAGGTGTAAAGGCGGCCTAAGGTTAACACTACATCAATACCACACATTTCAAAAATACATATTTGTAACAGTTTCGTTACATAACATTATCTCGAGCGCCATCTATAACTTCAATTGGAAACCACCAGACGACAAGAAGTTGGTCGAAGTTTAATGACATTGCCAGAGATGGCGTTAGCGCGGCGTTCTTAGAGGGACGCGGGTACCATGGCAACGCGGGCTCCCCTGTGCACACCATGATTTTTCCTTACAGTATGTTTTTTTGGTTTCTAGTGAATTAAAAAGCAAACGTGTAAACTTACAAAGAAATGCAGATGGAAACGGTGAAAATAAAGTTGTTTTAAGTTTAATCGGCGGGTTGTTCGCGCTCGTAAAACTCGGAACATTGTTGTGAACAATCTCGCAGGATTCCTTTCCTATTAAAGTACGTGAGAACTGCTTTAGGAACGTAAAAAACATTCCTCATTTGAGTTTTATAAACGGTTGGAAGCGTGGAGCGTTCGCAATATTTAAATTGGTATTTCGTAACCGAATTGGAATGATCTTATAAAAACTTCTTTAGTTTTATTTTTTATTAAAAAGGTTAGCTAATTATAAAGAAATATGTTGAAGCATTTTATGAAAAAGTGCTATCGCTTCTACCCGCGACTTCATCCGCAGAGATTTCGATTACTGTTAATCCCTCGGGAACGTTGAGCCTGTGTTAATCCAAGATATGAGCTATTTTAGTACCAAATTCCATACACACACAAACTATCGCAATTATAATACTACTAGTAGCACTAGTGGCATTACAACGATAATAATTCGTATAATTATGTTCTAATAATAAAATAGCGAGTGTTTGTTTGTTAGTTCCGTCTTGACGATAAACGAGGTCAATCGACGTGAAATTAGTCACAGAGATTGATTTAGGTTACTTTTATATCAGTAAATCTTAGAAAGGAGGATATTACGTATAGTATTTAGATAGTAGATAGTAGATGACATTCAATATCGACATCCCACTATTTTCCCAGTTCCTAACTTTCCAATAAACTGTCGCTGAAAAATCTATTCTACTTATCAAAGTTAAAGTTCGATTTCCATTGTGAATTGAGAAATGGCTGCGACGAAGTTGTGAAATAATTTGCGCGAAGTTGAACCGCAATTCGTTATCTGTGGGGATTTATGGAACTGATGAATAAAAAGGTTTCAGACTTGTAGGTTATTAATATTTTATTTACTTATAGGAGTATAAAATAGGGTAAATCGTCAATAACTGGCCACCCTCCGGTAACTGGCCACTTTGCAATAAAATGTGTAAAGCAAGAGATTTGCTAACATTTTTGCGATTAAACTAGAATACCTAGATCCTAAGTTATTACCCGGAGTACTGTCCAAGTAACTTTACTAACAGCGTCAGTAAGAAATTTAATGGCTAGTAACTAAATGTACACTTTCTAAAGTGGCCAGTTATTGACGATTTACCCTATAGCTTTCAGGTTTTATTTGAATCTGAATTATCAACAAGTTTTTAAAGTTGTAGGTAGTTCTGTAGCTATGCCTATCCCACACTGGGATTACAGGTGTAAAGGCATACCTTTATGTGTGTATGAAAAAGAAAAATGACATGTAATAAGAAATAGAGAAAAAGCTACACTTTAGCTTTCACCTTAAAACTCTCTGCCGTTTACAGAAATATGTGGTCAAATGTATCATTTACCAAAATTTCATAGACTTTTTTTTCTTAGGAAGTTCGTATTTTTTCCTAGTCTCTTCTTGGGAAATGCTGGTAGATTTTTGACAGTGCCCGTACCGAATTAACATCTTTTAACTTTTTTTAATATTTTAATGGCCCTGTCAAATAATAATATGCCTGGTAACAAAGTGTTTTTTTAAAAGTGTACTTAGGTTCTACTGCATTTTAATGTTTGCAGGCGCGATCATTTCGCTTGGCTCTCCCCCGATGGGGCACTGGGGGTGCTAGCCATTAACGATGTTTTAACGAGCTCGGTTCGGCGTCACTAACGACCGGCCCAGATGTTGAAGCCTCTTCCTCTTTGCTCAAGGTCATGGTCACGGGTTCTATGAACACTTTTGCATCAGCTAAGTAAGGACTTAAAAAAGGGTATATACTGGGATTCTTTATTTTTTTAAGGGTTCGTACCCAAACGGCGCCCAGCAGGACCGTGTTAGCTTACGCTATCTGTCCGTCCGTCTGTCTGTCTGTATAAAAGACGTAATAGATAGCGGGTTGATTAATTTTAAGAATTTTTGTATTACGGCGAAATACAAAAATTTCAAGGAAGTTAAGTAGGTACCTCTAAATAAAGGAGTCCACAGACAAGAAACGTTTATTTTCAACGTACCTATTTTTTATTATTATTTATTATTTCACTAATATTAGTGAACACTGATAAACATCTTAGCCTGTTTATACAAAATGTGGTTACAAAATTAACAGCTCTGCCACTCTTTGAATGCAGGCGTGAGGGTTATGTATTTAAAACAGTAAAACATTATAAGCGTCAAATTTAGTTTGATGGGATTACAAACGTTAAAAAACAACACAATATAAGTAAAATGGTCGCGCGAGTTGCGCTCGCGCTGCGCTGATTCGATTCGACATCAAATTCAAATCGAAATATAATAATACTTGGTACAGTCCACAGCATAAATAAGTGATCACTTTTGTACCTTGTCGCTTTCAATCGTCTCACAATTTCGTATAACATTTCAAACACGAGGTTAAAGTGACAAGGTACATAAATGATCACTTATTTATGCTGTTGACTGTATTGTGCGGCGGTACGGTACCCTCGGTGCGCGAGACCGACTAGCACTTGACCGTTTTCCATTAGACCCAAATTCCTACTGCATCGTTAGTCCAAATCATCGTTTATCTTAAAGACATTTTATCTGAAAAAATTAACGTTACAGGTACGGTCACGAGCGTTAATTTGGGTCCCATTTCAAGAAAAATATGCTTGAAGTCGTCAATGTCATCAGAGATGTCAAGTTATTTGTAACTGTTAGGAAACTCAACCTGATTGTTGTAGAACGTCAGATTGACTTTTTATCTAAGGTGGCTACCAAATTAAATCTCGTGACTGTACCTTATCCACAGGGTTTTTTTCACAACGGTAATCTGGAGTACTAGATCCGTATTACCGTAACGATGTTTTGGACAAGACCATCGTTGCAGAAACCATCAGCAGTCCATAAAAGTGTACACTTCGAGTGAGAAGTGGTTTTAAACTACTTACTCCCAGAGCAATAGTTGAATTTTCTACATAAACGGTAACTTTTTAGTCACAAAATAACAATTTAAATCGAAAAAAGAATTATTCCAACAAACTCCGTAAAAGCCACTCCGCATGTAAATTCAAATGGTTGCATATCCATTCAGATTTATTTTCAATCGAAATGGACGCCGGCCGCAAACTGTTCAACTACATGTACAGAATATTGTACATGTATTCCCACTGAATACTATATGTTTGCTTGTAAATATACGAAATCGAATGTTACAGAGTGCACTTAGTATTGCTTCGCAACTAGTCCGGAAATTTATCGAAGTATTATCCTAGCTTTTAGATTTATCTATTGCGGAAGCTTTGGATCTAAAACACAAATGGGGTAGCCATCTGTAAAAACTTTTCGATGGATATAAGGAGATTGCATTCTTTATGTATGCGGAAAAGTTTTGACATTTTGCAGTTACGAAAGTGCAGATGGATACACAAGGCTAAGATTCTACACGTACACGGTAAAATTTCGTTTATTTACGGTAAAACGTTACTGCTTTTGATGTGTTTCCGTATTGTAAATGTTTTGTTAGCTTTTATTTTCTCGACAGTAATGGCGGCTGAGTTTAAAACAAAAAGCAATATGGTTTTACCGCGTAGAATACACACCCAGATATACCTAGCGAATGATACGATATATTTGATCGAAAAAGATCGTATTTACATGGTATTTACCTTTTATTTTGTCAAATTTAGTCGATAAGCTAATTGAGAATGCCATACGAATTAATTGGACAAAAACAATGTAATTTTGACACTTTTGATTACCACTACATCTGGGGTCTACCTTACTTTCTATTAAAGGTATAACTTTTTTTTTACGCCTTTTGTCATCGTATTCTTTTTTAACTCGGACGCAATTACTGTCAAGTTAATAAGAGATAGTAATGTTGACAATACGATTACAATAATATCAATGCTAAATAGAACCATGTAAGCCATTCAAAATTCAAAATCAAAGTTCAAAATTCAAAATATTTATTCAGTAAATAGGCCACATGAGGGCTCTTTTACGTCAGTAATATAGGGTGAGTCTACCAGCGCTTCGGACAAGACCATCATTGTGGAGAAGAAGCGCCGCAAGAAACTCCAGCAGAAGTTTTTTTTTTTTTTTTTTTATATCGGTGCACCTGGCATTCCATAATCTCTGCCTACCCTATTGGGAGACAGGCGTGAAGGTATGTATGTATGTATGTATGTAATTGACTGTCAGCACGTGCAAATACTAGTAGATAACAATCCCAACTGACATTCGTTTTATCAGACCAGAATTTTCAAGTGTCAATGAACCCAGATTCACAAACGCTGTTAATATCAAACGTTGGACTGATTTCAAGTCCAATTTGACATCTTATTTACTTGCTAAAGTCCAATCTACAAGTGACATCGCATTCACTAGTTAACGTGAAAGTAACTAGTAGATGTATTTCAATCTAATTTAAACGAAGCTATTTCAATTATAATTTAAGCGTTCAACTTTGTTGGAGAACATGTCTCGCGTACGAATGTAATGCAGCTTCAACGCCCATACTTTCTATATAGTTCAACAAAATTGCTCCATATCAGGTCTTGGGGCATGGAACGAGTTTATATAGTGCTTTAATAGGATTATTTGCTGGCTCACGCTGAACAAAGCAAATCTAATTATTTAGCGGTTATTTCACAAAGTGTGCTCGAAACCAAACTTTACTTAATTACGGACATTACTTAACTATATTAAAGCGAACGGAGTTTTTGGTTTAATACGGTTATAAGTTCGTTACTGAATATTGAGTTATGATTACATTGTTCAGGTATAATTTCACGTTTAATATTGCCATTACAATGGCCGCAATGTTATATTTTATTTGTCATTCTTGACGTAAAGACTTCGTTGTGTTCTCCCCCTAATATATTTTTTTAATTTAATGTTATTGGCCTTACATCTATCTAAATACACTAATATTATAAAGAGGAAAGATTTGTATTTTTGTGGGTGTGTATGTTTGTAATGAATAAACTCAAAAACGAATGTACCGATTTCAAAAATTCTTTCACCATTGGAAACCTATATTCACCTTGAGTGACAAAGGCTGTTTTATTTTTCTGCGTGAACGGAGTCGCGCGCAACAGCTAGTATTATATAAAAGGCAAACCTGACTCACTGACTTAGAAATGACTTGACATCTCTAATGAAATGACATTGACGACTTCAAGCATATTTTTCTTGAAATGGGTCTGTAATTAACGCTCGTAACTGTACTATTATTTTATGATTAAAAAAATGACCTACTGCGCAATGATGATGTTCTCCGAGGCGCTAGTAGATAATAGTAACTCTATATAACCGTTGTGTTTATGAGACCTCATGTGGCGAATTGAATGACTAAATATTTAAAATTATGAATCTTTGAATGATGCTACTCGGTTATATGTTTACGACACCGTTTGCCGAGTTGAGTAAACCATTTTTACTTGAACACTATCTTAAACCTGTGTAAGAGTTAACCCTCCCAGTAACTACAACTCGTAAATCGCAAAGTATCGGGTTTCTGATAAAGCGCTCGAAGGGTTACTTAATACTTTAAAGTATATCTTTAGTGCATTGTTCAGCTCGGTTGTATAAAACTATAAAACATGGCACGGACGTGACACTGAGCTGTTGCCGGACAAAGATACGTTTTGGTAATTTACTCGTACTTGAGGGATTTGATCTTTAGGGTTAGGTTTTTGGAACAAAAAAATTGACAAAAATGTAAAGGTTTCCAAAACAGTTAACAGAATCCCTAAAAGAAAAAAATAACGCCTTTTTATCATACTAATTTGAAAAAACTAAAGACAGGCGTTGATTTAAAATATTGTAGCACGTCGATTTCAGTTAGTCTGACCTAATATTGATTTATCAAGTATTTATTTTTTACTTTTTTTCAAGTCATACCGCGCATAAGTTCTTCAGTAGTCTGAAGAGAAGTCTCTATATAAATTTTAATACTAAACAATTTCCTAAATCGGCGTAGTTATTTTTTAGATATATGTAGGTACTTATTGTTATTGCTCGCGTGAAGTCTGTACCACCTACCTCGTAATAGTACATTACTTAACAAGGGCTGTAAAAGAAAGAAAGCCCGAAATCGCAGGTATTTGAGACCCGAGCCGTAGGCGAGGATTGTAAATATGCGATAGAGGGTTTTCTTTTTTACTGCCCGTGATGAGTACACAATTGTACGTCTTCACCTGGCCACAATGCGAGTTTTACCGTGCGCGCAGCGTGCGATAAAACTCACATTATGGCCAGGTGTTACGTAAAATATTTTACGTAACACCTACGGCTCGGGTCTCAAATACCTGCGATTTCGGGCTTTCTTTCTTTTACAGCCTTTGTTAAGTAATGTACTATTAATTTGACATCTTAATCCCTAGTAAGGTTGTCTGGATGAGACAACTAATATAAATTACTTCTACATTCTAACTTAATATCTATTTCTACAGGCCTGGCTTCTGAGGGCCTTGCACTACGCTAACTAGCGTTTCTATTCGTTTAGTTTTTAAACCAATCGCGTCTCTGGTAGATCACGTGACTTTTTGTATCACGTCATCTACCAGAGACGAAATTGGTTTAAATATTAAACGCTACTTAACGTAGTGCATCTTGGCAATGGCCCCCGACTTCCTACGCGTAGTAAAATTAATAATAAAAAATATATCTAGGTATATGTCTATCCTATTACAATCAGATTAGTCGAAAACGTTACGGTAATCCGTTGCGCCACTTCAAAGTAACCCAAACCCAAACCCTTTCCCATTTGTAAATTAGGATTATCAAAATTATTAAGTTAAAATCCGGAACCCATTCTCCAAATAAATATTAAAGCCTCAAAGCATTATTCAGCGTTAAAAGCACATTAAACCTTTAAAAGTGAGTCACGCGTGAAATATTACCCGAATATAGGTCAAAGTGTTAATATTCGGCACGGCGAAACCCGCGCGTCGCGGTTGTATAAATAATGTCTGTTTTTGGAGCACAGCTGTTTGGAGGACATGTTTTTATCAACGTAGCCATTTATCACTGTAGCCAAAAGGCAATATAAAAAAAATAATAAGCGAAAGTCGCAGTCATTCTATGTTCCTACGTATGTACTTATATTCTTTATTATACAAGAATACAAAGACGCTGTTTCGCGTGGTTGCCGGGCTAGAATAGCGCCACTCCATGTCTTCCCGTGGAAGTCGTAAGAGGCGAAAGATTTGTGTACAAACAGAGTCCGGAGTCAGTATAAACAAAAATTGTATAAATAAACCTTTAGTTAGACTGGCCCTACAATCCAAAAACTCCTACATTATGTGCATCAAAATTTATAATAAGTTACCTGACGATTATAAAGAATACTAAGATATTTAAGAAAAAGACCTAAGAATGGCTTAATGAGAAATGTTTTTATTCTATTAATGACCTTTTGAATTATAACAATTAATAATGTAATTTTATTGTGACATTTAATTTAATCTGGGTAATCTCTTTTTTTCTTATAGGTTCTTTTTTTTTTTTTCTTTTTTCTTTTAATTATAATATGTAAGCAAAAAGTGTGAACGCCTGAAAAGGTAAGGGCTTAGTTAGACTTTAATATGATAATAGTGCAATTATTGATCACCCTTGTACTGTACCTAAATTCTTCACAATAAATTGATTTGATTTGAATGTCACGCCTGTCGTTGTTCAAAACAGTGACCCAAGAGGGAGTTATTTGAGTCAGTACCAATTACAAGTCTCCTCATTAGAGTCAACTAATTATAATTCTGGGCCAGTTAGAAACTAGGTCATAATGACATAATCAATCAAAAATTATGTAGGTATATGAGATTTATTTATGGTTCGACTTTGCTTCACTTTGAAAAAGGTCCATAGTAGCCCACAAACTATTTGGTTTGCAGTATTGACGGGTCAAGTTAGGTTTGTCGTCAAAATGAGTGAGAAAGAGAATATCATCAAAGTTTTAAGATATTTTTAAGATACCCTTTAAGACATTTTAACGAAACATTTGATTCATTTATGAAGCATTTTAAAACGCAAGGGTCTACGTATAAAAAAATCGACTTTTATGAATGCAGACGTTATGATACTCAGGTACTTTAATGAAAGGTCAGAGTTGAATTAACTTCTATGCAACCAAAAGTCCTTTTAACTTCGAATTTTGTCCACGCAAACAGGTATAAAATGTTTTTAACGAAAAAGTCGTTTAACCACTGAAGCAGAACGACAAAAACACGAGATATTCTAACCAACTACAATAAACCTAATGTAACATATAAAACCCCCAATAAACTGGGGTGTTTTTCCAACATGGCAACCCCTGACCTCCCCGCCGCAGTCGTAACGAAAAAGGTCGCTCCATTAGCATTTAAATAGCCTCGGTGTTGCCACTTTATAGACAAAAGTCTCCGATGTTGGAAAGAAAGAAATAATTCGATTAAAGTTAATTTGAAAAATGTAAAGCAATGAAACAAGAAAAATTAAGTAAAGAAATGTTTACGGGGTGATTTTAATTATGGCTTCATTATTTGTGTCGTAACTCTGTCTATGTTTTAAAAGCACACATCAATTAATAGTTGGTTACCTTAGAACTCAAAAAGTCGGCCAAATCTAACCGTTGTCCAACCAACGAGGTTCATGTAGCCCGACCGAATGCCAACAAGAAATTAATGCTATTAGGAAAAGCGATTTATCTTTTGAGAATGTAAGTATGTAGCTGGTTAGCCAAGTTCCTATTACAGTCGAACTCAAAACCAACTATACATTCCAGTACCTTGTCGCAGTAACGTATTAAACTTAGAGTGTTTTGAATTTAGTCAATCAGTAACTGCGAGAAAGTACTAATATGTACGGCAACTTGAGTGTTCGACCGTATGATCCTGCCTACGAAGCAAGCGGTCCCGAGTGCAAATTCCTGGATAGGAAAAATATTGTGACGAGTATTTACTTCTGCCTGAATGTTGGATGTTTACAATGTATATGTATGTATGGAAATTGTGATTTAAGAATAGTTGTGCCTTGAGCTTATGACTGACTGTCCCTTGGTATTTATTTATTTTACTTCATTTTTAATTGCCGTGGCAACCGCCAGCTTCGAATAGTGCCACTCCATGTCTTGCCGTTGAAGTCGTAAAAGGCGACTAAGGGAATAAAGGCTTGTAGTATCGTTAGGCGATGGGTTTGCAAACTGTCACTAATACGCTGGTAAACATTTTAACCTGTTTGTGCAAAATGTGGTTACCGAATCAACAACAACTTTTTAGAGTTGTTGGTAGTTTTGTAGCTATGCCTACCCCACTCTGGGAATGAAGACGTGAGTGTATATTATATACCTACATACACTCACGAGGTTAGTATATACACTCGCGGTCAAATAATTCGGGTCAGAGTGCGTTTTTCATACAAACGAGGCTATTTCGAAGCCTTGGTCCCTAGCCAGGGGTTGTTTTGAGTGAGGTTTAATGGTGGATACTCCAAGGTTCAATAGAGGAGGTCAAAAGTTCTTAAGATACCTAACTGATAGCACAATCAGTTGACACCACAGCGAGAGAGTTTGGGTCAGCATTTGGATTTACTTACATTTTATTGTCATTTTAGATGTTTTTCTGAAGATGCACAATTCCGGCGTTAGCCGCAGATTCAATCAGTTGGGTGTCCTAGGCACTCTGGAAGTCCTGTATCGATGCTCGGGGCATACATCATCAGATTTCACTACAAGCATCCCCTGGCGAGGAACCAAGGCTTCGAAATAGCCTCGTTTGTATGAAAAATGCACTCTGACCCGAATTATTTGACCGCGAGTGTATAAGTGAACTCTTCTATATACCTACTTGAAAAGATACTTACCAAATACCTTCGCGCGGCATGAGAATAAATCCATAATAAAGTGAGTAAGTTTTGTTTAGCAACAGGAAATTCCATTTCCCGCACCATTTGCTCCGAGAGTAATGTGCTCGAAAGAAATTTATTAAGAGTTATTTAACCACTATCTAGTAATAAATGGGGCATTGGAAAAGTTTGTTCTTTCATCCGATAATTACTTCGAGTTTATAGAAAATATTCTAAGGATTATGCGATGATTCTACGAAACTGCATTATAATGCGTCTGTTGAAGTAATCGTACTCAAAGTTTGTAGCTTACATATTAATTTTTACATGGCAGCTTATATTTTTTCATTGATACAGTCATATCGTTTCATCATCGTTCAAAGAACACCAAGAAGAAGATTTTGGGACACACAGTCGGGTTTGGGAAATCTCGGAATTGGGATTGTTCATATTTTTTACAATTACTCCAATTCGAAAACCATTTCGAGGAATGGGGTTTTAAAGCCGTTCTGCATTATTCAGTTTTTGAAATATTTTTCTATTTTGGATATTTCGAGAAAAGTATAATTAACCTTTGTTTGACTTTCGTTTTCGGCTTGAAGCCGTCCTAGGTGTATCTTACGGGTTAGGCGAAAACAGTTTGAAATAAGTAGTATGTTTTAATACAATATTACGATCACTTTTTTGCATTGGATATCATTTAATTGTTGTAATTTATTAGGAAACGCCATCCCAAATTTAAAATACTCATGTCATCCATAAAATGTCTGCTAAATAAATAAAGATATTTAAACAAAGCTACTGGGAAAAATACAAAATTAATGAAATTGGTGTCTTAAAATGTCCTATTATTTCGAATTAGAAAGTAAAAACCGCGAGTTACTTTTTTTGGTCGATCCCAATTCACTTATTTTGCTTCAAGATAACTGTTCGTTATAAATTCTTCAGTTTTTATGTGAATATAACTTCAGCCAACGCGACGTCGTAAAAAATTGTATACGTAGAGTTAAACTAGCGCGTTCTTTCCTCATTATGACGTCATACATAGTAACACGCTACAAAATTGAAGAGGCACTTAGAGTTTGCTTACATTGATGTGCGACATCATAACTAGTTTATTTTATTACCTTGTCACTTTAACATCTTTGACCAATTCATGTTGAAGTTGAACATGACTTTAAGCGACCAAGTACTTATTACATAACTTTTACGCTTCTTAAAACTTTTATGGTTATTATTCATGACGTTAAGGATATCAAAGTAGGTTTTACTTTTTATGTGTCCTTGTAGGGATAATTTATCGTTGTTCCGATTCTCTACTCACCACTCACTCTATCTAGTTTCTTTCTAGTTTCTTGATTACCCAATTAAAAACTACACTTATTACCAGTACCCTGAGCGAGTTGAAGGCAATTAAATATAAATACGATCCAATTATACATGTCTGTGTTCCTAAGTCAGCGGAAACACGCCCACTGTTGGGCATAGGGTAGTAAACTATATGTAAATTGATTACGTATCAATGTTATTGAAACTTCAACCACCCTTCAGATCGTAATCACTCGTATAGGAGTCGTTAGTCGTTAATAAATGTTAAACCAACAAAACATACATACATATATGCATAAGCTCACGCCTTTGTTCCCAGAGTGGGGTAAGCAGAGCTACAGAATTACTAACAACTTTAAAAACTTGTTAATAATTCTGTAACCACATACGGTAAGATGTTTACCAGTGTATTAGTGACAGGTTGCAAGCCCATCGCCTAACAATACTACACAGCTTTTATTCCCTTAGTCGTCTCTTACAACATCCACGGGAGCACATGGAGTGGCACTATTCTAACCCGGCAATAATTGTTTTATTTCTTCAAAGTTTTAGTATTGTTACGTAACAACGCCATGTTACATGCTTTTGGTTATTGTCATCGGTTTTTTTTTTCAGATGTATGTATACGTTGAATAATTGATTTCTATTATATTCTATTCTAACAGGTAACCTTTTGATTAACACTGTTATTTTTTTATCAATGTAATGTAATTTTGTATTATTGCGAATAAATGTCTCTTTATCTTGATCTTTAACTATTTTTTCGGAAACTACATAACTGCGTTATTTCTAAGGATACCTTATACCTTTAAACGAGAAATTGTTGTACATACATATATATGTAATATTAAATTTAGTATGCATGGATGTTTCAGGGCGATAAATCCATCGAGGTTCATTTTGAGAAAACTTATTAAAAAAAAACCAGCAACGCTCAGTCATCCGATATACTACATCATTATACTCCATAGCAAATTTTAATAACAAATTAAAGCAAGGTTTCATTGCTTTTCCTCGGCATTTTCAAGTCTAGTTAAAGTTCCCGCCACTTCAAAAGGCTAAAAGTTGGGGAATAATTTTCTTTCTTGCCCTGAATGATGCGGCAAGAAACTTGTTCTGTGAGCGGAGCAAGTTCGATAACAAGGGGAATTGGCTGAACCACTGTTGGCCGACTTGATCCTGGAACTTGGCAGGTTTACTTCTATATTTATTGTCGTGTTAATTTTAAGTACAGTCAACCAATTTGATTCCTAGGCCACTATGGACTTTGTCAACGTGACGTTGTAAACCAAATCATAGGGAGTCTCTTACGTTTTGGTTGACAACGTCACTTTAACATAGTCCAAAGTGGCCTAGAAATCAAATTGGTTGACTGTACATGTGGAGTTTAAATTTAGTTTAAAAGACGACTGATATCCGTATAAAAATATAATGCACCCTGTATATATACTAACGTAAGGTGAAACCCATTAAAATATTCATCTTGCTTTTTCAGTTAGTTTCAGTACCCAACAACAAAACACGAAGTCATTCCATTATGCACTACACCAGGACCTAGATTCTAGGCTGTAAAAACCTATTTTTTAGTTAAAGTATTATTTTTTATTTTCTGTCAAATTCAAATGTCATAATGGCAGATATAGAAAGAGCATATTTCAAGCACACTTTATTTTTTTTGCGTTTATTTATTTATTTATCTATTTAAGTACATAACTATCCTTACAGGCTCACCTAATTCGACAATCTGGATTAAATATTATAATTACTAAACAAACATTACTATTTACTACGAATCCTTGTTATGGTAGCATACAATATACAAAGTTGTTTTTGTGAATTCATTCAAAGAACAACTGAATAGGTCAACCCCACCCAACACAACAAACAACAAGAGTGTAACTCTTACGCAAGTTCCTTCGTACAGTCGCCAATAAATAAATATATATGAATAAATGACGTGGTCAAAAATATTAAAACTTTCCCCCGTGTGGTTGCCGGGTTAGAATGGTGCCACTCCATGTCTTCCCGTGGATGTCGTAAGAGGCGACTAAGGGAATAAAGGCTTGTAGTACTGTTAGGCGATGGGCTTGCAACCTGTCACTAATACACTGGTAAACATCTTAGCCTAAGTGTGCAAAATGTGGTTGCAGAATTATTAACAAGTTTTTAGAGTTGTTAGTAATTCTGGAGCTCTGCCTAGTTGCCTACCCCATTCTGGGAATAAAGGCGTGAGCTTACGTACGTACGTATGTCACATTTGAAATTTTCAAGCACCCTTTATGTTCCGATATATTTGAGAGCAGGTTGTTTACCATCGAGTCAGTCTAGAGTACTCTTATGTTCGTTCCCAATATTCACACCGCACATACATTTGATACTTCAGTTTGAAATTTGACTCATTTTTCTGTGGAAAATCAATACTTTATCCCGAAGTAAACAAATCTATCCGCGGTTTAAATATTATCTACACTAATATAAAGAGGAAAGATTTGATTGTTTGTCTGTTTGAATTGAATAGGCTCCGAAACTGGGGAGTGATTCTCTCAACAACTACGGTCGGACGGACGAACGAGTGAATCTCCAAGCGGGGAGTTTAAGTAGTCCCGTCAGTGCGGACAAAACATTATAGCGCGTGCATTTTCAATTTGGCAGCATTGTTTCTGCCGATGAGATCGAACGTATAAGCTGCGATTTCGCTCGTTCGTCCGACCGTCCATTGTTTTTGAGAGAATAACACCCCTGACTGGACCGATTTGAAAAAATATTTCACCTTTAGAATCCTACATTATCCCTGATAGGCTATTTTTTATTTTTCTGCGTGGACGGAGTCGGTTTCCACAGCTAGTAACATACTAGTATTATGAGAAAAAGGGTATTTTTACTGTATTGGTAGGTTTGAGTAGGTTTACCCGTGTGGTTGCCGGGTTAGAATAGTGCCACTCCTTGTCTTCCCGTGGATGTCGTCTGTTAGGCGATGGGCTTGCAACCTGTCACTTATACACTGGTAAATCTTAGACTGATTGTGCAAAATGTAGTTACAGAGTTGTCAACAAGTTTTGGGAGTTGTTGGTAATTCTGTAGCTCTGCCTAGCCCACTCTGGGAATAAAGGCGTGAGGTTGTGTGGTAGGTTGGAGCACGCCGGGCAAGGGTCAGGAGACCAAACTGCGATAAAGGTCCAGGGCATAAAGGTCGACCTTCGTAACTTATGGGGTTCCAGTTATATTTTGTTATTTTAATATTTTCTACAAAAAAATATCATATAAATCATATAATTTAACGTTATCAAGTCGACGCTTGAAAGGTGAAATGGGATAAGCGACCAAATAGTAACTTTACAGGAGAGCCAAAAAATGGCTCAGATTTTTGAAAAAAAATCACTATAATTTATTTTATAAGCCGATTTTCAAAATTCAACTTTGTACATGATCATGATGGTGTTTTCTATATACTGTGCTCAATAAATTACCCACAAAGGTATTATTTTAGGATTTAGTGTAGCTTACGCAAATTGATCTCAAAAACTGCAGGAGGTAAAATTATCTAACCAAAAATTGTGGTGAAAAATGAAACAAGTAAAAATGTCTAACCGGAAAAAGATTTGAAAGATAATTAGGAAAAACTATCTAACCGCAAAACATTTCAAATTTAAGAACAATGTTAAATTATATAAAAGTCATTTTTAGCCAGAAATTAAATCATGACAAATAATCTAACTGCTATGAGCGACAATTTTAAACTTCAAAATATTTTATCTAAGCTAAAATTTAACCCTCATAATTTATTCTCCACTAATAAATCACCACCAAAATTCAAGATATTGATGAAAAAAGTAAAATATATAACAACTGTTACGAATATGAATGGGTCTTTAATAAAAATAAACTGAAAAAATCCAAATGACTAAACAAATATAGGTACAGTCAAGGACTTTAATTGTTAAGCCACCATGGAACCCTGTCAGAATGACAGCGTCAAACCATATGAACGAAATTACGCTAAAATTAATGATCAGCGTTATGCGACAGGGTTCCATAGTGGCTTAACAATTAAAGTCCTTGACTGTACTTCACCTATTTGAAATAAAAATACACAAATAAAGTTACTAAACAATTATCAGAGATCAAAAAAAAGTTACAGTCAAATTATTTGTCGACAAACTTTTTTGTACTAAAAACTCTAATACTTAGAGTAACTTTGGAATTAGCGACAGTAAGTAGTTTAAAAATTATTGCAAGTAAAACAGAATAAGCGACATTACTCTCGAAACTCATATCAAGTAAAAGGCTATAACCTACAATAGTTCGGATAAAGACGTTTAGGTTATTTGATCTAAGGCATTTTTTGTATTTCTGTAGATATAGGTAAAATTATATAAAGGAAATAAAAATACGTTTTACGATGAAGTAATAAAATATAACCGACACATAAAAAGAAAGTTGTAAAAAAGACAAACAGTCTAAGTAACATTTTGTAAAAAAACATTTTATCTAATCTCCAATATTCAAAAACCTGTAAAAAAGAAGTCGCTTAGTAACAAAAATAGATCGGTGTTTCTAAAAATCACCGATGGGATAAGCGACACAAAAGTCGTCATACGCGGGCACGAGACCCGGCTCATGCGACGCAGAAAAATCTGCTGATTTTAACGATGCATATAACTCAATATCACAAAAAATTTCGCTTTTCCCATTTCGCCTTTCAAGCGTCGAAGTGTTAATTATGCTTATGTGAATATGTGAACTTAAAAACTAAACTTTCTGAAATGTAGGTTTTAATAATCCTGCCTACGACGCCTACGTGGGTATAGATGGAAGTATTGCTCTGAGTGGTGTGAAAAATTGAGTGCTTACTTTTGACCACTTTTTATCCTCCTAAAAAATATCACAGTTTAAAAAAACTTTTTTTTGATTAAATTTGATATGTCCTGACGCGGTGATGTCCTTTATCCGACCGCATGAAAACTTTGAAGCCAAAGAGTTCGACAAATTAGTATCACAATTTAAAAAAAAGACGGTTGTTCGAGGGTTGGTAATTTATTACTCCTAATAAATGGTTTGGTTAAACTAAATTTCGGATACCTTTGACTGCCATACATATCGTTGATCATAATGTATTGTTAGTCATTTTTTTTGTCATAACTTCTTTCAGGCTGAAGTTACAGTTTTATATAAACGTTTATCGTGTAGATTCGTTAGGTTAGGTTAGGTTAGTTTTATAAAAATACTGAAAAAATAACCGTGTCCTGAGAAAAATGCATTATGACTTGCGAAAATTATAACTTAAAACACATTATGACTAAAAATCATTATGGCAGTCAATAGAGACCCAGGAGAGAAAAATATTCAGGGTGTCCTGTATTAAGAACGTTCACAATCAACTTGCTAACAGTCTTGATGACACGAAATAAATTTGGTGGGTATATTTTTCTCTCCTATTTGCGATAGTGGAAAGATCGCGAAGCTCATAAAAATTTCACACGAAACCGTAAAATTGAATATTTATTTACTTCCGTTCTCATTTCCGCACGCGTGGAAACTTACTTAAATCTAAATCTACAAAAGCACTATAAAATTCCTTCCCCAGAGAAAATAAAGACCGAAGGAAAGTATGAAAAGTCGTAGTTTGGAAACCCAACTTAGAGCTCTAAATCACTTAGCCCGAGTTTTAGAGAAGGAACGCTGGATAATGCGGCTGATATTTTCGTTCGTATGTTTGTTTCGTTTGTTATGGTTACTTGGCAACCGAAGTGCATTAGTGTGATACTCCTGCAAGTGCAGTTATTAACTTATGTTTACTGATTACCCGTAAAACGATAAAGTGCCACCTAATAGGCAAAAGAGAAAGGAGACAAGCCCGATACACAGTGAAAATAATAAGAAAACTAAGAATTCAACCATATTTGCAGTACCTACGTACAACCGATTCGACATCCTTAACAATGATGAAATAGAAGCAACGGAGAAACCGGCTACTGAGTACATACCCAAGCCTGAGCCTATCTTCGTGACAGGAGTCATGAATGTCACATCACTTAAAGCAACACTAAATAAAATTGTTGACAATAACCTATATACGATGACAACATTAAGATCCGGCCATATCATTAAGTTAATGCCGAAGGATATACAGACCTATAAAATAATAAGAGAACAGTTCATAACAAACAATGTAGCACACTACACTTACAAACTGAAATGCGAGAGAGCATATAGAGTGGTATTACGAGGACTTCACGCAACAGAAAATACCAGTCTAATTAAAGAAGAGTTGAAAGAACAAGGACATGAAGTCAGGCAAATAGTAAATGTTCCACACAGGTCTACCAAAGAGGCATTACCCGTGTTCTTTGTGGACCTAGAACCTAATAAAAATAATAAGGACATATTTAAATTAAGATATTTAAGCCAAATGAAAGTTACCTTTGAAGCCCCGTATAAAAAAAAAGAAATCATGCAATGTAAAAGATGCCAAAGATTTGGTCACACTAAAAATCAGTGCCTTAGACCATTTAGATGTGTAAAATGCGGCAATGAGCATCCTACTGCAACATGCACCAAAACACCAGACACAGAGGCAACATGCGCAAACTGTCAAGAAAAACACCCTGCGAGCTATAAAGGCTGTACCAAATATAAACAATACAAGGAAAGAATACTTAAAATCAAACCAACCAATAAAGATTCTGCCCCAACTCGAAACGCAAAAGAGATTAAAACAACAGAACAAACAGCAAAACATAACATAACACACACTAAATCTGCGAAAGAAAATAGGAGCTACGCGGATGTAACAAAAGATGGACCGCTCAACGAAGAATTAACTGACTCGGGAAACTTCCCAGAACGACTAGAACTAATGTTTGCTAAATTTCAACAAATCATGATCAACATGATGGACAAAATGATGGACCGTATGATCCAGCTTGTTTCAAGCCTTATTACGAAATGAATCACACACTCAGAATTGCCACTTGGAATGCCAATGGCTTGACGGAACGACGTCAAGAACTTCAAACATTTCTCCAAACAGAAAAAGTCGACATAGCATTAATCTCCGAGACGAGATTCACTGCAAAATCTCACTTTATAATAAATAATTACACAGTTTACACGACAAATCACCCATCTGGGAATAGCCACGGAGGAACTGCTGTAATCATAAAAAATAACATTAAACATTATGAACTAGAGAGATATCAGACAGATAAAATTCAAGCAACATCAATAAAAGTGTACAACGATAAAGTTGAGACAACCATGTCTGCAGTGTATTATCCACCCAGACACAAAGTTACTAAAAATGACTACAACTCGTATTTCTCTTCCCTGGGCTCCAGGTTTATATGTGGCGGGGATTGGAATGCGAAACACACGCACTGGGGATCGCGTTTAATCACACACCGAGGAAGGCAACTATATGGCACTTTACAGAACCTAAATCTCGAGTGCATGTCCTCACGCGAACCGACATATTGGCCAACGGATCGAAGTAAAATCCCCGACTTACTGGACTTCTTTATCACCAAAAATATAAGTCGAAATTACATGTCCACTGAAACGTGCACGGATCTATCATCTGATCACACACCAGTCATACTAAATGTCAACTCAAGGGTGGTGCTGGTTCAACCAGTGCAAAGGCTATACAACAAATCTACCAACTGGGAAATGTATCAGGAAATCTTGACATTAGAAACTAAGCTCTTGAATCCATTACAAACAGTAGAAGACATAGAAGAGGCTATAGAGAGCCTCAATAAGACCATACATAAAGCAGCTACAACCTCCACAAAAGCGAAGAAAAAGTTGCCTCCAATGTTAAATGAATACCCAAGAACGATCAAAGAAAAAATAGTCGAACGCCGTAACCTAAGGAAAGTATGGCACGGAACTAGGTATCCTGCAGACAAAACTGCATTCAACCGAGCCTCTAACGAACTGAAAAACTTGATTAAAACTTTCAACAGCAATAATCTACAAATGTTCCTTTCTAACCTGACTCCAGGTTTAGACACAAACCACTCACTCTGGAAGGCAACACAAAAATTAAAACGTCCAAATAACCATGTACCTCCTATTAGAAAAAACAACGGAAACTGGGCCAGATCAGACACGGAGAAGGCTAAAATTTTCGCGGAACACCTTAGTAAAGTGTTTCAACCACTTCCCGATCTGAAACCCGAGCAAGGCACTGAAATTAAAAGCTACCTGGAAAGTGCGCTACAACTGTGCCTACCAATAAAATATGTAAGTCCCACCGAAGTAGCTGGCGAAACAAAACACCTAAAGGACGGAAAATCACCGGGATACGACCTTATAGACAGCACTCTTCTGAAAAATCTTCCAAAAAAAGGTATTGTTGCAATAGCCAGGATCTTCAATGCCTGCTTACGACTTTCCCATTTCCCAGGACAGTGGAAAATAGCACAAGTTATAATGTTACCCAAACCTGGTAAGCCACCTAATGAAGTAGACTCATACCGACCTATTAGTCTTCTACCCGTAATAGGTAAACTCTTCGAAAAGATACTGCTGAAGAGGATGAAGGTGCACTTAAATGATGTTATTCCAAATCATCAATTTGGGTTTAGGGAAAACCACGGAACAATCGAGCAAGTCCACCGAATTGTCGACGTAATAAGCAAATCGCTCGAAGAAAAGAAGTATTGTTCTGCAGTCTTTTTGGACATTAGCCAGGCTTTTGACAAAGTCTGGCACGAGGGCCTGTTATATAAAGTTAAAAGGTTACTCCCACACTCATTTTACCACATACTACATTCATATCTCAACAAGCGATGCTTCGAAGTTAAATTCCACGACGATCTTTCAGACTTGTACGAGATTAAGTCAGGAGTGCCCCAAGGAAGTGTACTGGGACCAGTCCTTTACACCATATTTACGGCTGACCTACCAACAACAGACAACACCATTATTGCGACATATGCAGACGACACGGCTTTACTCTCCACACATATGAATCCAATAACTGCATCTGAACACCTACAACATCACATTGACAAAATTGAGGATTGGCTTAAAATCTGGAGAATGCACGCAAATCAAAGCAAATCTACTCACATAACATTCACACTCAGGAGAGATACCTGTCCTCCGGTGACAATAAACAACGACGAAATTCCGCAGGACGAACATGCAAAATATTTGGGCATGCACTTAGACAGAAGGCTAACATGGCAAAAACACATTTGGACCAAGAGAAAGCAACTTGATTTAAAACTGCGTAGTATGTACTGGTTAATAGGACGCCACTCGCAAATGAGCACTCACAGCAAGATGACAGTTTATAAAGCCATTTTAAAACCAATTTGGACTTATGGTATCCAGCTCTGGGGCACAGCCAGCAATAGCAATATTGAGATACTGGAACGATTCCAAACCAAAACACTTAGATCCATCTTCGACATACCACAGTACATCAGCAATAGAATTATATATCTCGACCTAAAACTACCAACTGTCAAACAGGAGATCATGAAATATAGCATCGACTACCAGAAAAGACTTGCGAATCATAAAAATGAACTTGCCCTTGGACTTTGGGGAGATAAAAGTACATGTTATAGGAGACTGAAAAGACATAGTGTTCAAACACTAATGGATAGATTTATCAGGATGGAATGAGACACCCAACTGAGCAGTGTCTCACCAAGCTAAGGAACCCAAACAGATATAATATATATCAAACACCGAAATGGCTTATTGTTGTGTTCAACAGATTGCCATGATGCAGAAAAGAGAAAAAAAAAAAAAAAAAAAAAAAAAAACTGATTACCCGTGCCAAGCAATGAAAAAGAGTTAAAATAATATTTTACCCGTAAATAATATACAATAATTGTTTAGTATTTTATGATAATATTAGATATTATAAAGGGGATTAATTAGGGTATATTTTATTATCTTTTAGATTTGGTGGACCGTTTAGGAAATATGGATCTTGAAAAGTGTAATTTTTGCCACAGTTGTGTAGCACAAAGTACCTACACCAAAAGCACAAGTAGTAAAATCTGTAAGATATTTTAAATAACAGCAGATATATCGAACTTTAAAGGAAAACGACGACTAACAATCAATTTTACCAAACTGGAATAAGACTTACTCCGAGATTAGTGTATACAAATATAGAGTTTAATCTAGGTATAACACCATATTATTTTCGTTTGGTTGAATCCGCCCCACGTAGACTTTATTTGTGTTTGTGATACAGGGGGCTAAAGTGTTTATACCCACTGAAAATTTAGGTAATATATTTTTAAAAAGATTTTTGTCCAGGGTTTTATAGCTGGGTAATTATTCGAGCGGTTCAACCGCCTCACTTTTGTGGACATAATTTTGAAGACCTGGGTGTATATTTTGATGCCGTTTTTACATATTTGTTAGATGTCCGGTAAAAGATATCTAACCAGAAACGAAATCGAAATATGCAGCCACTTCTACAATTTTTTTACCACGAAAGTGATCATCATCATCATCATTTATTTATTGCATATCACATTACAATTCAATTTTGCATTTTTTGATTCGCAACAAACGCCCAAATAATGACCCAGCTAAAGCCGTAAATAAAATAACACAAGAATTGCACGTGGAAGTTGATCAATTAAAGATTGTGTACATCACTACATAGTATAAAACAAAGTCGCTTCCCGCTGTCTGTCCCTATGTTTGCTTACATCTTAAAAGCTACGCAACGGATTTTGATGCGGTTTTTTTTAGTAGATAGAGTGATTCAAGAGGAAGGTTTTTATGTGTAATAAATTTTGTTTTATGTACGTGTGTTATAGAAAACTCAAATAAACCGAAGCGAAGCGAGGGCGGGTCGCTAGTTGTACATATTTAGGAAAGTGCGTTCTCTTTCATCTTAGGGGCGTAGTAATAAACTAGTATTAAGATTCCTTTCTCCAAACGCGTCAAAATAACAATTTTCTTTAACATTTAGAATACCATGAGGCAATGGACATTTTAGTCATGATCACTTTCTAACGGTTCTTATAAACTCTTGCCTCCAAGTATTAGTCCATTGACGTGACTTTCCAATAAATGCAGTCTTTGAACTTTATATTTTGCCGAAGCGTTCCAGAGACCAGCTGATAAGGGCCCATTACCATTTAGATTGAGTGGCCGAGGCAGAATTACAATCTGTTGATGCTGAATACATTATGGGTTCTGGTCCATTGCTGGCATCGAAGGTAATTATTGAGTTTTTTAAATATTTTGCTAGGGAACTTAACAAACACGACCATTGATTGTAATTAAATGGTAAACAGTGTGTGACCTCTATAAGAACATAATTTTTAAGTAACGATAGCTTTAAATGCTCAGAACCGTTTAAAGATAATTAATAGCTCCAATAAAGGGGTTTGTGTAAAAGTGTTGTCATTTGTAAAAGTCGTACATTTTCAAGGTGAGCGGCCATTAGTATAAGTGGTAAATTTTGATAGAATAACTAAAAATAAACATGTTTTGTTATGTAATGTAATACTCTTAAGTGCATCGGAGCCGAGATATTCATTATTCATACCTAGGCGTACTTTTAGTACCAAAAACTGAACACTTAAATCTTAAATATCTCGGCTCCCATAGTACTAAACGCGATAAATTATATATATCTATGTGTATTTTGAGGTCCTCTAAATAACTATGTTAAAATCATCCGTGGTCGCTGAAAAAAAATAATTATACAAACAAATTTACCCAATGCCCTTTAGTGTAATTCAATTTGAAAGGGTCCATCGAGCAGCAGAACATTAAGTTAAAGTAAAATAAAAGTTAATTGTAAAATATTGGCCGTGTGGTTGCCGGCAGATGGCCGTGTGGTTGCCGGCAGATTAGAATAGTACCACTCCATACCTTCCTGTGGAAGTCGCAAGAGACGACTAAGGGATTAAAGGCTTGTAGTATTTTTAGGCGATGGGCTTGCAACCTGTCACTAATATACACATGATATACATCTTCGCCTGTTTGTGCAAAATGTGGTTACAGAATTAACAACTGGCTGTTAAAGTTGTTGGTAATTCTGTAGCTCTGCCTACCCCACTCTGGGATGAAGGCGTGACGGTATGTTTGTTTATGTTTTGTTTTGTAAAATATTTGAGCTATTGTTGAAACATTGCGCTGCGAATTTACTTAGTTAGTATGATAAAAAGGACAACTTATGAAAACAATATACATGTTTTAATTGAATTAGGATGCATAAATAGTTAACTGTTGTCAAAATATTATGTTCGTATGGATATCACACAACACTGTTTATGATCATTGAATACAAAACGGACACATTCCAAAATAATTTGCTCTTGCATTAAAAATCTTATACGAACAGCTTCTAATTTTAAAATGCAACACTGACTCATTTTGGAATGTGTCCGTTTTGTATTGAATGAACGAATGATCATTGCCTTTAGATATATTTATACAGTCACGAGATTTAATTTGGTACCCACCTTAGGTCCAATGTCAATCTGACATTCTACAACAATAAGGTCGAGTTTCCTAAAAGTTACAAATGATTTGACATCTCTAATGACATGGACGACTTCAAGTATAATTTTCATGAAATGGGTCCCAAAGTAACGCTCGTGACCGTACTGTGATCTACATTACTGTCAGTTAAGTTAATTGGAGCTATCATAACACTGACAATACTATTACAAATAGATCTAAAGACAATGTATCTAATCCACATTGTAATAGTTCATCCCGCTTCGATGTTATAATAATATAGATGAAGTTATGACAGCTCTTATTCATGAGACAATAAGAGTTGTCATAATGTTAACAGTTGTGATTACGATATAAATGTAAGATAGGCTAAAGCAATTTATATAACCTATTTGCCTAATTAGGTCTTTTTTGGTTTAGCTTATTCGTAGGTGTTAGAGAGTTTGTTGTTTAGAAATAGGATATAGGTACGACAATAAATTGTTTTCTATCCGTATTAAATTACTTAAATAAGTTACAGATTAAATTTCATAACGCAGACTTAATGCTGCAAGCGTTTTCTACCAGTCGACCTAAAGGAAATTCAAAAGGTAGCTTACCTACTGCGAACCTGAGACTATTCTTTTTTAAAGATCAATATTGAAATATCTTCGAACGTCTTCTGCTCCAAAATGTTACCTGTAACAAAAAAAGTATTTGTGAGGGTTGTATATTTGTTAAAAGTTAAACTTAATTACTTAAAATAACAAAGATCAAATCCTTTTGGTACCGTTTGGTAACCACAATTTCGTAACCGCCTTTAATGTTAAATTTATTATAATAGGTGGTTACAAAATGTATGTATTAATGTATGTAATGTGGTACCAAACGATACTAAAGGGATGAAATATTCACCATTGAAAAACAACAATGTTTATGTTACTGGGAGAACTGTCTTCAAAAAAAACATTCTTGTAATAGCACCTGAAATACTTACAATACAAGTACATTATAACATTCTATTCATATTAACAGTTCTTAGAAGCCTGACATTATATCATAAAACCCGATTTACACATATTCTGAGCCCATGTTCCTCTTTGTACTTTCTCCAATTGCTATCGTATTGTGAACATTATGATAGCTCTTATCGTCCCGACAATAAAAGCAGCCGAGTCGTAATATATACGACCGCTTTTGGGGTAAAGACACAGTCAAATGTTTTAGTTCCTTTTCCAAAACTTGTTATCACATAACCTTGGAGAATTTAAAATATTTTTTTTTACTGTCAATTTGCCAAACGTAACGTTTATAATTTAAAAATGCGCGTTAACGACACATTTACCCTAGTTGGTAGTGACCCTACCTACTAAGCCAGCGGCGGTTCGATTCCGGGTATGGGAAAATATTTGTGTGATGAGAGTGAGTATTTATTTCTAAGTCTAAGATGAATTAAAATACCTATTTATTTATCTACAATATTTTTAAAAATATTATTGTCTAGTACCCATATTACTTGTTTATACAAAGCTAGAGCTTAAGTTTGGGGCTGCGCTGTGTCAATTTTCCATGTGACATGATCCCCTTCTTGAGCTACGAGTAACTAATATTCTGTCACGGATTTGTCAGATTTTCCTCTAATTTATTTGTTTTATTATTTACTAACTTCTGCCCACGACTTCGTCCGCAAAAATTTCAATTATCGTTATTCCCTCGCGAACTTTTAACGACTTTTTTTTTCTCTTTTATCGAGTGTCCCAATGTAGGTAGTTTAATAATTTGAAATAATTTTTACTTAGCTTAATTTATTAATTTTGTGTCATTGTGCATTAGTCTACCAACTGTAATACCATGTAAATATACTTATACACTTAAATTTTCCGGAATAAAAAGTAGCCTATGTAGCTATCTCCATTGCAAATTAAAAATTAAAATTACATCCATCTCGAGAAAAATAAACGTATATTTAAGAGAAAACTAATGAAATATCTTTTAGATACACTGCCTTAGAATTATATCATCGGTATCCATTGTGTCGAACTAAACATTGTATAATATTAAGATTATAGTACTCACTGTTATTTTAAAGTCTTCCTGCAGACAAACTGTACTAATACAGTTTTGCAGGGCTTTTGTATATTTGTAATTTTTGTTGCTGGTTTAATAAATAAATAAATAATAATAAATGATAATTATAATAATAAATCCAGCTGTTGCAACTGGAAGGAGTAACAAACTAACACACATACACACGAACTTTCGCATTTATGATATTAGTAGGATAGGATTTTATCTGTCTTCTGCGTGAAAAGCAAATCTTTACGCCCACGTGCAGTATTCCCCGTATGCACGGAGCACGGACATTACGCTGAGCAGTAAAGTGAGCGCTTACTTTACTACCTCGTAAACTAAACGCTATGAATCTCATTCAGATCTTGTTGGAATTATGATTTGGGCCGCTATTGGAGGAATCTGAGAGGATCTGTTTTATCGTCGGATATAACTGAGATGGTTGGTGAGGAATACGAATTTTTAGACACGGAGCTACGTTGCAGTTGCTATTTTAAACTACCTCAGGAGCAAAAATATCGGGTCAGAGTGCGTTTTTCATACAAACGAGGCTATTTTGAAGCCTTGGTTCCTAGCCAGAGGTTATTTTGAGTGAGGTTTAAAGGTGGGTACTCCGAGGTTCAATAGAGGAGGTCAAAAGTTCTTAAGACACCTAACTCATCGCACAATCAGTTGACACCACAGCGAGAGAGTTTGGGTTCGCATTTGGATTTCCTTACATTTTATTGTCATTTTAGATGTTTTTCTGAACATGCCAATTCCGGCGTTAACCGCAAATTCAATCAGTTGGGGGTCCTAGGCACTCCGGAACTCCTGTATCGAGGGGCATACATCATCAGATTTCACTACAAGCATCCCCTGGCGAGGAACCAAGGCTTCGAAATAGCCTCGTTTGTATGAAAAATGCACTCTGACCCGATACTTTTGCTCCTGAGTGTACGTTCCTACTTGTACCTAAATTATATACGCTCTTATCTAGTGATCGTACTTTTTCTAGCATTTTTGGGGCGATGACGTGAAATTACACACGACAGCGACCTAGGGTTGTCGACGTGTATAATATGATTGACGTTTAAAATTATGTATCTAATATTGTGTTGTCGTTGAAAATCTAACACTTTTTTTCAAATCAGTTATTATAATTGTGTATAACATATTAGGTACCTACTGTAAATCAAAGTTCCTAAAATTTTTCGGACGGTATGCTGACGATTTATTTTTCGTGATTGCCCTGTCAAACAACAGTAACAATTATAATTATTGCAACTGTGTTACATTTTCTCATATAGTAAATTGACCCTTCATTACATTATGCATATTGGGTTGGGCTTGGCATGTTCTGAGAATATTTTCCGATTTGTTTAAAACGCTATTATTATATTTTTACTATTTTACAGCTATTGCACAGCAATCAGATGATAAACATGACGTTCCGTATTTTAAATTGAACGGTTTATTGTGTTGAATGGATTGTGCAAAGAGTCATTGTGAGAAAGGAGTGAGTGAACGGTTGACGTGTGAAGAAAGAGTCGTCTTAATAAATTCCCGACCCATGATATTTTCCCAAACCCTCAGTATATTTTTTGTAAGTAAAGAAACTCTCACAAATCCCTGAAGATGTATAAATACATTTATTTACTCTCGTTCCAACATTTCCTCCGGTTACATAGCTCGGAAACTAAATCGTTTCCCCGATATCCGCGGATAAAGCCCATGATAAATAGCGAAAACATACCGCCGCAATCCAAAACACACTTTCTTCTTTAAGCCGCAAGATCTATTTCCTACCGACAGCAAAACCATTTACAAAAGGAAATATTATTCAAAAGACATCAATCTGAATGGCAGGTGCCCTAGAACAATCAATCTCTGATTTCTCTCTGATGACTATTGTTGTCTTTCACTATCGTATGCAGCACGCGTGTGTGAGATAGGGACGGTCGTGTGACCGCGGTGCGGTTTCCTGTGCCGATATTTCACCGTAAAATGTTGTGTTTTTCTTTCGATCCGAGGTTATTTTGAGAGGATTCATTGCTAAAGTGTTTTTAGTGTGATTGCATAGGCGTTCACATTATTTTTCGTTTTGTAACACGGAGGTAACTTTACGTTTCGTTTCTATTGCTACATTTTGTTGGATGTAACGATGGAATTGGAAAACCTTTGCGTTATTGACATAATAGTGTAAGTGCTTCATTCTTGCGTTCAAAGTAAGCATATTTGCCTGATATTTAGTGTTTTTTTTTGTGAAAACCACTTTGTGCCTGGATTATAATAACAGCTGATCCGTTTCTATATTGGTGTACTTTATAAAATTTTCATTCTGTATAAAAGTCTTACTTGACCTAAAGTAGTAGTAAAAATAATCAGTAATGATATCGTTTAGATAATTGGGAACAACCCTAAATTATCCTTGAACTTGTAAACAACGAGTACTAAAAAAAATCTCGGAAAATAAAAAGGGAGTAAGTGCTGTGCCTATTTCCAGCTCCGCCGAAGTGTAGTTACAGTATCCGTAAATTTGCATGTAGAGTGACCCGTTTTTATTGCTATAAGTGTAGTCCTGAAGCTATTATAAGTTAGGTGGCACCGGGAAGTTAAGTCGCACTGAGTCGGCGGAGTGGTCACGTCGCAGATAAATGAGCGCGGAGATGATCACTTAAAGTGGAGCTGTTCGTTGTCAGTCTTTAAACCCTGGAAGCAGTATTATGAACTCTTATTAACCTGCCAAGAAGTGAAACGGACAGCTATATAACTATGATTACTTTGGCTCTTTCTCCGTCTGGAATAAGTCAAGTTTCAACGCAACTTTTAAGTTTTTCAGCTCTAAGAATGTAAATATAGTCTTGCTTTTAACCAACTGCAAAGCAATAGTGTTTGTGTTGTGTACCGGTGTGGGGATAAGACCAAGTGAAATTACAAACACAAAGGCTTTCCATCTTAGTCCTAAGGGTAGAGAATTAAATTGTAATCTTGAGAATGCAAATATGTATGCTTCTTTGCCTCCTCCTTGCAATTAAAAATAGCAAATAATATATCATAGAACAATTTCACACTAATTTACCTATTCCTAAACTAAACTCAACTGTGGTTACCACTATAAATATATAAAGAAATATATAACTGTCCATTCTGTCCATTTTAAAATGGTCTAAAACCTCCCGGGCTTTATCGAAGCTTTTCCTCCAACTTATCATTCCGTGGCCCGCCCGCTCTCCCGACCTGATATCATTTTAACGCTCCGTTATCAAGCTCGAGCCCATTTGCCTTTATATTTGCGTAACGACTCAGTTCCTGCCGCCGTCGGTTAAGGAACTGATTTATTCGATGATATGACAAAGGATTTAAACATTATAAATTCTGAGAAGTTCTTTTTTACAAAAAAAAAGTAGTTGTCTTAGTAAAAGCGATTGCATGGGTAATTCTTTAAATTACTCTTCATTTATTATGTTAACTAAACTAATTGCCTATACGCTAGCGCTTCCAAATTCGATTCCCGATATGATATCCTGAGTCAACGATTTTTTTTTTATATTTATGTATGTTTTTGTCTATATGTATATATTTGTATACCGTTGACTATGACCTATAGTATAAGCCTAGACTTTAGTTTGGGACAAGTTAATTACTGTAAGATTAACGGCTATTTATTGATTTAAATATTTAAATTAATATCAGGGGATAATCTCACTCCAATTGTCCTAGTCCCAAACTAATCTGTAGGCTTGTACTATGAGTACAAGATAAATACTTATAAACAAAAATACTATGTATAACAGTATTTTATTTCCTACTTATAAAAATACTTAAACACATAGAAAACATCCAACACTCAGAAAAAAATCGCTCATTGAATACAAAACGGACACATTCCAAAATAATTTGCTCTTCCATTAAAAATCGTATCCCAACCACTTCTAATTTTAAAATGCAACATTGACTCATTTCAGATTGTGTCCGTTTTGTATTCAATGAACGAAATATTCAGCGCTCATCATACAAATATTTGCCATTACCGGGAGTTGAACCCAGCACCACGAGCTTCATAGGTAGGCTAGGTAGCTTCACAACCCTACCAACTAAGCCAACGCGTTTTTTTAAATAATGGTTTGGTTATATACAAGTATTCCCTGTCGTTTATTTTGTAAAAACATCCGATAAAGGAAGAGTAGATTCGATCCAAAACAATATAAATTTTCCATTAAGATGGTGACGTTGAGTGACGGCGCCGGAACAAAAACAACGGTTGCCGCTTTAATATTGAATGATCTTTAAGAACGTATCTTTGAGAAAATCTTCCATGAACAGAATAATCTTTCAATGTTTGATGCTAGTGACACAAACAAAATAACAAAGTTTTTATAGGATAACGTACGGTCACGAGTGTTAATTAGGGACCCATTTCAAGAAAAATATGCTTGAAGTCGTCAATGTCATTAGAGATGTCAAGTAACTTGTAACTGTTAAGAAAGTCAACCTTATTGTTGTAGAATGTCAGATTGACTTTGGACCTAAGGTGGGTACCGTACCGAGTGATTCAAGGGGAAAAATTTTATGTATAATAAACTCAGTTTTATGTACGAGTGTTACAGAAAACTCACACAAACCGAAGCGAAGCGAGGGCGGGTAGCTAGTAGAATATAAGACATAAATTTCATTCGTCATTGTCATTAGAGATGCCAAGTCATTTGTAACTTATAGGAAACTCAACCTTATTGTTATAGAATGTCAGATTGACTTTGGACGTAAGGTGGGTATTTATGTCTTAGATACTACTAGCGACCCGCCCTCGCTTCGCTTCGGTTTATGTGAGTTTTCTGTAACACTCGTACATAAAACAGAGTTAATTATACATAAAATCCTTCCTCTTGAATCACTCCATCTGTTAAAAAAAACCGCATCAAAATCCGTTGCGTAGTTGTAAAGATCTAAGCATACATAGGGACAGACCGACCGACAGCGGGAAGCGACTTTGTTTTATACTATGTAGTGAAGTAACGGTGACGTTTGAGACTAAGTGGATTTGAAGGCTTTCTATTGAAATTCCCATTATCTCGTAGATGTATATTAAGTGGTTTAGACGGTGAATTATTTAGCAATTCCATTACTCAGATAAAGACAAATATCATTAATCTCTGCGCATCGCCGGCAAGTGGCTGAGGCCGGAGATTACGGGATTAAGAGCTTTGTTATAACGACATACTAGTGTCTGTTTGTGATGTCGGCGGCTTTGTTTGTATGTCAAGGCTTTTACATTTATCTTTGCTGATAAAAAAAATATGATGGGCTTCTTTTTTACTGCTGGTTTAAGTCTTTGTCGAAGTAAAGTGGTAAGCCATACACCGGAACACAATAATACAAACACTGCTGCTTGGCGGTAGGTTAAAGTAATATCATGCCAAAGTGTAGTATCTTACTCTCATAAATTTTGTGTAAATTTCAGTCATATTACTCAGCCAGTAACGACTCCATATTGTTTGCATCTAATAGTAATTACTCTATCCACTAGCTAGAGCAGACAATAGTGTCGGAGACAATGGCAGTGTCGCAGACAGCTGACACTAATCGCAGCAGTTACCGGTGACATTCATCTGACAGGAAGCTGTCTGGTTTTCAGATGATTGTCGCGTTTGGAAACATGCACAAATAGATTGCGTCGATGCACAAATTTTCACTTTTGTTAATCTATCAAAGATCCTACTAAGTGTATGGAAAAGTTTTCTTTGATCTGTGGGTAATCTAGTAATCTAATAGTTGGTCTTAAAGAGTATTTTAACCCTTGATAAAAAGGAGACACATTCGCTTTAAAAAAAGTCAAACCTGTTGATTTTCTCGCTGACCTACATTTTATCAAAAATCTGTGAATGTCGTTCGTCATCACTTGAAAGTTAGTAAAGGTCTCCTAGGAGCATTTTCGCGTAACTGCCCACCTCAACTTGCACCCTGTATGTGTATATATATTTATATACATTAATCATTGCCTTATACAATATTAAAAAAATACTGACTGTTGAGTTTCTTGCGGCGTTTCTTCTCAACAGTGGTCTCCTCTTAGGAAGTGCTGGTAGATTTTAGACGTGTGTAAAGTGCCCGCACTGCCTACGTACCCACTGTTTTTTTTTAAACATACATAAGTAGCTATCGCAACTGAAGTTTGATCTCACGTAAGGGTTAAGTTCGTGCGTCAATTTCTTTGGCCGTCAAAGGCGAGTACACTAGTCAAACGTTGGTTTAATTTACTGGGTCTTTATTCTAGGCTGTTAAGACCATTTCATCTTTAACCTGTTATGGTACTTTTTTAGTCGTAAATAAGAGCTATCAAAACATTAACAGGTCGATATGGTTACCGCGTAGAATCTCGGCCCTGTGGCGTAGAAGCTCTACGAACTTAACATCTCGTAGCAGCTCTACAAGCTACGTCGATGATTTAACGAAGAAAAGCTATTTTTTTATTCATGTATTGTATGCACGAACGTTTCCTTGATACATTACGTTTTCGAATCGCCTTCACTATTCTAAAACGTGTTCTGAACCTATCCGTTACTCGAACCTGTAAAGTAGACTCACATTTTCATACATACGCATAAATATTTTAGTAATTAATAAGGACACGAGGCATTAACCAATCGCCATAGACATTTGCTCGATGACGAAACATTAACTTACTTGATAAAAGAGGTCAGCGTTAAAAGTTCGCGCTCGGTGCCGCTATTCTTGTGGGTACACAACCGTAGGGATAGACGCTTTCCGCCTACACCTCGATATGGCTAGGTAGCTGATACGACCAGATCGCTTTGTGACTACATCTCGATCTGACTACATCGCTTTGTGCTTAGATCGCTATACGACCAGAACACTTTACGACAGCATCTCAAAAAGTCCGACTCGCTAAATTACCACATTGTTTTTTTCACCTTATGTCTGTCTTAGCAATATTGACGGAGCCCCGCATGGCGGGGCTCCTATTCCTGTGTTATTTGCCCTTCGGGCATTTGAAGTTACCTAACGAACCTAACCTACCTAATAACACAAACAGTAGTCATTTTGCAACTCGGACTTTTAGAGATGTAGTCGCAAAGCGATCTGGTCGTATTACGATCTAGGCACAAAGCGATCTAGTCAAATCGAGATGTAGTTGCAAAGCGATCTGGTCGTATTACGATCTAGGCACAAAGCGATCTAGTCAAATCGAGATGTAGTTGCAAAGCGATCTGGTCGTATTACGATCTAGGCACAAAGCGATCTAGTCAAATCGAGATGTAGTTGCAAAGCGATCTGGTCGTATTACGATCTAGGCACAAAGCGATCTAGTCAAATCGAGATGTAGTTGCAAAGCGATCTGGTCGTATTTGCTACCTAGTCCTAACGAGATGTGGACCTAAAGCTTCGATACCAAAATTAATTGTAATACCTTGTCCGGTGCCTTTTGTGCTGACTATACTATTTTTTTACCCTAGTACAGCATAATTTGTCACATGATATAATAACATATAGTAGTAATACGCCACGCGCCAAGACAATGGTCACGTCGCCACGCCGCCGCCACGCCGCCGCCACGCTGCCGCCACGCATGACTCGATTGTCAACACGGGGTTTAATTATTCTATTGTCTCCGTGGCTCCGTGAATGCACGTCATTATTGGCTATTCAAAGTTAGATTTATACTTTTCCGGCTTTTAGGAAAATATTAAATTTCTGCTTTAACGTAAGAATTCTGATGTTTAAAGTAACTTAGTTTCTTGTGAAGATGGATGTGATCACATTTTAGATTTTTTTGAAACTTATTCGTGCTTTGATTTTGAATTGTTTATAAAACTTTGTAATGAAATAAGGTCTTTTTAATTATGTTGTCATAAGCAATGTTCAATGAAACAAAATGCAATATAATCGTTACCTAAAGGTGTTGAATATTATATTGAAAAAAAAGGTGGTCATTTCGAATACTTACCAAAATAAATTAAATAATGTGAAAACAATGCTTTTCATTCATTTTAGGCATCATGTTTCATAGTAAAATTTAATACTTAAAACTTACACAATCGATATCTAAATGGAAATTTTGTTAGTGTTTTTTTTCGAAACGTCCGGGTTCGATTTCCGAGCTAAGTACAGTTTTTTTTAATTATATGAATGCAGTTTTTCTTGTAATTAAAAGCAATTACATGGTTCCTAAAAACAGATCTCCGTATGTCATAAATAAATAAATAAATATAAGGGGACAATCTCACAGCAATTGACCTAGTCCCAAACTAAGCTCTAGGCTTAGGACTATTTACTACTCGTAGACAACGATAAATACACTTCAATAAAGATAAAGATAAAAAAGATAAAAGATGTTTATTCAGTAAGTAGGCCGCACGGGTACTTTTACACGTCAAAAATCTACCAGCGCTTCGTAAGAGACCACTGCTGAGAAGAAGCGCCGCTAGAAACTCAACAGTTAGTCGTTTTTTAAATATACAATTTTAAAACTTAACCTAGCATTATATAAATCAATGAATCTAACATACGATAAGAAATAAATGTATTCACGCGTAGTTGAGCAGGAAAATGGAGAAATATATATTATACTTAAATACATAGAAAACATCCATGACTCAGGACCAAATATTCGAACTCATCACACAAATATCTGCCCTTGCCGGGATTCGAACCCAGGACCACTAGCTTCGTAGGCAGGGTCACTACCCACTAGGCCTATACTGACCGATCAAAATGAGCCATAGTCTCAAAAAATTGTGAAGTTTTGAAGGTAAGGCGATCAACAACTTCTACGTGGACAAAGTCGTTAACAAAAGCTCATGTTCACATAATTTTTTTCATCTCTGTTATAGTAACAATAATAAACCTAAACCAGAATCCGTTGTCAGTAAAACCATTCTTCTTTTGGGGAGAGGTTCCCTCCCGTTCTCTAAAGGAGTGCATTTCGCGGACGTCTACGTTGCAGTGAAATAAACTGCAGTCGGGAGGCGGATGCAATTTACTTTAGACAGTTCAGCGGGATTACGGCCGTCGTTTAAGGTGATTAAAAACTCGTTTACTAGATTTGATGAAATGCTTTGATAAGAGATTTGTAGCTTTTTTATAGAAACATCGTTTAGCTTAAGCTCGACTTGATTGTCTGTTTAGAAATAGAAATAGAAAAAAATCGATTGCCCTTTCAGCACAGTAGTTTTACATTATTATTCCTTACTTGTTTATTAATTCATTTACTTAAATTCGGTTTTTTAAAAAACAAATTAATCAATCGAATAGTGCAAATTATGGAATTTGTTTAAATGTCAAAGGTATTTTTTGGAACCACTGCAGCTATTTCAAAAAATAGTTTACTAGTATAAGATAAATTATTTCTGATTTAGGCTTTACATTATTTAAATAATTATAGTCTGTCAACTCAGATGAAAACGAAACGGCGTCGCTATTGACTACCACACTCGCAATCTCAATTGGCTTCAAAGCCGAATAATCGAGCAGTGTTCGCATTGTTGTGTTCCGGTTTGGGGATAAGACAGCCAGTGAAATGACTAGCATAGAGCCGTTCCATCTTTGGCAGCCATCTTCAGCATGGCAATCAAGAGATTAACTTATCGCAATTGAGCCAAGAACATGGCACCAGGTCAGTAGCCGCTGGTAAATATGCTGTACCCAGAGTGAGCAACTACTATGGAGACAGGCTTATTGAGAAGCGCTTGCCTTACATCCTCAACAGCATGCCTGCCGCGTTGAGAATAGAGCCTAATAAAAATAGATTTAAGAGAGCTTTATTTAAACATTACCTTAATATTATTTAAATTTAAATTATATACTTAATGTTTAATAACTGTAAATTGTAAACTAACACTAAGACTCGCGGATCCCACAGTCAAACTGTGAAAAAAGTTTTGCGGGACGTTGTTATAGAACTAAGTTTGTTAATATGTTATAATAAATAAATAAATAAATAAAATAAATAAATCTTAGTCCTCAGGGTTGGCAACGCATTTGCAGCCTTAGGATTGCCTTGCAGTCTTGTGAATGCGAATGTATATGGGTCACAGTTTCCACTTACCATCAGGTGGCCTGTGTGCTCGCTTGTCTTCTCTATGCCATAAAAAAAAACATTTTGTATGCAGACAAGCCTTCGATTTTCAAAATGAAAACAATTGCGATTACGGGTGCGTATTTATAAATAAATTAAAAAGTAACTCAGCTACTAAAACAAAACAATTACACAAAAATGGCGAGAGTATAAAAGACATGTTCTATTTGATAACCCGCTCGACATTGATGAGTTAATGAATCGAGTGAACACGCCGATCGCCGACGAGGGCTAACTAACGCAATAAATACACGAACAAGGTGACACACACATACACATAAACTCACGCCTTTATTTCCAGAGTGGGGTAGACAGAGCTACAGAATTTCCAACAACTCTAAAAACTTGTTGATAATTCTGTAACCACATTTTGCACACTTAGGCGAAGATGTTTACCAGTGTATTAGTGACAGGTTGCAAGCCCATCGCCTAACAGTACTACGTACACGCCTTTACAAGGTGACAATAACTGGATACGGCTTCCATTTTGAAAAAAAAAAGAATATTACGATTGGTTGGTACAAAAAAAAAACTTACTCCCTTACTTATAAAAGTTGAATAAGCTTGGAATAGTTTATGCCATGCTTTCTCACTTTCTGTTAGATGTAAATGTCATAATTACAGATAAGGACAAAGCATGGTATAAACTATTCCAAGCTTATTCTGCGTTTATAAGTAAGGGGGTAAGTAGAAGGGATACCTTTCTCTTTCACCGGATTGCCTGGAATTAACTTGAACATATCTAACTAAATCTACTCAAGCTTTATAACCGATATGGCGTACATTGGACATGTCATAGATAATATGACAGACGACGGGACAACGCACTGCTGGTCTAGTTGGTGACTCTGCCTGCAAAGCCAGCTGTCTTGTTTAAATCCCGGAAAGTGTTATGATTCTCTGAACAACGACGGTCGGACGGACGGTCGAGTGAATGTCCAAGCGGCGAGTTTAGGCAGTCCCGTCAGTGCGAACAAAACATTATTTTAGCGTGTGCATTTTCAATTTAGCAGCATGGTTTCTGCTGGTGGATCGAACGTATAAGGCTGCTTAATTGAAAGTGCACGCGCTAAAATGTGTTTTGTTCCCTTTGACGGGACTACCTAAACTCGCCGCTGCCATTTCGCTCGTTCTTTCGCCCGTCCGTTTTTTTTGAGAGAATTGTTCCAAAGTCATGGATGCTTTCTATGTATTTAAGTATATATTTCTCTATATAAGTATTTATATCGTTGTCTAGTACCCATGTTACAAGCCTTGTTTAGTTTGGGACTAGGTCAATTTGTCTGAGATCGTCCCTTGATATCTATAAAAAAATAATAATTAGTGATTGATCATAACCTGCCAGGATCCGCTTGAGCTGACCTTCGCTTGTGTGTGTGTTAGCCAGTCTGGGTGCTTATTTTACTTTGTCTCTACACGTATTATTACCAGTATTGTTTTTAATGCGGCCACTTTTAATGTGGCTAATCTTAATAATCTTGTTAATCTGTACTTTGTTATGCATGTCACGAATAAATAATTTTCTTTCTTTCATTCTTTCTTTTCTTTACTTTCAAGTTAATAAGAGCGATTACGTTGACCATACTGTAGCAATAAGTGTAAAGATGATGTAGAATAGAGGCCCAGGGGCTGTCCGTTAGTCGCCTCTTTCGATTTCTACAGGAAGACACGGACCGACAATATTCTAACCCGGGAACCACACCAAACTAACCAAAATCAAACAAAGATAAAACTATAATACAATGTGTTTAGAATAAATAACAAATCTAGAACACCCCGTATATTACGAACAAAAGCCTTCCCAAATTTCAAGCACCAAGTGTCACAATAGGTACCCTAGATGAGTTTGCCCTAGTTCCCGCTAAGTTAGCATTTGTTTGTCTGTCTGTTCCTGCTCACAACGTTATTAGGCCCCCGGCGTGATGAATGAATAATGCCATAATCGCGCCGCGTTGTTGCGGGCGATAAATCCACTCCAAGCTAAGCGGTGCGCGGTCACAGTGGAGACAACCTTTAGAAGGACGGGTAGCAAAAGTAACGAACACAATTGGTTTGTTCGTAAAAAAGGTAGGGATTACGATGAAAGATGGTCGGGTTCACAAAACATCACATAGAACAGGCCAAGAGTATTTTGGCCAGGCCTATTTGCTGACTTTAGTCAAAATCGTTATTACTAACTTAACCTCGATTGGGTAATCTATCGATTGGGTATTTTCCAGCCTCTGCAAAAGTGTACTAATTATAAAACGATAATAAGCAGGTCTTTTATGTTGTTTTATCTTAAACCTACTATTTACTACTTATGGTTATGGTACTTGTTTATGCTACCAAAAAATATCCATGTACAGTTTTATAAATTTCAATTGCTATCAACCATCCTTATTTTTCTATGAAACATACTGAGTGTACATACAACATGACAACTATACTGTCAGTTGCAAGTACAAGTGTCATAGCGATAACTAGTGTACAGACTTCATTAGCAATTTGTTAAATAAATGTGTCTGCACAACGAAAACTTACTCTTCTAAATGTATTCTTCTCGACTATACGTTCGATCTTATCGACAGAAGGCATGCTGCTAAATTGAAAATGCACGCTCTAAAATGCTACTTAAGCTCACTGCTACTACATTCACTCGTTCGTCCGACCGACCACCGTTTTTGAGAGAATCACACGGTAAGAACTATATTGTCTTTGACCTGCTATCGTATCTCCAACGTATTGATAGCTCTTATTTACTTGACAGTAATGGCGGCCAAGTTAAAAACAGTACCATAACCGATCGAAGACGATATTATTTTTACCACCTAGAATAGAAGCCAGGTCCAACCAATCGCGTCACTGGTAGATCACGTGATACGAAGTCACGTGATGTGCCAGTGACGCGATTGGCTTAAAAACTAAACGGAATAGAAACGATATTTAGCGTCATGCATCTTGTCTGTCTCCTCTGTAGTACTGTAAGGTAAGTTGATAGTTCTGCTGAACGTCGCCGCTGACAAGATTACGTCGACGATGATGATGTTATGTAATTAGCTGCGCCGCGGTGAGTTATATCAGTCGCGCTCTAATGTTCCGAGGGCGATAAATCCACTTCAAGGGAGCGCAGCGCATTCAACTTCAGTAGGACGGGGAATATATCCGTCCACCCATCAGTATGAATCAAAAGAAATGAAAAACACAGGCAAAATTAAAAAAGAGTAACAGCGAACTTATAAGGGATCCAGCTAACTTGAAAATATGGTAAAATAATTAGGTATCCTAAAGAAAACAGCAATAATAAAAAATAACTGCACTGAATGTAATACCTACCGTACCAACACACCTTTTGTGTTTCGTTTTTTTTTTTGTTTTTTATACTCTGTTTATGCAATAAAGAGTTTACATGTATATTTTACTATAGGTTGTTTTGTTTCGACGCCTTAAACTATCGACTTGGAAATGAGTGAAGATATAATTTATAGCTCGGTGTCAGACAAAGAGTGCTTAAATCCTAAAAATAACGAGTAAGACCGTTTACGAGAGAATATCTTTAAATGCTTTGTAATGCTACTTGGACAAAGAAGTGTAATGTTTTGTGGATGCATGTGTATGTATAATGAATATTTGTATGTTTTTTTGTGTCCACCAGTAAGCATACAAAACCAAATCTTGAAACAACTTGAAAAGGAATTAAAATTACAGACCATGTTCTTAATAAGTCTTACTCCCGGTAAGGGCAAATATTTGTATTACGAGCGCGAGTATTTTGTTCCTGAGTTTTAGTTTGTGTTCTTTGTTCCTACTAAAGTATCTTCTTCTGTATAAAATTGTTTATCGTAGTACCCATACCATAAATGTAGAGTAGTATCCGATGACATTTATTTCTTTTTCCTAAAAGCTAACCTACTAAGTGGCAATCCCCTTTATCCTCGTCGTGCCACCAACTTGTTCCACCAGTGGCACGAGAAGGAATTGTCATTCCTCGTCGTACCACTGAATGATTGTTGCTCTACCAGTAATATAATTGTGTTAAAGACAACAATTATTTATAGAGTGATACGATATCTAAAGGGAAATTGCCGACTGCCCCACGGCACTACAAAACCGCACTACTGACCAAAACTAGTATCATAAATGAGGTAGGTTTAGGTTATGTTAGTTGTTCAGCAGGCCCGAAGGGCCAAACCACCCAGAAAAAGGAGCTCCGAGAAAGCGGAGCTCCGTCGACATCGATAAATTTGAAGTAGAAATAGAAATCATTGGTCTGTAGTGCGGCTTAGTAGTGCTGTAGGTAAGGAGGGGTTTAATGACAACAATTATTTATAGAGCGATATCTAAAGGGAAATTAAGTAGAGCTACCTTCACTGTATGTATCTGCATTCAGTGGTACGACGAGGAATGACAATTCCTTTTCGTGCCACTGGTGGAACAAGTTGGTGGCACGACGAGGAAGAAGTGCTGCAATCGTCACTTTGTTGGTATGAGAGGGACACGGGATATATATGACGTCGTCGAGTAAACACCCGGGCACACCGGGAGCTCGTACTAGGATATTAGGTCTTGGTAGCAGGAAGCGGGAAGTCAAATAAAATGACGCAAACGTACATCACATAAACTCACGACTTTATTCCCAGAATGGGGTAGGCAGAGCTACAAAATTGTTAACAACTCAAAAAGAAAATTATATTGCATTATTATTCGTAACTAGCGACCCACCCTCGCTTCGCTTCGGTTTATGTGAGCGTTGATACTATTTCGCTTAAATCAACATTGTTACCCATACGTTTTATTCATTAACAAAAGGACTACATTGAATCCTGACACAAGCAAAAAGTATGGCCATAAGTATATTATTCACCAGCGAATGAAAACATTCCTTATTAACATTCAATTTTAATTGACACAACAAAAGCTTAAAAACGTTAAAGCTTAATACCCAGCGAGCTTAAAAGGCAAAATATTAATGGAACCGGTGATATTTAATTTCGCGTGTGGCAACATTGACCGCGATTACGCTGGCAAGCTCGGGCTTGATGACATTAAATTGCCACGTGGAAATGTAATTGAATTAATTAATTTAAAGAACCGGATTGAGGATTAAATAACCGCGGATCCAATTTCCTAAAACCCGACGTAAAAGAGGATATTTTTTATACTATGTGTATAATATTAACATACATACACATACATACATAAACTCACGCCTTTATTCCCAGAGTGGGGTAGGCAGAGCTACAGAATTACCAACAACCCTAATAATATTAAATCAAATCAAATATCTTTATTCTACTTAAAGTTGGTGCAGTACATAACAGGTCGCAATGTTAAAAAATATTTTTTCAAATAATTGGCCAGTGTCAGCAATTCGGCTTTATATTTTTTCGTTATTGTAAACATTTCGGAGTTTTCAAATTAAGTATGAAATAATTCGAGATTCCTCGTACAAAAAAAGTGACCACCGAAAAATTATAAATCCAGCTTAAGTAGTCCCGTCAGAGCGAACAAAACACATTTTAGCGCGTGCATTCTCAATTAGGCAGCTTTATACGTTCGATCTCATCGACAAAAGTCATGCCGCCAAATTGACAATGCACGTGCTAAAAAGTATTTTGTTCGCTCTGACGGGACTACTTAAACTCGCCGTTGCGACATTAACTAATTCGTTCGTCCGACCGCGTTTTTCAGAGAATCACACTCCAGCACGTGCACCTAAATACTGTCAAAGAAATAGAAATTCGGTGAACTAAAACATTCTACGGAAACGAGCGTTAGTGATTCAGGGCAAACCATTCATTTGTTATACTCTGACTGTTATATGTTATAACTTTGTTGTAAGGCGAGAGCCGGATCAGCGATACCCGGGCACGATGATCCGGCCGGTTCTCGGGCACCCGGAAAATAAATCGGTTTATCTTGTATTTGAAATATTTCACGTGAAGCCTAAAGGGGGGGAGGGGTTAATGGTAGCGGGGATTAGTACGTGGTGGACATAATTTTATAATATAACACAGAATTCTGGTATGTATGTACCTATTCATAAAGACACGTAGGTTAACATTAGGTACCGAATATTATTCGGTACAAGTATGAAGAGAAGTAGGGAGTGAGTGAAGTTAGTCTGGATCGTAGCAAATGGGAAAAAGTGGTCTCTGCCTACCCCACGGGAAAGACGTATGATTGTTTGTATGTATGTACACTTGAAGGGCGTCTTTAACAGTGTTTTGTAGTTTAACTGGGGCCCATTACCCAAGTATTTAGTAGAAGTCTAATAATATAATTTTTTTTTTACGTTTATTTACGAGACAAAAATATAATATTTTTTGACTAATACTTTTGGAAAAACGGGCCCCAATTCTGCCGTCCTAAGCAAAAACGCTGAAACTAAGATAAACCTCCTGTAGTAATATCAACCTTATTTTTAACTAGTTAGAATTGAATCTGCTTTGCTGACAGAATTTAAGATACTGCTTATTGGCTTAGGAGGGCAGAATTGTGTTTAATATTCAACTAGCCCTTTGTGCTTACGACACGCAGTAAAGGTTCGCGCAAACCATCTCCAAATATATTATTGTTATTAATAAATATGTTATTAAATATATTATTATTATCCGTGTGGTTGCCGGCTTATAATAGTCCTATGCACTTGATTAACTGTGATTCATCAGAATAGTTATTTTCTTAATCACAACTTATTGTATCCCCGCGTGGTTGCCGGGTTAGAATAGTGCCACTCCATGTCCTCCCGTGGATGTCGCAAGAGGTGACTAAGGGAATAAAGTCCTGTAGTATTGTTTGTTAGGCGATGGTCTTGAAACTTGTCACTAATACACACTGGTAACATCTTAGCATAATATGTTTGTGCAAATTGTGGTTACAGATAAAACAAGAAAACTGGCAAAGAAAGCGTGCAGGTATGTATTATTAAAATTAATTTCATTTTGTAGCATAATAACTCATTTCGTTACACTACATGCGATGCATAATTAGCAACACAAACATCATGATGAAGCCCTGCCCCACCTACCCGCAAAACCGTGAATGGACGATGTGTTGGCGAAATTTATCGCCGCGTGTCGATAGTTCGCGCCAAATTTACGACGTGATATAAAACATATCGGTAAACGTTATGCCTCCCCGCGTTTTACGCGGCGCACTAAACGAAAACTATACTGTGACGTGTTATGTTTGGGAATTGGGACAAATATTGGAATGAAATGTATGAATATGTTTACAACGTTATTTAATGCATGCGGCAAACGTTTTTGAAGTTGTTACGACTAAGTGTAATTTAATAATTTGTCTTTGATTTGTTTTTTGACTAGTTAAGGAAAAGCCGTGACTGACGTTCAAGCGCTCATACCCAAAATACCAGAATTTCAAAATACCAGATTCTCAATACACTTGAATCTCAAAAAATAACATTTAAATTTCGGTATCGTTGATTATGCTTACCTAATATTTCGAAGCTGGTGATTAAGGAATCTGGTAAAGAGAATAGTCTGGTATTTTGAAATTGTGGTATTTTGGGAGTGAGCGCATTCAAGTCAGGTGACTATGTCGCCTAGGGCTACTTCTACAAGTATGCAATCTTTTCTGCTTTGAGCCCTACCTACTATTTCGATTCCCAGCATACCGCGCAAGTCAAGGAGAGCCCATTGAAATATATGAGTACGGTAAAAAATCTGCACCGAACCGGTAACAGAACGTAGGCTAAACATAGTTAGGAAGTTAAATTTAAGCCACGATAATGCGAATCATGTCGCAAAATGCCTATGATTCATTTTGACGTAATTCCATGTTTGTAAATCGACGCTGTCATTATGACATAGTCATATTGTGGCTTAGCGGTTAAAGCGTTTAAAAGTTCAAGTTGTAAGCCACTATAGAACTCTGTCGTAGAATGCCAATGATTAATTTTGACGTAATTTCTTGTCCTGTATATTGACACTTTCATTGTTATGGCAGAGTTCAAATGTGGCTTATCGGTTAAAGTGACCGTAAGAATACTGTACGGACAAATTAACGAGTGTGCTTAACTGACGCCATCGAAAATGTTTTTTTAATTACAAATTGCAAAGTTAAGCTGTAACGACCACTTTTCTTGTCAACTCGCGGAACTACACAAAGGAACATTAAAGATACTTTAAACATTAAAACAGATAGAAAAACCAATAACATTCCATTTTAAACTCGAATCAAACCCATCGGTATCTCCCTTTTATCCTCGGAAACAATAAAAGTGTGAACAGGACAGCGATATCGCGGCAGTTATCGTTTTCTGGAGTCGTTTCGTTTTAAACAGCCGTTTAACGTTTAGGGTGTTTGCGAGAATAGCCTTGACGATTGGAAACTTGATTTATGGACGGATTTTGGGATGTAACGATGCCGTCGTCCATCCGCCAGGAAACTGGGCATTCAGTTTTGAAAATACTGCTTAGGTTGGACTTTTTAATTCGACACGTAGTTCACTGTAAATAGAGATTATGAACCAGTAACCCTATGACTCAAGAAACTTAAAAAAATTATCTGCCCCAACGCTACCACAAAATCGGGTTAGCAATACTCAAGTTATCGTCAAATGAACGTACAAGCACAAATGCCATCTCAGTTGACTCTCAGATCTCTGTTCGTTCGGTCAATGATGGACCAGGGGCCCTTATACTAAGTAGTTGGTTTAAGACCATCTTGCTTCGACATTGTAATAGTTTTTGGACGTTATGAACTTTTAATTTATTTCACAATAAGTGTTACTTCAGAGATGTGGAGTTAGAGACCATTACATAACTTTTTTTCAGAAACACTTCTTTGGTTTTTTTAAAATTATGATCAAGAGCGAATGAGGTTTACAATGACCCTGTATTGCTACACAGAAAAATTGAAAGAAAAACGGTAAATCAAACATCCCTCTTAGATTTCTATTTCCCGATCGATATCAAGTAAATAGAATTCCCTGTGAAATTGGCATAAATCTCAAATACAAACCGAGTTGTCTGGAGCGCCGGCGGAAGTAACCTGGTTACCAGGGGACAATCCAATCGCGCGGCAATCGCCGGGATCGAACCCGCGCCCGCCCGAGCGGCAGGACAAATAAAGTTACAAGTAGGTAATAGATATTTCAAAGTTCGATAAATACAAATTTAGAGGTGCTTTTGGCTGTGACTTAGTCTGTATTGAAGTCGGTTTTTGCTATTCCTGTGCGAACTGTGAAATTTATAGGGATAACAAGTATCTTGCGTTTTTGGATTATAAACTAACTCTGTGTGTAATTTCATGTCGAGTAATTGAGGCACTGAAGAAAGAAGACGTTACAAACAAACACAATTTTTCATTTTAAATATTAGTCATGATAATATGGTACACGGCGAGTTTATGACGCGATGCATCGCGCGTTTCGTGTACGCGCAACGCATCGCAACTTGTGGCCGCTTGTCGCATTTGCAACGCGGCGCGTCGGAAGCGACAGTCTTTTTTATATCTATACAAACGCCCGACTGTCGTGATACATTCACGCTGTTTTAATTCCGCATCGCTACTCCATTGATGCAAACGGGCGACTGCATTGAAACAGCATCTTTACCACCAGGCAGCGATTTATACGCACGATATTAAAGCGACATGTACGGAAGACTCAACCTAAGCCCTGCTATAACTACACATATAACTCGGCTGGCCAACTCTTCTGCCTACCCTGTAACCGCGCTTTTAAAACGAAATTCGGTTTCCAGCCAGATTAGAGCACATCACCCGGACTAGACCAATTGCAGGATTCGCCGTTACCGGACACGGTATGGAGGACATGATGATGATTATAGACAGAAGTGGAAGGGGGTGTTGCCACATTACCGATACTTTATCAATACTACATCGATGCTGTATTGCAACTGTATCGCAATAGTAGGTAACGGCGCTGAGGATATACTACCAGCGAGAGCATCGCGACTATAATGCAGCCTTTTGCGATTGCATCGCTATTTAATCGCTCTAAAAAAATCGTCGTGTGTCAAGTCCCTAAGGCGGACTTGCGCGGACCAGAGTTAGCCCTTAACCCAGAGTTAAGCTTCTACTTTTGTACGTGGTTTGCCGCCTAACCTCGGGTTAAGACGCTAACTCTGGTGCACGCAAGTGGGCCTAAGCCATTATATTTTCTGTGACACGAGGGTTCTCTTGTGGCTAATTTCACTACTAACTTGTCTAAAATACAAACGGTTCCGTTTCCAACCACTTCATGAGCTGGCGGTCTCAGTTCCGGGTCATGAGTGATGAGCAAGGGCAAATGAAACCCTTGAGGGTAAATGAACCGTTTACAGGACAGTGATATTTATTATACCGCTTTATAAGAGTAAGTACCGAGGCAGCGAATAGTGGTGTCAACGTTTGACACAAATTGGGATACAGTGAAAAAATACCTTCAATATTTAGTTACAAATATTTCTATAAACTGTTTCATCAATGAAATTTCCTTTGAAATTAATGTTTATTTTTAAGTTTGTAGATCTAGTTTTTCCTTTTTCTAAGGATATAGGGTTACCTTTACTACCATTGTCCGCGTCCAGCAGATTTTCAGACAAGTTCGTCGTTCGTAAGACATAAGTACCAAAAAATTAAACCTTTCAAAGTTTAAAACAGTAGAAGATTTGTCGTGTAACATTACTTTTTTGATCATTTATAGTAATCTGTCAACTAAAATTAATTTCATGTAATTTAAATTGGGTTACATTCAAAAAATTAACACTTCTTTTAAATAACGGTAAAAATAAAAAAAATAAACGTATTGTAATGATGATGATGATCCTTTTTCTAAAATCAAGGCTTAAAAAACCCTACTCTTATAGCTTACCCTAACTCTAAAAGATTCTTAACTCTATAAAAATTACCCATTTAAATTGTTCATCCTGTACTTACGTATCCTGTGGTACAGTTGAGTTCAAAGCTAAAATAAATTGCAATTTTGGGTAAGTATTTAGCGTAAATGACATCTAAATTGTACTGTAAAATTATCCTAATGACAATAGGCGTAAAGGACATCTAAATTGTACTGTAAAATTGTCCTATACGCCTATTCCCATTTTAACCATCGATATATCGTTTCACTGACTCCAAAACAAAACACTTGCCCCGGGCAAGTGTTAAAGGTCACCGGTATCAGTCGAAAATAAACCGACCTAACATTGTTAGCAACTCGGTAAATGATTAACGAAGCAACGAAGTTGGCCGACGCAATAAAGATTATCAAAGCCGGTAGTTAGCCCGAAAACGCCCGCCAAGTTCTTAAAAACTTTGCGGAACTCTAATTAATAGTTTTGGGTAGTTTGATGGAAATTTGAGCTTAGGTGTGTTGTTAGTTTAAAATACTCGTGAGCTAAATGAACGAGAATTGAGATGTGTTTGCAAGAAAGTTAGCACCGTGAAACGGGGTGAGTGAGGATTAATGGGTGAGTAGGAACTGAAATTATTTCCAATAGAAGAAGTAACAATTGTTCATATTTGCATTGTTGTGTTCCGGTTTGGGGATAAGACAGCCGGTGAAATGCCTAGCATAGAGGCATTCAATCTTAGCCTCAGGGTTGGCAACGCATTTGCAGTCTTAGGATTGCATTGCAGTCTTGTGAATGTGAATGTCTATGGGTCACAGTTTCCACTTACCATCAGGTGGCCTGTGTGCTCGTTTGTCTACTAGATGCCATAAAAAAAAAAAAAAAATTGTAACAAGTTATTATGACTTATTTAAGATTGTGTCCCTACTCACCCCTTAATACGTAGGTACTCACCCCGTGTTACGACTTTCTAAAATTTGCTTGTCTCACTCGTAATCGAACTGGCTAAAAATTTAAAAATAAACACTCACTAAAATTAATGTCAGATTCCCCTTTTTTTTTTGTTTCTCAGACAGTCAGGGGGTTTTTATGACATAACTATGCAGTTCAGTTTACGCTGAGAGACAAGGACAGAGCTATATAACTGCTATAGCGCTGTCCTTTACGCTCACCGTAAAATGAACAGCAAAGCCATGTCATAATAACCCCCCCGTATAATTAAAAAGCTAGCTTCAAGATAGTTCCTCTTCAGGCCCCATATTTTTTTTCACCCTGTTTAATTTATTTTTATTTTATTTATTTATAAGTATATTTACATGGTATTACAGTTGGTAGACTAATGCACCATGAAACAAAATTAACAAATTAAGCTGAGTAAAAATTATTTAAAATTGTTAAACTACCTACATTAACTATAATAGTCACGGGACATTTGTTAAGCTAATTGTCTATTTAAACATTCAAACCTAAAGTATTTAACCCGCACCCTGCCGGCGCCCGCTGCTAAATGTAAATTCCCGAAGTTCCCGCGAACTACCCGACACGTGTAATCCCGTACATCCCGCCGGATATCCCGGAGCGGAAAAACTCAAATACCTAACGTGCAGGCGCTTAGTGTGTCAATTACTTTTTTAAACTAAGAGGGTTTTGGCTGGCGAGATTTAAGAGACCGAGCTGTGATTTTTTTTAAGGATTTAAATACATGATCGAATGCAGTTAATTGCTTTTAGATTAAAAGAATGTAATTACACTGAAATTGTCATATTTATTTGGATAAGTATAAGTGTAATCAAATCCATAAGCGAAGTAAATTGGATAAGTGTAATCAAAACCATAAACGAAGAATAAAAAAAACGTCGATCTCGGTTCGCTACAGCAATTTAGCCATGAAAGCTTAACAGACAGAAAGACAAGACAGATTTACTTGCACATTTAAAATATTAGTAAATATATATGGATGATTTACCTGTCATTTTATAAACCTTATCGCAAAAAATGCTTCTTACTGCTGTAATTTTTTTGTGCGCCCCCATTCATCATAACCTTACTCCTAAAAATAAGCAAGAGTAAAACCATAATCGCTTTTGACATGTTATCGTATCGTCAACGTTACGATAGCTCTTATTTACCTTATTAGGTTTTACCTTGTAAAATAGAGCTCCTGGTATGTTTCGGCTAAGCACAATTAATGAAACTTTGTGAATTGATATGTTTGCAAACTTTGCTTTTGGTGAAAAGAACCGGCCCGGAAATAAAACACGCCGTGTAACAACTGAACCGTGTAACAAGGCAAGTTGGAGACAACTTTAAATTAGAGCCACACAGTTTTAACTGAACCCGGACCAAGCCCCGGGCTAATTAAGATGGATGTACGAAAAAAAATAAAGGTAGACCTCCGAGTGTGCTCGACGTGTCAAAAGAAAGTATTTATTTGTGTCGTGATAATGAAAATTTTCATGTGTTTTGGGAGATGTGTGTGTTTGTTAAATGGTATTTGTTTTATATGGCAACCATGAAAAGATTTCTCAAAAAAATGAAAAGTGAGTCGTGTCTTATCAGTAAATATCAGCTGGTTCTTTTGCTGGCGAATAAGTGATTGATTTAATAATTGGCGAGTGAAGTATCAAAACCGCAAAAAATTGTCATCGCTAAAATAAGATGGTGATACAAGTAATGTTTTTATTTTTTATTTATCGCAATTCTAAGTATGGGGACGAGTGCTAAATAGTACAGCAACAAGGTTTCGGACGTCTACCTTAAAATAAGTTTAGAAAACAAATAGATACGTCTTGCATTGGATTTTTTATGAATAGTAAGAGGAAATATTAAACTTAAAGTTGTTTATCGATTGTTCCTCCTTTGTTGGAGAAAATTTTCTAAGTCCACCTTTACATTACCTACTACAGGAGTAATTTTTATACTATAAGGGTAGATGTCTGAAAATTGAAGTCATTTACCATCAAAAAACTAAACAGTGCTTTTAAATTTACTTAAATAACTACGAGAGTGTTAATCAGTTTTTACAGGTACACAAAACTGCCTGACATTTTACTAATACGTACGTCAAATGGCAAAAGATAACAACCCTAAATAATGTCAAAATATTTATCGTCGTTCGCAACAAAAACCCCGAAGGAATCTGTCCTGTTATTATTAAAATACAAAAACATCTCGATTATTTCAAAAGCTTCGCGGGCGTCAAATAAATTACTTTTTAATCAATGTGCTGCAAATACCTCAAATTTCTGAACGGAAAAACACCTTCACGTTGGCATCAAAGGCGATCCCCGGAATAAAAATAACTCTCCGCCATGCCTGGGGGAGGAATGGCGGATATAAACAAAAAAGGAAAGCGTACACATTTCCAGTAGGTAATTTCATACTCAGTTTTATTTTTCAGCTCTTGTGCAGTGTGTAGTGTCACTTTGACTCTGCTACAATAATATATCGTCCTTTTACTTTCTCAACCTCGTATCTGATCAAATAGATAGGAAAGTAGTCTTTATTCTTTAAAAAAACATGAATGCTTTTCCTATCTACCTATTCGATCTGATACGAGGTTGAGAAAGTAAATGGACGATATAATTATCGTTCTATACATAATTTAATTTTAATCCCCTACATGACCGCAATTTCAATGTTCTAAAACTTACCCCTCTACTACTCCTCTCCCAAACCATTTTCAAAACGTACCTCATCTATTTTGAATTTCAATAACTTATTTTCTTTAAGGTCATTTTTTGCAACGTTCTGCCTATTGAAGTCCTGGGTTTAACCTAACCTTGGGTGTGATTCTCTTAAAAACGCGGTCGGTCGAACGCACGGATGAATGTCGCGGCGGCGAGTTAAAGTAGTCCCGTCAGAACGAATAAAACACATTTAAGCGCGTGAATTCTCAATTAGGCAGCCTTATACGTTCGATCCCATCGACAGAAGCCATGCTGCCAAATTGAAAATGCATGCTAAAAAGTTTTTTGTTTCCTCTGACGGGACTACTTAATTTTGCCGCTGCGACATTCACTCGTTCCTTCGACCGTGTTTTTGAGAGAATCGCACCCCTTACCTACGCCTAAGCCTATGATTTTTGAATGGCTATACTTGCCCATAATAAAAGTATATTTTTCCTAACTGATATGTATTTTTATGGCAAGGATAAGGTATAAGGTTGGAACAACAGTCTGAATGAAGTCAATGGTTAGGTTCAAAATACAATAGTTTTTTCAAGCAGGATCCTTCAAATTTTTGTTACTCACTAAACAGTAGTCAAATTGCATGTTTGTGAAGAATAAAGATGTTTATCTATCAATCTTTCTATCCACCTATCTATCTATCTATCTATCTATCTGTCTACCTATCTGTCTATCTATAAATCTATCTATCTATCTATCTATCTATCGATCTATCTATCGATCTATCTATCTCTATCTACCTGTCTTTCTATTTATCTATCCATTTATCTATCTATTTATATATCTATCTATCTATCTCAGTATATATATATATATATCTCTCTCTCTATCTATCTATCCATCTATCATATATCTGTTACTCACTAAACCCTTCTTTTTACTTTAACACATACAGTAACTAACTTTTAACAAATACAAAGCCATCTCGCCGGTTACCCGTAAATGGGTCAACAACAAAAACTTTACCTGAAACTTTTCAGAGCTTTAATAATGTACAGCGATTTGACACACGCCGAAGTTCAAGTGGATGTAGGTCGGAGGAGGCCTCACAATGATTTACGATCAAAAACAAACACTTTACGAATGCTGAACGAATCTTTTTTGTATTTGCAAGCAAAACACGCTTAACCCACAACAGTTCTTTAGGGTTCCGTACTAGAAAGGAACCCAACGGAACCCTAGTAATATGGCTACGCTGTCCGTCCGTCCGTCTTAACTTTTTAGAGCTGGGGGGTTATTATGACATAACTATGCAGTTCATTTTACGGTGAGTGTAAGGGACAGAGCTATGGCAGTTATATAGCTCTGTCCTTTTCTCTCAGCGTAAACAGAATTGCATAACTATGTCATAATAACCCCTCTGTACCTTTTAATCCGGTGGCGGGTCGTTTATTTTGCAGAATATCTTTTGTTTTGGCGGTTTTACTAACAAAGAAACGCGGCTGCACGCACGAAAAAGTGTCACGTTCCGCCTCAATGTCACGTTACGCCTAAGCCGAGCGTGCAAGCGAGAGTGCGGAAAAAGCGATAGAGAGGCATGATCGTCCTGAGCATTCGGCTTGTGTGTTTTTTTACGACGTTATCACGTAAAATTATCGTACATTTACAGACAACCATACTTTTTTTTTGGTTTTTAAAGGTGGTACGAATTTTCCATGTTAGTGTCAGGGTTTGCAAGGCATTTTCAGTTTCAAGATTGAAGTCTTGTCATTGCAAATGTCTATGGGGTCCCACTTATCTGTGTGCTCGCTTGCCGATCCCATGCCATTAAAACCCTTTACAATTATTCTCTTAGTGAAGAACCATGAAATTCTGAAACTCTTTTAAAATGATTGAGCTAAACCAGATTATTCGTTAGGCGAACATAGCAGCGACATGTCATTCCAAACGTTGAATCTCGTGCTCTGATTGGCAGATCGGATGACATTTTGACGTTTGCTTTCGCACCATTTTCGCGCCAATATCCCCTTCTTTGTCATTATCATAGACAGAAGCTTACTGGGCTGACATTTGGCATTGTGTTTTTGGTTGAGGTATTCATATTTTCATTATTGCTGCTTAGGAGCTGGGTATGGTGGTGTTAGAGATTTGAATAGACCCTGCACTACTAATACGAGTTGTCTCTACTGTAGTTTAGAAAAAAAATAGAAAAAAAACCCATAACTTTAAACTACAATAAAATCGAGGAACATAAGATGATTCGGTTTCCCCTTGAGGAAAGACTTTTGATTAACGCTAGTTTCTGGAACACCCTGTATATGTTTGCAATAATTATAATTATATATTTATTTTGACACGTATATCCTCATCACCAATTTTGAAATAAGATTATGGTCAATTTGACCAAGTAACATTACATTAAAATAAGTGAAATTTAAAATGATAACGAGATATACTATCTCGCAGTCGATTCGCCCGCCAAGACGTCAACCGCTTCACCATCTCTGTTATACTCACACTTAATTCTCACGCCAAAAATGTTAACAAAACACCGTAAAGCCGTAAACATGGTAATTCAGACTCGGCCCAATCTCTTATCGCGACAATGCTCCATTGTGGCGTGACAAAGGAACAAAAATGTCCTTAATAAAGAAAGGCCTGAGGATGTCTTTGTTGGATTATTGCGAGGTTCTGTAGGTATTCGGAGATGTACAGGCGGATTCAATGTGCAGCTGTTATTTTTTGACAGTGACATGACCTGAATGCTTGTTGCTATGCACAATAGAGAAAAATATCTGTTGAAAGTAGAAGAGCTAGGCTTTTAAAGGTGAAATAGTTACGAGCTTTGGCGATACCAATTTAGTGTAGGTGTAGGTGATCTATCATAGTAGTAGAAGCTTCTTACTTTTAATACGTATTAAGTAAATAATAATAATAAATCAGTGGATAATCTCACTACGATTGATTTAGTCCCAAACAAAGCTCTGGGATTGTAGGCTATTAGATAAATATATAAATACTTACGAGTATAATGAGACAATTTGGTGCCTTGTAATGAAACGCCAATTTATCTTAAGGAATTTGTTTAGTTTAAAAACCTTTAAATTTTTTTTTTTTAGCTAAGCCACATGCGTACTCGTTCATAAAGATAAAGATAAAGAGACATTTATTCGCAACAATACAAAACACCATTAGGTACATAGATACAAAAAATAAGACACAGAGAAACAGTTGCGAAACGGTCCCAACTCAGCATTCGCTAGCCGTAAAGCCAGCACTGGTCTTCCGTTGGAACCGCTTGGTGAAGAGACGGAAAGTGACACATTTAACACAAAATAACATAAAACGAAAAACATCAAGGAATTGAAATCATTTGTCGAGACTATCAGTCAGTTTCAGTCGTTCCCTCTCTCGCTGCACACACCTGCGTTCCGTTTCACGTCCATTCCTACATTCCATTCCTACACCCATAAAGAGAAATAAATAGTTAGAAAACTCCCAAGGCTCAGAAATAGATACTCGTGCCTATCAAAGCATTACTAACAACTGCTATAATATAGCTTCGTAGGCAGGGTCACTACCAACTTAGGCTGAACATGTCGTTGAAGTCCAAAACGATGTTACATTTTTGCATCAATAGTTTCTCCAATATACAGGATGAATTTTAGCCGTTCACAATATCCATTGAGAAATGAACTCAACACTTCAATATCGGTTGTTAATATTCGCGCCCAGCGACCCGGGAACTGATCTAGACGGGGTTTAATATCGCACAGGCTGGAGATATTACAGTTGCACTTGTTCTTCCTATTCTTATATAACAGTTTTGTTAGAAGGCACTGACTGATTGAAGTTTCTAAACGCGATGATTTAAAGTATCCATTATGATTGGTGTATATAACTCCCTTTTTTAACTCTGTTATTAACTATAATTCATCAGAATAGTTACTTTTTAATCACAAATTATTTTAAGGTAACCATAACCTAGTTAAATATTTTTTCTTAATTATAAAGAACCCGTGTAGAATCGTGTGTTTGTCGTAAATGTGTTTAAAACCATTGAGAAATAAACACATCTGCTCCATTTCAGATCAACCTGTACATGCCAGTACTGCGTTACAGAGAAACGCACTGAAAAGGATTCTTTGAAAGTCGTCACCAACATAATGAAGTTATGAATGTAGCGAGGATTTACTTGCAACCCTGTTTTAGGGTTCTGTACCTTTAAGGAACCCAACCGAACCCTATTAATATGGTCACGCTGCCCGTCCGTCCGTCCTTACTTTAAAGAGCTGTATCTTTTGAACCGTAATAGATAGCGAATGTTTTTTTTTCCAGCGTGTTATTTTATTACGATTGATTTACTAACAAATATAAAAACAAGAAAAAAAATGGAGTACTAAAAGGGGTTTCCATACAAGAAACTTTTTTTTCCAACATTTTTACATACATACGTACATACCTAAACTCACGCCTTTATTCCCAGAGTGGGGTAGGCAGAGCTACAGAATTTCCAACAACTATAAAAACTTTTTGATAATTCTGTAACCACAGTTTGCACACTTAGGCGAAGATGTTTACCAGTGTATTAGTGACAGGTTGCAAGCCCATCGCCTAACAGTACTACACGCCTTTATTACCTTAGTCGGCTTTTACGACATCCACGGAAAGATACGGAGTGGCACTATTCTAATCCGGCTACCACACGGGGAAACAAAACGGGGAGTATTTTACAAATAATTAAATTGAAAATAAAAACGAATACTAAAAAAAACAAATCTGGGTTGGGCTCGCGCTGATTCGATCCGAAATTGAATCCAAATTGGAATATAAAAATATGTAATGTGCGGCGTTACGGAACCGTCGGTGCACGAGTTCGACTACTACTTGACCGGTTTTTAATGATGATTATTATTTATGATTATTTATGTTAAAAGTTTACAAAACAGTGTGCTTTGAAAACCCAATTGAAACTGATCTATCCTATTGAAACTGATTAGGGTCATAAAGTGCTGTCACTTTTAACGAATATTTCATTGAAAGTGTGATACTTAGTTTTGCAGGCCAATTTATATATTATAAATGTTAAATTAAACAAATATAACTGTACCGAGCTGCACGCACAAGCGTTCATAAAATTAAAGGTGTGTTAGTCACCAGGTAATGAAGCAAGACAATTTCGTTTTAAAGGAAATGCTCAGGAAATTAAACGGCCATTTCGAATTACAAAAGATTCCGTTGTTGCCACACCGCGGAACTAAAATATGAGATAACTGAGTCGCGTCTAACGATTTAATCCCGTTTTAATTCCAATTTCTGCAAGGCGGGCAACATTTAATAAAGGAATGCTGGCTAGAGTTGTTACCAAGTTTTTAGCTTTGTTTTCGGTTTCATAAAAAACATTTTAGTTGCTAAAATATTTTTGTAAATATTTTTATGGTATTTGACTTAATTGATTGCCGTAGTAATGTCGTGCGTTATAGTTTGACTTTCTTAAAGGATAATTAAATTTCTCTAGATAGGTTCAACATGTCGATCGTATACCTAACAAGGTGTCCTGTCTACTTTGTTACTTTTGTCGTTATCAGACACTTTTGGAACTATATAGTTTTAAAACCCAATTTAGGTAATAAATTCAGTAGAATGACACTCTAACAGTATAGTTATGATTATGAATATGCAAATATTAAAACTTAGAATTTAGTGTTAAAAAAACACAAACGAGTTTTTTTATTTAATAATCAAAACACAACACAAACGTGAACTACGTTTGGTAGGTACTTGCCATGCTTTACATTACGTAACATTATTCAAACTTTAAAACAAATAATTTACGGAGGACGACATGAGTGTTTACATACATACATACATTAAGAACTCAATGAATATTAATATTAACAAAATGTGTTTTTTTTGCTAACCTAGTACCTACCTAGGCTAAATAAAGATATAGTTGCATAATAAGATATTCAATTACGAAACAAATTTCAGGGAATCGTTAGTAAAACGGTGCCGATCGGCGTCCACAATATCATCGGCAATGAATGGGTTAAGTCAACTACACTATGACAGTTAACTAAAACTATTTGCATAGTTAAGTCATATTCATAGTCATAGTCATATCATTTATTTAATTGTATTTATGTGTTACATTTGTTGTTACAATTATTCGTATAGTCCAACATAAACCCTGTAAGGGCACAGCAATTTACAGGTTTATTAGTCGACAAGTTTAAGGAAGTTTAGTAAAGTATTCAGTACCATTACCGGTTGAAACCGGTTTGCCCCTCTCTACTCGTGTGGCCGTTCATTCTGCGCGGAGGGATTTTTTAATTTTGTCTCCTTCGGCGCTTGTCACGCCTTCGAACGAGCTAGTTCCCCCGGGACGGGGACATTTTACACTTTTTAATTTTCAGAAATCTGGTAACCGTTAATTACGTTACCCCATCTTAATTAGAAGTGTGAAAGGGTCTTTATAATTATGTCCGGTAGGAAAGGAGGAGTAATTTTTAAATAATTATTTTTTTAACGATATCGTTAGTTAGCTCGCTGGTAAACATCTTTGCGTATTTGTGCAAAATATGTTTTTTAAAGTTGTAGATAATTTTGTAGCACTGCCTACCCCACTCTGGGATTACAGGCTTGAAGGTATGTAAGTATGTATCGTTCACATACAAACATACATATTTAAACTCACGCTTTTATTCCCAAAGTGGGGTAAGCAGAGCTACAGAATTTCCAACAACTCTAAAAAGTAATGTTGATAATTCTGTAACCGCATTTTGCACACTTAGGCTAAGATGTTTACTCGTACCAGTGTATTAGTGACAGATTGCAAGCCCATCGCCTAACAGTATCTTCTACACGCCTTTATTCCCTTAGGCGGCTATTACGACATCCACGGGAAGACACGGAGTGGCGTTATTCTAACCCGGCCACCACATGGCATCATTCAGTTATCATTAATATTAATAACTATATATAATTTTCATTCATTAAAATAATTTTTAATAAATAAAATAAATAAATAAAATATAATAACATCCGCAATGATTTTTTTAATATGTTACAATCTTAAAAGGCTCGGATTCTGTTAAAATTAAATTAATAATTAAATTGTTTATCTTAGTGTTTCTTTTACTCGAGTTCAAGTTTTTCCTCATTAATTTCAAAACTTATTTATGAAAACAGTATAACTTTCAATGAAAAAGTATCTCCGATGCTTTATTTAATTTATTCTTTAAAACTAGTACAAAGACAAAATATACTTTTACTAAAGGTTTCTCTTGAATATCACTTTTATTGAAGAATCATTTGATATTACGCCGGACTTTCCATTTGACGAGTTTCACTAACCAATTTAATATTAAGAATTATATCTTCCAAATATTACGAGACACTTTCTCGACTCGCTGAATTTAAAATATCATTTCCACAGTGCCAACCGCAGAAATCAAACTTTTGTAAATCTTGAAGTATTTTTTGGCTATGGCCTTGATGTTTGGACATCTTGCTTCCTATCGTAATAATATTGATAACGACGACAGCTCTTATTTACTTGATGTTAGGAGCTACTAAATCGACAATAAGATTGGCTAACATATATTGGAATATCTATAACTTCAAAACACGCAACATGTAAACTTTTTCATCACAAACTGAACGTTCATCGAAAAGATAGACCAATTCACTACAACGAGAGCCTAGTATCTATTATCTTTGTAAAATCTAACCCTGAGAACCCAGAACCCTGTCGCAGGAAGCCAACGATTGGTTTTGCAACGTGGTCCTATAGTGGCTCAATATTATCCACCGTGAGCCACCATTACCCTATCGGGTTTACCTTACGGGTATTAAACCCAGGTTCGCTAAATATACAGCGTCAGTATCGAGTAGAACAGGGGTTGCCAAAATACGGCCCGCGGGCCAAGTCCGGCCCGCGGAAAGATTATTAACCACAGCCATTCATCATTTCGTAACTCAGCAAGATAACGATTAATCGACAAAAAATCGTTTAAGAAAATTTCAATGTCTTCTCGGATCCTAAAAAAACGCGACAAATCTTTTCCACAGCTAAGGCAGCGAACTGCAGTATAATATGGCAAGTCGTTTTCTCCAAGTCCCTCTCACATTAATAGTGGACACCGAATATGAAGTTAAAATTAAATAATGTATGTTTCTCACCTATATAACGCGTCTCGATTCATGTTTTGACAGGACGGGATTAGCGTGCGGTCTGTACGCTTTGCACACTGGTCGCTCGATTTTATAAAACTACAAATAACTGGTAATTAGTTTCTAAAACCCGCCCCTGACGGTACGAGTAATTGAGCATAATCCTAGCCACTCATGAACATAATCAACACTAAGTCCATTCCTTATGCGTTATCTAAGTAGGTGAACACTAAACACCACCTGAACACTAAGACTACTTAACTAATACTAATGTATTACCGAGCAATATTTACTGATGACCAGCCATTGAAACAAAGTCTTGGCCCGCACGAATTTATATTTATTAAGTGCTGTGCCCCTTGAGTCAAACAGTATGAAGACCCCTGGACTAGACTAACCACATCCTTAAAAGTACCTACATATTTATATTATTTTTACGTACTCAATGACTGCGTGAAATTTCTTGGTTATATTTAAATGGTGTTCCTGTTTCCTGTAAAAGACAGTGTTTATAAAATTAAATAATCCGTACAACCTCGAAAATTTTATCCTTAACGACAATTATAATTATGCGTCTTAATAAAGAAATATTTTCTGGAGAGTTTTCCTCGAAAAGATGGAAAGGGTGTTTAAAAATGTTAAACAGATTTAATATTGTGTTGTAAGGGGTTTCGTGTTTAAGATGATATGGTGAATGGTAACGCGAGTCGTGGGAGACAGTTGCCATGTCTTTGGCAGTAGGGGATGACCGCAGGGTGACATACGTCGATGATGCATGTGCACTATCCCTCTATAGCACATGGTAAGGTATAGTATAGTATAGTAGAGTATAGCGTCGGTGCTCTTGCAATACCGCGTAAGTAAAAAAAACATGTAGTTGCAAAATGTACCTTACTGACTTAGGTGCTAAGGTGTACTTTGCAACTTATTTAATTTTTTTTTTTTTTTTTTTATTTTTTTTTTTATTTTTTTTTTTATTTATTTAGGTTAACAAACAGTAGCACAATCTTGGCTTATGATTAAGTAGTATACAGTGCAACATGATATGTTATTGTGCCACCAACACCGTTAACCACAGATTACTAAAGAAAACATAAGATCTTAGATGTCGTACTTCTAATTATGATATGGTGGGATATCTTAAGTAAGTTCTTAAAATTAAAACTTAAACTAGTACCTACAGTCGAAGACACCAACATCCATACATAATATACCTTGTTGTAAGCGGCATAAAGGTGTTTAGATATTTTCGATGTCTCGGGAACGCATGTATGTCTATGACCTTGACTGCACTTACATCACCAGATGAGTTAATTTTTTTTTTTTTTTTTTTTTTTTTTTTTTTTAATTAGATGTGACCTTGCTTCAGTATGTACACAACTCCTTTTTTAAATTTTCCAATGCGTGTAGACATTATATCAACTGACAAAAAGTATTTATTGTATGCGTCTACTAGTCTATAAAGTGGTGACCGTTTACCAGCATTAGTGCGACAGGTGGTAACTGCAAAAACGCGACATTGCTTACGACAGTGCGTCCTGTGTGGGACCCTATAACATAGTTTATTAGTGAGGGCAGTACAGTCGTATTTATTTTGACAAAGGTCATATAACAACATTGTATCCAGATACATACGTCTAGATTTAAGAGTGATTAAATCATATTTACATAACAATTCACTATATGGCAATTTACCATGATAACATTTATAATTTATAAAACGTAAAAATTTTGACTGAACTATTTCAATTGCTTTAATGTACTTATTATAAAAAGGATTCCATACGGGTACAGCGTACTCTAATTGAGAGCGAATAAGTGACTTATAAATATAAATAAATGTTGAGGGTCGGGTGAACTCAGCACACGAGCGCACGGTGAATCCATACATCTTGAAAGCTTTGCTCACGATATTATCTATATGTAAGTCTAGATGCAATTTAGTATCAAGGACGATTCCAAGGTCTCGTATAGACTTAACAGTATCCAAGGAGGCTCCACATAACTTATAATCGTAAGGTACTACGTTATGTTTTTTTGTAAATGTTATCAATTTGCATTTGTTTATATTTAGATTTAACTTATTTTTCACGCAGTAATTGGAAAAATTGTCTAAGTCTTTTTGAAATTTTGAATTTTGAAATTTGTTAGTTACGCGGTATTGCAGGAGCACTGACGATAGTATAGTGTGGTATAATATAGTTTTTTTTTTACAGCGTTCCGTGGGTCACTAAAACGGTTGAAAATCAGCGCTGTAGGTGTTTTACGCCTCAGCATAATGCTGAGCCAGTGTCCGATTCGCTGCCGCGAGGACACACTCCGTGCTGTTTCTGTCACATTGTTTGTTTTTCTTCATTTTTCTATTTATGTGTCTTCTGTGTAGTTGTTAAATGTATTTCTTCTTCTTCTTCTATGATGTAGTAAGTGAAAGTTAAGTGCATAAGGTCTTAAGGTCTTTTTATGTTTTATGATTGAAAAAATGACTTTCTGCTGGAGTTTCTTGCGGCGCTTCTTCTCCGCAATGATGGTCTTGTCCGAAGCGCTGGTAGATTCACCCTATATTACCGACGTGTAAAATAGGCCTCATGTGGCCAATTTACTTTTTTTTTTAAATTTTAACTTTCTGCTAGCAAAATCAATTGTTTTATCTCACCGTGTTTGTCGGCTGAAAATGAAATTAGCTATTGAAAGTTTAACGACGATAGCAAAGCAAGCGAAAAGTACTATAGTGTAAGGCCCAGTGTGCAATAAGATGTACATTATTAATGCAACTTTATATGAACTGTATTGCAATGACAATAAAGTTTATATTCCTTTCTTCATAAATTGAAAATTGCATTTTCTAACAAACGTAATAGAACTTAATTGCCTTAATTGGTAGATTAGATTAAAAGTCCCATTTACAAAAAACTGTCTGTTTGTAGTACGGGGGAAATTACGAGGCTATACAACCTTCTCAAATATTATTTTGTTCAGCGTTACTGAAATTCTTTAATTATAATAAATAAGCAACTAAGACAACATCAAAGGTGCCAAGTACCAAATGAGGCCGACACAAAAAACAACAAATATTTGCGAGAGCCCTAAATAAAGACGTAAACAAACTTGTAATAAAATTTCTTCGGAAGATTTCCCTTTGATGCGAAATCAGTTTTGTTCGAGAGTTAGGGGAATGTAAAAATCATTATTTTTAATTAACCATAAATTAATATTCCAGGTTCGTTCCCGGGGGACGCTGGAATCCTCTCTGTTACAAGTACCTATAGGCATTAGGAGGGTTATTATGACATATCTATGCAGTTAATTTTACGGCGAGCGTTAAGGACAGAGCTATAGCAGTTATAGAGCTATAGCAGTTTAGCTCTGTATTTTTCTCTCAGCGTAAACTGAACTACGTAGCTATGTCATAATAGCCCCCCTGAAAGATTTTCATGAAACATTGCTTGTTTAAGGATCGACTATTTATATCGAAACTTATATTTAATTCCTGGACCACATTGGACTATGTCAAATTGGCACTGTAAATAAAATCATAAGATGTCTCTTACGTTTTGATTGATTACGTCACTTCGACATAGTCCAAAGTGGTCTAGGAATTTAATTAACTGTACCTAGATAAAAAACCCCGACAAAATACACATACATACGCCCTTATAGCTTACATTCGCCCTTTACTCGAGTATGCCTTTCAAATATGGTGCCCCTATTTTAAGAAGGATATTGAATTACTGGAGAAAGTTCAGCGAAGAGCAACTAAAATGGTCGCCGCATTGAAAGATAGACCCTATGATGAACGCCTATTGGAACTAAAATTGACAACATTGGAGGAAAGAAGAAAACGAGGGGATCTTATCGAGACATATAAAATATTGAATGGACACTATAACATCGCTAATCTGGAAAACATATACACGTTAAGCCAGGACACAAGGTTAAGAAGGCACTCCATGAAACTAGTCAAGCCTCTGTGTGCTAGCAACCCTAGGAGACACTTCTTGTCAAATCGCGTGGTGAAACTGTGGAACACTTTACCAGAAGCTGTTATTAGTGCACCCTCAGTGAACTCCTTTAAAAATAGACTTGATAAGTTTTTAAAAACCTTATAGACACAAGTGCAGTGATATACACGCATCAGCTCGAAGAGCTGCTAGTGTATTATAATAAATAATAATAATAGTAATAATAAGAAACGTAATAGAACTTTATTGCCTTGATGGTAGATTAGATTAAAAGTCCCATTTACAAAAAACTGTCTGTTTGTAGTACGGGGGAAATTACGAGGCTATACATATACACGTTAAGCCAGGACACAAGGTTAAGAAGGTTTGGCTTGCCTTTATTGGCCGGTCAGAGTGGAGTCGCAAGAGCTATATGCTCGAAGGGTGGATGTGTTGCATAAGTGGCGAGTGGGCACCTTATGGTCGTTTAAAGTCCAGAAGCACCTCTCCACCCTTAGCCCCTCTGGAACTGTTGCCTCCCTGCTGCTATATATATGCGGCTATTTCGGGAGGCCCATTCCATTGAGTTGGCGAGTCACCGCCTGCCATTTCAACCAAAGTAATTAGCATTGGCCAGGCAGGCGCCGTAGTTTCATCAATAGCCTAGGTCACCAATCCATATCAGTTCATTCATAGAACTTATTATTAATGTTCCCATCCTTCTTAAATAGTCTCTTCTAATCGGTGGTTGTCCGTGGGAGCATACCTCTATAGTTTGAACTCAGGGACAATCGCCGGTTGGTATCCCATCACTTTACTAAATTAAACTTGTCTAAAGGGCCTCTGCGTGTTGGCTTCGGCTCCATGTACGCCTTCCAAAGGTCCGGGACTCCCATAGTTCCGTGATTGGTAAAGACATACATAATAATAATAATAATGCAGCCCTAACCACCGGTAGCTTGAGCCCTGCCCCGCTGCCGGCGGCATTCGTAGGTTAGGTTTTTTATACTTAATGTTTATTTTTTATATTAGTATTGTTATTTTACTTTTATAATTGAATATTTATTGTAAAAAACCTAATTTACAGAAAATTAAATAAATACTTAAAATAATAATAATAATAATAATAAAATGGTGACTTTCTTTCAGAGCTGATATCTCTTAAACGGCTAAACCGATTTTCATGAACCACATTTAGAAAACTTGCATTTAAAGTAAAAATAAATCGCATTCAAATTGGTTTAAGAGCTACGGTGGCACAGACACATAACACACACACAGCGACCAAATTTATAACACACCAACTTTAGCGTCGTGGATTTAAAAATACGTTGAAGTTGCTTACATTAATTTGCGTCAAAATCGCAAACAGTACTTAAATGGCATTCTTGTGGACGTAACCACACTGGTCAGCGTAAACGACGCCTTAAAACATGACGCATTTGATGCGTCACTGCGTAAACTTGCGTCAGCTTTTAAACTTATTACTAAATGTATTACCATCCCCGACTTGACCGAGAATAATCACAGAAGATTTAATAGTCACATTTATAATAACTTTTTAATATTTTCAAAAGTAATTTCAGGAACCATTATCGAAATTACAAGCGAACAAAGCTTTAATTGTTCTTTCGCTATTACGGTGATAAATTGTGAATTGAGCTTTCAACACAAAGCCCGCATTTCGGACGTTAAGCTCGTTGATCGCTGAAATATACTAAAAGCTTTACCTGAAGCTTTTTGATATTGATCTAGGTTATACAGAACACTTAACCAACTATAAAGTGATTCGGCATAGAACAGAGACATAATTAAGAATATAATAGAAAAGAAAAGAGTAGTAAACACTTTAGTCATGGGAAAATATGTAAACAAAATTAAATGAACCAAGTTACTATCAAAAGTGTAAACTGACCTAGTCTTAAACTAAGCTCTAGGCTTGTATTTTAGATACTAGATAACGCTGCCGTCCATTATCTAAAAGGCGGCTAAATACAAGAGGGTCATTTTGAGTTATGGCCAAAAAACATGGGAAACCATGACTCTGAAAACTGGTGAGCGATATCCCTGTACTTTTTTTTGTATACTAGGTAATATTTGAGACTTGTTCTATTTTATACATATAAATTTGATATGATTTTACTTGTTTTTATAGCTGAAATCTTCGATTTTCCTTTTTAGCTATGATACCGTAGCATTTTATGAAATACGTTACAAAGCTTAATGGCGGCTAAAGTATGTTTAGCCGCCTTCTAGTTCAGTAATTTAGGTAATCCACCATAGATTGTACAAATACAAAAAAGTTATATGAAAAACATAACTAAAAGGCGGTTACATGATATAGCCGCTTTTTAGCTATGTATGCCTAGTTAATCCTGTGCAAACAGACATGACTTCAAGACGGCCATACGACTTTAACTGCCTTCTAGTTTAAAATGAGTGCATATGGCAGAATCTAATATACGTTTTGTATCATCAATGCTAGAGAAAAAGGCAGTTAATTGAAGAACAAATAAAAGTAACTGCTTTTTTGTTATGGATTGCAATTGAAGTATGTTACTACATCCAATGACTTCGGGAAGTTGCTAAAAACACAGCAAACTTAAACTTAATAAAAACACCATTTACTATGTGGAAATCAAATTCATTCTTACAAAATATAAAATCTTTATAATAAAGGAACCAATTGCAAAGGTACACTGATAAAATCACAGTTTAAACGCGTAACTTTCTATTGCTTAGCTACTAAATAATACCTGTCTTTAAACTTATAAAAACAAAAAGAGATCAATTGCTCATTCTTAAAATAGAAGGCTGTCATCAGTTAAAATACTTGGAACTTCTTCTTCTGCGGTTAACAGACATTCAATAACTAATAAATAAAAAAATGGGTGTTCGTTTATAACGTGTATCTCTATGTCTATGTATTTGAGTGTTTTTTTGTGGCATCGTAGCTCCCAAACAGATCAACCGATTTGGATGCGGCAGTATTCCTCATAATACCAACTCGATGATACCATAATATTGTTTTGTCATCGGAATAACCTGTATGCAACATGTCAAGTCAATCCGCCAATTAGAAGTAAGTAGGTTAAAATCGACTTCGCAGACAAAATTGAAATGCCGAATACAGCTGCGCGGAGGGCAACCTTCAATTGCTGCAGCAACCTCTTTCTCCTTCAGTGTTTGGAAAATGCTGCATTGATGCTCTTTGAGATGAGCATTGGTTTTTTGAGAAGGTAGATCGTACTGCCACTGATAAGAACAATGATGGGGGTTTGCAGCACTGCATTATCGCATAGTCATACACCTCCCCTGTTTCGAGGAACAAACTAAATTTGGGAGTCTTATCGTAAAATAGAAAACCGTTTTTTTTGTTTTTTTTTTCAATGCCGTTGCCATGTTTTTTGCATAGCAGCATCGCCATTTCGTGTACTCCCATTAACGACGCGTCTAAATATATATTAGGTCCTTACCTATGAAATTGGCGTTTTTTTTCGTACGGAATTTAGTCATTTTCAATTTTAACTTTGAAGATCTTTTTTAATTTCATTAATACTCTATGTTACAAAGGTTATAGATACAAATAATATGGTTAAATTTCTAACTTAATGTTTAAAATTTAAGTGTGAACTCAACTCTTTTCATGTGCTGCGAGTTCAAGAGTTGAGTTTTATGAAGCCAAATATTTTTAAGTAAATAAGATATGTATAATCTAACTTAGAAGTGTCCAATATTCCTGACAGAATTTTGTTTGGTTTGTATTTGACGTTACAAAATAATCCGCAAAATTAAATGTATGAAAACCACAGTTTTCATAAAATTCTCCATATAAAACGCCAAATTCATAGGTAAGGACCTAATATATCTCATCCGGTAGTCTGATCGAATACAGCTGCGCAAAGGATGACCTTCATTCGCTGCAGCAACCTCTTTCTCCAGTGTTTGGAAAATGCAGCAGTGGTTTTCCCGACACAGAAATTGATGCTCTTTCTGATGAGCATTGGTTTTTTGAGGAAGTCTATCGTACTAGATTTCTAAGTACGAGGCGTCTTTGTCATGCTTCTGGCACTGATAAGGCCAATGTTGAGGGCTTGCAGCAATGCGTTATCGTATAGTCCTACACCTCCCGTTTCGAGGAACAAACAAAATTTGGGAGTCTTATCATACCAAAAACCCGATTTTAAAAAAATATTTGAATTTTTTTTAATACCGCGGCCAGGGTTTTGTTTGGTTTGGTATGTTTCAGGAGCGCCAAAGTTCATATAAAATTGCAAGTTACATTATTGGAACTCCGAAATTGAATCTCATAGAATTTTACAACCTAAAATGATCACTCTTCATACTCTTCATATTTTTTTTAGTAGAAATGATTGGAACTTATCATCTGAACTTATAACGCATTCATGGAACCGTACACTTTTCACAATTTCTTAAATATCTTACGTTTAGATAAAATTAAGTTAGGTTGGTTAGATTTATAAAAATCTAAAATGTAACAGTTTTTTGAAAAACTACTTTATGAGTTGCGATAATTATGACTTAAAAAAGTATGAGCAAATTTTTTCGGAGTTATGATGAGCATAGTCACAAATCGTTATTTGTATACAAAATCGAAAGACCAATTTTATATGAGCCAATATGGACCCGCCATTTCGTGTTTTCCCATTAACGATGCGTCTAAATATATAATAATATATCTCATCCGGTAGTCTTATCGGACTAGGTTTAGTTTCATGGGCTCCCCTACTATAAAGCGAGCGGAGGACCAAGCTACAGTAATGAAAGTTTACTTAATGGTAGGTACTAGCTAGACCTAACTGCCTTTTGAGAAATTTTAACTTTACGTAGACGTTTTTCTTGGAGGCAGCGGCATGGTGGAATTGGCGGAAATCGACGCCCGCGCCGCTTGCGAAGCGACCAGAGGGCCCAGACAAGATGCATTGTGCTAACTATCGTTTCTATACGTTTAGTTTTTAACGTGACTTTTCATATCACGTCATCTACCAGTGACGCGGTTGGTTTAAAAACTAAACGAAAAGAAACGCTAGCTAGCGTAGTGCATCTTTTCTGGGCCCTCAGCTCTTTAGATAAGCACTTCGGCGACTGACTTCGGCCTACGCCGTCAGCCCGACAGGCGAGACAGGGGATAAGGCGACTGCTGTGCGGGTAATGAGTTGCCGCCTTTTAGTTAGGCAATGTCGTATAGCCGCCATATAATGAAGCAAGAATTGATTTTTATTACTTTGGTTTCTAGATTATAAAACCGTGACGGCCTTTAAGGTATATATTTTGATAAAAAATAATAAAATTTACATACAAAAGGCGGCTATTGGATTTTAACCGCTTATTTCTTATGTAAACACGGATAGACCGCTTTTTAATCTAGGACCTCTTTTGCAGTTGAATATTACGTTCTTAGGCTAGAAGATGGCTAAAGCCCAATAGCCGCTTTTAAGTTGTGGAAAATAAAATAGCTGCTTTTAAGTCTTGTACCGTAACACGTGTTACGTTTAAAAATTGGCAGTTATCGACTTTTAATCGCCTTTAAGATAGGTAAGTGTTAAATAACCGCCTTTTTGGTAGTAATATCCCAAAAAATCTGAATTTAGCCGCTTTTCTGAAGGCTGTATCTCGGCTGTTTTTAAAGATATAGAAACCAAACCTAGATAGATCGATAGCTAATAAGTAGCTGAATCGCCCTGTATATATAACTCAAAAAGGTCGTAAGTGCCTTTAGCCGCCTTTTAGTTAATGGACGGCAGAACGATATTCTTACTTATATATAGAAATACATAAAAAAAACATCCAAGACTCATAAACAAATATTCGCATTAATCACTCAAATATCTGCCCTTACCGGGATTTGAACCAGAGACCGCTAGCTTCGTAGGCAGGGTCACTGCCCACTAGGCAAATGTGCCATCGTGGTATTTTTAATTAATTATAATTTTAATCATCAATTCCTTCTATAATATTAAGTTCAAGATTACATAATTATAATTTTTTTGTTATTTTTAATAAAAAAAAAAACTCGATGATAACTTGTGTTAATAATTTATTGACATCTTTGCCCATTTCACTAAAAACCGGCTATATTTTAGTCAAAGACGCCCATACATAAAAAAACTTAAAACAGCTATATTATTATGACAGCCATCGGTCAGAATTCCAACTATAGGTTAACAGATCGGTCGCCGGTATGCACGTTAGCCTTCTCCATTAAAAAACTAAAGTTATCTTATCTGTATACCATTAGGGATAAACAAGCTGTAGAGCATGTTAGCCGTAAGACCAACCAGCTTTTGGGTAGCAGACTCCTTAACCACGAATCGGCAAACTATCTCTGCTTCTCTGAAATTTTGCTCAAATCTTGAAAAGGTGCAGTGTTTAAACTGCACGATATATTAAGCATTGACTCAATATTACTCTCTTAAAAAGAACGCTCATATTTTATAAACATATTGCATGTTCTCCTTTATTTATATCCTTTAAAGGCTCAGTTTGCTTTGCCTTTTGGGTTGTGGATAAGTCTATTTAACTTGGAATGGATTCAAGCTCACTTTAAAAACATGACCTAGCAACGAACGCTATCAGTTGGCGCTGCGCCAGCAATCGATGAGTCTTTGGACCACCTCGATCTGTATATGTTATATACTTTTATGTGTGATACTTGTATGTGGGTTCCCTGGGGGCTTCATTGTATTGTATAATGTATGAAAGTAGGATAGACACTGTGATATATGAAGTACAGTGTAAAATAAGTATCGGGATATTTTACCAATTTGAAACGGCGAAAGTTTGTATTATTGTAGAAATAAATAAAGAAACATGAACAATACTCATAAATAAGTACGGACAGAATAAACAACACTTTAGCACCTTGGGTGTTATTCTCTTAAAAACGACGTTCGGTTGCTCGAATGAGTGAACAAGTGATGTTGTTGTAGTAATCCCGTTAGAGCGTACAAAACATATTTTAGCGCGTGCATTCTCAATTAGGCAGCCTTATACGTTCGACCTTATCGACATAAGCCCTGCTGCTATTATTCTATAAGGTAATTAAATTCAAGTAATTTCAAGACACACAATTTTTTTAAGAACCAAATAGTTTGACAATAAATATATATCTTTAGATATACAACTCCTGACGAGAGCATTGGATCAGTGTGCTTTTGCCTTCACCAATCCAAACTATTGCATGTTTAGTTTGTTTTGAACCACTTTTGCAGTTGCATCATCGCAGTCTCAAACTAAACATCGACTTTCTCGACTGATCGTCACAAATTGCGGCAAATATATTGCACATTTGCGGCGGTTAAATGCGTTCGCTATAAATTCGATAACAGTTTCATTCCGTATGGAAATAAGGCGACCCGGCTGGCCACATATTACTTCAAACCATTTCTCACTCGATCTCCTTCTGACTAGTCTACAACGAGAGAGACGCAATGAGCAAGATACGAGAAAATACAATCCATGCTAGCAGGTTCGGTACTAAATGCCCTAACATATATCTCTCGGACACATTTGCTGCAAATTACCGCTTACCCAATTTGAATATGCTAACACGAGCTGAGCCGTTGTCATTGTCTCTCTCTCTCTGTAGACGATTTAGATATGTGAAAGGGATGTACTCATCGTGTATGTACGTAACTAGGCGTGTTTGTTCTGGAAATCTAAGCGTGTTCCAGAACGTTCCGGTAAACAGATTTGTAGAGTAATTATTACGGATGTTTTAGACATCCTTACATAGTATAAAACAAAGACGGTGGTTTGTCCTTCTGTATGTAGTGCATGTACCTTTAGGATTTTCAAACTACGCAACGGATTTTAATGCGCCTTTCACCATGAGTTAGATATTGTTTTATGGAAGGTTTTATGTTATACATTGTGGTTAATGTACGGGTGATACCGGTAACTCACATAAACAGAAGCGAAGCGAGGGCGGATTGCGAGTCATAGTTATAATAAGAAATAAATAGTGGATTTATTTGAATACACATACATAATATTCAATAATTTACTTTGTATGTCCAATGGTTTGCATGTTTTTATTGCAATGGGTAAAAAACAATGTTGCTTTTGACGTGTTATGGTTGATATTTAAAAGTCATCTGCAATGTTTGTTTTTCCATAAAACACTAGTGACAGACATACCGCCAGTGGCAAGTGTAAGTGTGATAGCAATAGCTGAACGATGTTAAGAAGCTGGGAGTACTGTGGGGTTATCATGACGTATCTGTGCAATTCATTTTACGCTGAGAGAAAAGGACACATAACTGTGTCCTTTACGCTCACCGTAAAATGAACTGCATAGTTGTGTCATAACCCCCCTGAACTGTAATGGTTTAATTAACAAACTGTCATAAGATTACGTAACGGCTAACCAGATAGGAAAACCAACCAAAAAGTTATTCTAGAACATTTCTAGTACAAACTTTATGTGTTTTCCTTAAAAGGGAAGAAATCCCATTTAGAATGAGATCGCCGATGTACATTTCCTATTTCGATGTAAATAATTATATTTTTTTATGTGCAATATGTTTTTTTTCACACGAGACACCTGATAGTAAGTAAGATCTAACATCTAAAGACACTTGCAATTACAAGACTACAATCTGAAGACCTAAAACTGCAAATTAATGCGTTGCCAACCTTGATACATTTTTTCTTATGTCATAGGGATGACCTACGAGCACACAGGCCGCCTGATAGTAAGTGGACACTGTGACCCATAGACATTCTAATTCACAAGACTGCAATGCAATCCTAAGACTGCAAATGCGTTGCCAACCCTGAGGACTAAGATGGAATGCCTCTATGCTAGTCATTTCACCGGCTGTCTTATCCCCAAACCGGAACACAGCAATGCGAACACTGCTGTGTGTTTTATCACCTACATCTCTTGTCGTTCGGTAATGAAACATCAATTTCACATTATTGGCAGGGATTAAATAGCAGTTTTGATTTTATAAATGAATCCTCGCACAGGTTTTCCAAGTAACCCAAGATCTAGGTCGTAAGTCATGACTCAGGTGAATCGCTAATTTGTTGCTTATGCCGATTCACCCAGTGTTTGTTTTACCTTGTCATGTTTTCTCGCACGTAGCCTCCCCTATTGACCGGTGGGAGGTAATTAATCTTGTTGGGGGGATGTCAGAAACACATGTTCGTATGGGATTGAAAACAAATGGCATTAGTTGGTTTTGTTAAACGAATGTGATTGGATGAGCTTTTATTAATGTGTGAAATAAATCACATCAACGTTTTGTTCTCTTTTAATTTGTTTTATTTTTCGAATGTAAAGGATCTTAAAGTTATTTTCGCAAATAAATGTAGGTACTGGATAGGTTAGTAACATTATACAAGTGAGTAATATTCATTACAGCCAGGGTCTCTATTCTACAACGTAAAACATTACTGTTTTTGCAATTGTTGTCAAGTTATTAAGACATCCCATCAAAAACATAACTTGCGCTTTTTTGTACATAAGTCTCGAAACGCAGTTTTTCTGCTGTAAAGTCGAACGTAAACCAAGTTGTTTAGCGGCCGAACCCTATATTCAAACCGTGGAAAGATAAGGCTTACTTGGAGTAAAAATTTGACATTAATACAATATTTGAAAATACTATCTGTCCGCAGTTTATCAAAAACATAACTTGTGCTTTTTTGTACATAAGTCTCGAAACACAGTTTTTCTGCTGTAAAGTCGAATGTAAACCAAGTTGTTTAACGGCAAAACTCTAAATATAATAAAAATTTGACATTAATACAATATTTGAAAATACTATCTGTCCGCGTTTTGATTATAGGGTTCGGCCATAATTCTGCCGTGATTCTTAAAAAGGCAGTCATCTGACAATTTACCAAATTTGAGTTATGTATATGGTCGTGATCAGGAAAAAAAGACGCATCAGCCTATTTAACCCGTTTTTCTCTATCACGTTTAGTTTTCGAGATATTTTTTCCATGAAAGGCAGTCAAGTGGTTGATTACCATTACCAAATTCATTACAACGCAGTCATCTCACATTAATTCATAAAAAAGCAGCTTAAGTACCTTGACTGCAAAATAATTTGGAAAATTTTAGGGAAAAACTTATTTAAAAGACAGTTTTGTACCAAACTGTCTGTTCCTAATTATTTTTATGTAAATTAGCTGTACAATAATTCATTAAAAAGCCGCATTTGCAGAAAAAAACTTTAAAAGGCAGTCATGTGACTTTGGCTGCCTTCTTAATAATTATTTACAAGATAATAGTTATTTCTATACTTCTAACAACGGAGTTTACGTTCCTTAAAAAATTATTAGTTAAAAAAAATCGTGTTCATCGGATACTAAAACGCAGTCTTCTCGCAATAATTCATTTAAAGGCAGTCATGTTTGGTCGCGCCAATACAATTTTTGAGTGGATTTAAAGTCTGAGACGTCACAAATCAGTGCGCCGCCAAGTGACCTTTTTTATGAAAATTACTATAATGGCCAAGAAATTTTAATGTGCTTTTTGAAAGTCAATTTTCTCAAATATCCAACTGTCATGGTTTTGTCGCCTCGTGAAAAACCAAAAGGCATTTCGGAAGAAAGAAAAGATACTATTATTTCTAAGCTTGGCCCCATAATGCCACCACATAAATTATTGTTTTGGAAGAATTTACCCGTATCAGTAGATGCTGATTTTTTTTTTTTTTTTAAGTATTTTTTATAATTTGGATTTTTCTTCGTATGGACGTTATTTGCGTTTTTTTTTTGTAACGATTATGATTGTAAGACTACAGTGATATTTATACACAAATATATGTAATGTTAACCTCTTACTTACTAATCTATATTTACATAAAAACTAATAGTTCATTATAATCATAATATACTACTAGCTGTACGGAAACTGATGATCGCAAGTTTCAGTGCCTTTTAATTTTAAATACATACATACATACATACCTTCACGCCTGTCTCCCAATGGGGTAGGCAGAGATTATGGAACGCCAGGTGCACCGATCTAAACACACAATTTTCGCTTCCTCTACATTCATCAATCTCTTCATGCACGTACGTCAGTTTCGGGTGCTTTTGATTTGGGCCTTATTCAGTACATCACGAATCTGATCACTGTAGGCCCGTCTAGGACGTCCCCTACCGAAATCTCCGCGCATTCTCGCTCGCCATATCTCTTACGTAACTCTTTTTTCATCCATCCTTTCTAAATGACCAAAGCATCTTAGCATACCCTTTTCGATTTTAGTCACTACATCTTCTGGGATCTCGCTATTTCTTACTCTATCTATCATTCTAACTCCACACACATACCTACTGTTCTTTTTCTGCCATAGGTACCCAAGATTCACTACCATACATCAATGTTTCTGTCAATACTCCCTGAACAATGGCCAGGCAAGGTTTGCTCGATATGACCTTGTTTGCCAAGATTGATAGTAACGCCCCATTCATCATATTTCCCGCTTTTACTCTTCTTTTAATATCCGCGTCACATTTCCCACCTCTCGTAAACAAAGAACCTAAATACACAAATTCATTCACTTGATCCACTTTTTCATCTCCAATCATTATTTCACATTCTGTATCAGTTTCATCCCTCTCCACAACCATCACTTTCGTCTTTTTAACATTCACTTCCAAATATTTTCTTTTAAACGCCTCAGTAATCGGAGTTACCATTTGTTGTCAGTGGTCCGCCGATGATGCAAGGAGAACTTGATCATCAGCATACAACAAAGTTTTAAAAACTGACTCATTCATCCTTATTCCACAATGATACTCTTTCAGATCTGACAAACAACTGTCCATGAATAGGTTGAACAGCCAAGCAGGCGCTACGCAGCCCTGTCGAACACCACGTTCGATGCTAAACCAGTCCGTATACCTACGTCCCATTTATCCTGACACTGGCACTCGAGTCATCATTATAATGATTTGAGAGCCCGTATCAGAATACTGTCCACTCCATACACGTAAAATAATAATAATAATTATTATTATTTTCATATAATTATATTATTTAAAATAATTATTATTCACTATTATTATTCATTTTTATACTATTTTAATTTTGTTAAAGATAAACGAAGTTTCTAGATTTTAAGTACCTACCTATATAGAAACGTTAGAACAATGATCACGTAATAATTCGTAGCTTAAATTAAATGCAATGTTAATTTGAAAAATAATACATTTATAAATAGGTAAGTAGGTACATACATTTTGATTTATTGTTTGATGTTTTTGTTGATATTTCCATTTTATTGCAGCTACACGGTTTTATTTTAAAAAGGCATTGTAGCTACGTCGTACTACTTTTTAGTGACTCAGTTTACTTGATTAGAAAATATTATACAGTTCTAGGTAAATTTTGGATGTGGCTTATACCTAAGTATTAAAGTTTACTTTAAGTTTGAGATACAATCTCTGCCTATTGAATTTAATAAAAGTTTGATATTACTCGTATTGTAATCGTTTTTTATTTCATTTGAATTCACTTGACTGTTGTTATCCAAGTTTTAGAAAAAATAACACTTAAAAGAAAATTACTTAAAAAGCAGTGAATTGCATTTGAGCATTTTAGGCTGCCTTTAAATGAATTATTCAATAGATATAATTTAGCCAATGTTCGCTTAAAAAAAGTAGTTTGGTGTAATAATGTACTTAAAGGCAGTTACTGGACTTTCACATCTTTGTTAATAATTACTCTAAAAAGATTTTTGGTTTCGAAACTTTTTAAAAAGGCAGCCTTGCTAAAAAACTGCTTTATAAAAAATTATCAGCAAGTAATTGAGAGGCCGGATGATTTTCAAAAATAGATTGTTACTAATAATTCACTAAAAGGCAGCCTGGGGACTTTGGCTGCCTTTAAGTGGATTATTATAAATAGTAAAAATAAACACTTAATTCATTTCACAATTAATAATTAATTTTATATAATTAAATAATAAAAAAAATAAAAAATAAAAATGTAAATATAAGGAACTGATACCCGTTTACCAAGAAAAACCACCATTACGTCACATTTTATTACACAACCTGATTAAAGAGAAAAAGTCAAAATGAAGGCTGCTTTCGCGTTTTTCTCAAAAGTAAGTGCGGTCAGAAGACTGCCTTTTTAAAAATGACGGCAGAATTCAGTACGTACCACCCTGGTCTACCTATCTATGGGAGTTTGTTATTAATTGATACTTTGTTAGTTAGCTAACATTTTATAGTAACGATCAATATTATATTATTTTTATTTATTTAATAAATAGAGTGACCGATTGAGTAAGTGATTCCGTGTGGTTGCCGTGTTAGAATAGTGCCACTCCATAATCTTCCCGTGGATGTCGTAACAGACGGCTAAGGGAATAAAGGCGTATAGTACTGTTAGGCGATGGGCTTGCAACCTGTCACTAATACACTGGTAAACATCTTAGCCTAAGTGTGCAAAATGTGGTTACAGAATTATCAACAAGTTTTTAGAGTTGTTGGTAATTCTGTAGCTCTGCCTACCCCACTCTGGGAATAAAGGCGTGAGTTTATGTATGTATGTATGTATGTAAATAGAGTGACAAATTCATCATACCTTAAAACGTCTGCCACTTTACCACTAATGTTGTAAATACAGAGTGTCCTGAAAACTTTAAGCAACCCGAGCCAAACTATAATTTGACACCTAGCATCAATCTAAAGTAATGGATTGATCCGGGTTCGGCTGCCCGTGTCCGCCGTCACCGCTGGTTCCGCGTGACGTGGGTATCAGGGCTGGAGTTATTTTGGTACCTATTGGTAAGTTTAGTTCAAAAGTTCAGGTTAGTGGTATTGAGGTTACTTTGGTTAAAAAGGGGAACGCCTTAAAATAGCGACTATTATGTTCCGAATTTTCCACATAACCACATGAATTTTTAAGGTTTATGAAAGCCAAAATACAGTTTTTAAACGATGAAGATGAGTTTTAAACTCTAATCTTACTAAAACACGGTCCCCTAATCTTGATTTAATGTAGTATCTTTAGCATCTCTTGTCACACACAAGTAAAGTTAGCTATACGGAACCCTCATAACGCCGACGAGGGTTCCTCGGCCCTGAAAAACCTTTGACTCGGCAATTATGGAATTACGCCAGAGATCGTTATCGAGATCGAACCCCGACTGGGTCCAGGGTTGTGTTATCGCACATGTAGATGGAGGATCCGTGTAATTAGAAAACTTAAGTGTGAAACGGGAAAGTCGGGGGTATTTTGGGAGTTTAACTGCTTGGGACAATTTTATGTGATGTGGTTAAGGTTGGGTAAAGTTGCGGGTTTAAGTTATTGAAGCTCCAGGTTTTTGATGTGATCTATTTTAAGATCTTGTAAATTGCACTTACGACATATTTAAAATTATTTATCTTGTGCTAAAGTGCCATGTATACGTTAAATAATATTTGCATAAGAAAGAAACACAAAGATATCAAAAAAATCTGTGTTGGTTTTTGGAGCATGTACTTAATTAAGTAATTATTGAATAGTTTACAAATCGTCAGCAAAACTAAAAAACCGCGTAAGTAAAATTTTTTATAAGGAGCAAAATGCACATTTTTGTCAAAAAAGTTAAGAATCATTTTGCTCTATAATAAATTCGTTGGTTACGCTGTTTTGCAGTATCACCGACGTAATGTTACGTTTGTCTACCTTTTTTTTTGCAGAACCAAGTCTCAGTCACGTACCTGCAAAAGAAGAAGACTTTATTAAATTTCATTATTAAACCACAATATAATTATGATAGTAACTTATTACCATAAAGACATTAAACCCTACTTTCCCTAATTCTGAAAAAGATATCTCTCTAATGTTTTTACAAAAATAATCCTTAGCTTATCAAGTGTATAATCCACATTGTGCGCAACAAAAGTAATCCTTTGCAGAATCCTTTCTAAAACATTATATAGCTATAGGGTATAAAATTCTAAATTACACATTAGGTTAATTATCACAAAGGACTTTGCTAACCGTCTAGAACTTTTAACTCATTATACGCTGACATTTTTGCTCGAAATTGCTACATTTAAATTATAAATAATTATGTAAAAAGGGTTAACAAAGTGTTTTGTAATTGTAATGTCACATTAACTGCTTTTAGTATACGAGAACATAATGGTGCGTCGACATCAATGTTACTTTTTCAGCGCACCATTTTTGAGTGATGAGAAATGTTTGAAATAATGAAATTTACATATTATTTTTATTCCGCATGGGAAATCCGTTGAATTTACCAACTTAAGTATTGTTATGTCTATAAAAGTTGGTATGTAGTTATTTAGTATAAATTGTAAATTAAATCGTTTCGTATGGGACTAGATCAATTTGTGTAAATTTCTCCTGGACAGAGGCCTTTTAGAAAGATATGATTTTAAGTAGAATAGATATTTCAGCGTTGTTAAAGTCTTATTTACTTATCACGTTGGCATATCTTACAGAGGCAAGGGTGTGAAAGCAAACAAAGTAAAATAGAGATCCAGATGTTTATTCATTTCTTAATAATATAAAAACATATAGGTACATACATAAACTCACGCCTTCATTCCCAGAGCTACAAAATTACCAAAAACACAAAAAAAATTATAATTCTGAAACCACATTTTGCAAAATTAGGCTAAGATGCTTACCAGTGACAAGTATACACTTACGTATATACTTACGCTGAAACTGAGTATCTGCTAGAGGTTTCGTCTTAGGGGCTTCACTCTAACAAACGCACACACTCCCTCAGCTCCTTCACCCACATACTCAAATCACACACAAACCGACACACACACACACACACACACACACACACACACACACACACACACACACACACACACACACACACACACACACACACACACACACACACACACACACACACACACACACACACACTAATCACATACAGTTAATTTTTGCATGGTTTTCGGTATTTTTATTGTATTTATTTTTTAAAGCTATTAGAGCAATGTAAAATGTTCAACGCCTACATGATAGCTTCACTCCTGGATGCCCAGGATACAGGCTCGGCCTAGTTTGGGATCCGCTGTAATTTGGATTAAGGAACATGTATTCTTTTGGTAAATAAATATATCTTATTCTTTTTCTTATACAACTTGTTAAAATTGCATGATCTTCATAAAATACGAGTAAGTGGTTACTTGTTCACGTTGTATAGTTTTAAGTTTCCCCAATAAAATTTAACTAACACGACAAAAGGCCGTTGTTAGTTGATAACTATCCAGTCCATTATATAATGTACATTATATTAGTATATAATATAATAACTCGTTAATCTACTCCGTCAATAGCAGGCTCGCGGCAATTAGAGCCGCGCGTCGTGCCGCGCTTACAGAGCTGCTGGGGGGTTATTATGACATGGCTATGCAGTTCATTTTACGGTGAGCGTAAAGGACGGAGCTATAGCAGTAATATAAGTCTGTCCTTTTCTCTCAGCCTAAAATGAATTGCACAGATACGTCATAATAACCCCACTGATCGGCTTTGTTTGCAGCAGCCGCTTATTAACCAACAGGCACTGAACCGGTCGGTTTAATCCAAAAATAGTTCAAACTACCAATACTATATAAACGACATAAATATCAGAGGACAATGTCACCAATTGACCTAGTCTTAAAAAGCTTTAGGCTTGTACTATGGGTACTAGACAACGAGATAAATAGGTACTTATATAGAGAAACTAGCGACCCGCTTTTGTCGATAAATGGGCTATCTAACACTAAAAGAATTTTTCAAATCGGACCTTTAGTTCCTGAGATTAGCGCTTTCAGGCAAACAAACAAACAAACTCTTCAGTTTTTTAATATTAGTATAGATAAATACTTAAATACATAAAAAAACATCCATGACTCGGGCACGCGCTAAAATGTGTTTTGTTCGCTCTGACGGAACCACCTAAACTCGCCGCTGCGATTTTGCTCGTTCGTCCGCTCGTCCGTTGTTTTTGAGAGAAGGCTGCGGCGCCACTGAGGCGGAGATGAGCGGAGCTGTGCCAATATTAACCAATATAATCTAAACTAACGTGCGCAAGGCGCGCTCGACGTGACGGCATGCGCCTTCTATTGGTTAATATTCGCACAGCTCCGCTCCACTCCGCTCATCTCCGCCTCAGTGGAGCCGCACCCTAACACCCCAGTACCCTTACCATGAGTACCCTTAGCGAGTCAAATTTCTGTCCCTCACAGACCTCGCAGTATTGTTATAGAGTGCGAGGGACAGAGCATTCAACTCGCTAGCCAGTATAGTAATTGTAACTCATGGTAAGGGTACTGTAGAAGGAAAGCGTTCGTGCTCGGGTTACTGGCGTTGTCTTTCGCATTACCCCAAGGTTAATTCGAAAAGGACGCGTCTGGAATAAGTTTACCGGTTTACATCTCTCGTCACTATTTCAAATATAGTGTTGTTAGTGTATATATGTTTAATATCGCTTATAAACTTAAAAAAACATACATACAGTACATACTCCAAAACTTTATAACAATGTACTTGCAGGTTGGTCAAAAAAGTGGCAATTAGGTTAGTTACCATTTTTGAAAATAAGTTTAGTAAAAAAGTACCGAGTGATGGCGGCAAATAAACCGTACACGTTTTTCGTTCGCTGTGTTAAGCCAATTTCTTTGTAAAACGAATATTTTTATGTATAAATAGGGTGATTTCTATCAATAAGGACCAACGATGGACACTTGATTCTTATTTTACAGAAGATAAGGGTTATTCATTTGTTTTGCAGCAATTAATTTAGAGTGAAGTGTCCATTACTGGTGCCTGTCAGCTAAAAGTGTCCACCATTGGTGCCGTCAACCTAATTTTTATTTTTTTTATGTCATAGTGAGTTCGTCTGTAATGATTCATACTTAAGGATGAAATAGCAAACGAGACCTCCGCAGACGACAAAGTCACGAATGAAAATAAAGTTTACAATATAAATCCTTGTCTCAGTAAGCTACCTACATCCTTGACTAACGCATATGTTCATCGCAACTTAGCTCAGGATTAAGTTGGGCTAAGTTAGGCAGGCACACGCGAGCCGCAGCTGTGGCCGGAGTACAAATTGCGACATTTGTCGCTGAGACAAAGGCAGGGCGATATGCTGCCCTCATTAGAAAAAAGAGCGTATGTCTCACAGAACCGCGAATGTATTAGTGACCTTATTTCTTAAGCCAAGGGGTTCAATTTGTTTTGAGTATAAAATTGCACCTACGTCCTTTTTATTTAGAAAGGCTGTGTGCCTGCGACTAGGCTTGTAGAGGATAGATAGAGGTCATTTTAACCCCACACAAAAGGTGAAGTGTGTTTGGAAGTTTTGTTTGTCCGTGTAGTCATCACTCATCAGTCTAGGATTCTGTTTCACTCGGTGAAACAATATCCCTGAACCACCGGTGAAATTACTAGCAGTATGACCATGGTCTGACCGGATCAGTTCTACTATTTGTCCAATTCACCTGCAGCCAAGCAGCAGTTTTCGGATTTATGTGTTCCAGTGTGGTAAAAGAGAAGGAGTTGGTGTTGGAAATGTCTATAGGCCTCGAAACCCACTACCATGAGGTGGACAAACCTTTTCTACTTTATCTTTAACCATGGCATGTCTTTATGCATGTGTGTATGTATGTTAATTTCTATATTGTACAAACACTAGAACATTAAACAGCAAAATACATTTTTTTTTGTACAATACTGAACTTATCATTTAAAAGGAAATCTTTCAGTTAAACTTTGAGTGATGCTTTGCGTTTGGTAAAATAAATTAAGGAAGCAAAAATATAGTAATGGCAGTTACGATTACTACTTAAAATAGTGTGTCCCGTGTGGTACCACTTCCAATAATTTTCATACAAATTACTATATGTCTAATCTAATATTTTATACAAATTATTATTATGTGAATCTTATCTACAATTCAAAGTTAAAAACTAAACTTATTTTAATTAAACTAAGCTACTGAAAAATTAAAGATTAAAATAAAAATCACCACTACAAAAAGAATACCCCCTCTAGCAGGTCCGCGCGCGGCATAGTCCCTATAACACTGGCTGCATTACCTCTCTGGATAGCTAGCCCAATCCTTTGGGAGAGGTAAGAACCAGCTCTAGGATCTCCGGAGGCGTCTATGAGCCGGGATGATAGGGCCTTTATAAAACTTTTCATATCGGCTGACCAAGGTCCCATAGTCTCTACAAATTACCACCAGCTTTTTACTATTCTAAACACCTACCTTATTTATAAATGTCCAACCCAAATGTTTTTTGCCTTACAGCTCAGTTAAATTATTCAGTACTAGATCTCTTCGGTTATATACAAATTGGACACGAAATAGTGTCCACCGGCGCCTAACGCGTTAAAACCGTGCACACATGGCAAAGCCTCGCTAAGCAAAACAAATGACTGCAGTACAAGGGAACCCATTCTTAACCGTCAGCGGCTTTCTTTATTTAATCTGAACCCCTCCGTTAATCTTTATTGATATTGCAAATGGGGGAGCGTGTTTGTTTGTTTGTTTGTGCATTTTGAAAACGGGGCAAAGTAAAGATTTGACTCCATCTGCATAGAAATATTTCGTTAGTTGAAATATTACTGTCACCAGCAATAATATATGTATGTATGTAAACACTATATTGTACAAAAGAAAAACCAGAACAACACAATCAATATAAAAATACAGAGAACAGAGGCGAAATTATCCCTTTAAGGGGTCTCATCCAGCTAACCCTTGAGAGATTGAGAAGAGCGAAAGGTTATTATAACATATATCTGACACGCTCTTATACCTCTAGCAGAAAAGACGTGTCAGATATTTTTGAGCCGAATGTTGGATAATAATATTATTGCTAGGGACTGTTACTCAATACATTATAATGGGAAAAATTACGACCTTTTGATTAATACATAATTACGTTTAAGCAGGTTAAAGTAATGAACAAATATTTATAATTTATTTTATTATTGATGCATTTTTTCCTGTTTTTAAGCGAACCCTAAGATATAGTTTTACCTCCTGTCTCTAACCGCTTTTCATTACCCTAAAATAAAACATTGACTATCTGCAACAAGTTCATAACTAAACAATGTTGAAGACATTTTGATAAATGACTTATCTGTTTTCATATATCACAATTTTTTAAAGCGTCAAGAATGCATCCTTTTTCTCCTCGACAACCTGCCAGTAATCTATCTCACTGTAACTCTGGCCATAAATCCTTGCAGCTCATTTAGCACTGCCGTTTCTCAGGCGGACTTATGGCTGCGTCTCCGCTAGCTAACAACACGACGGTGGCAATAAGAGTAAGTGATAAATTGAAAACGATAAAATTGCTTATGGCTTTAGGGGAGTGTAATATCACTTTAAGCTTTGAATGGATATAGCATTGCCTATCGCACTCCCTGTTGTCAAACTGTACATACAAGTTAAGATTGTATTTGGTTTTATGTCTTGTTCAGTTAACAATGTCAGTTTTATTGTTGTCACTATAGAACCTTGTCTCAGAAGATCTCGTTTCTTGAAGCTGACATTATGACAGTTTCACAAATTAAGTTTAGTGATCATTAGAATACAATATTTGGATACATACAACTTCTAATTTGTTTTACAATGTATGACCATTTATGAAAAATGGTTCAGTAATATTTTACTAAATCATTATTTAATAAACTTTATATCATTTTACAAACTTTCATTTCGCAAAGAGATACTTCCCACCGCAATAATTTTTACTTTTTACTGGCCAAGAGTCTAGCCTAACCTAACTTTATTTATTAAACCCATGTAACCTTTGTAAATATGTAATGGTTTAAGCACAAACGCGTTTGAAAAATGATATATTTTGTCAAATGATGATTTGGTCAAACGCCAGGAGAACATGAAAAATAACAATCAAAACAAAGTAAATACAATAGTATTTTTTTTTGGTATTGGTAACGGGCTTCTTTTTCCGCACTTAGCCCGTATACGCCGGGCCATTGTGCGTAGCCCAAAAAACACACAATTGTAATCGTCAGCCTCTCTCTGCTTGACAGCTAGTTAAAAGATAAGATGGTGCGATTCTAACGGATTCTGCACAAGGTCATTAATTCGTAAAAAATGGAAAACAAGACTTTGTTTCTATTTATTCGTGCGCAATATTTCAAACCAAGCATAAAATATAAATAATATTTTAACAAAACGTTAGCTGAAACAGTATCCGGGCTCAAAGCCTGCGGACCGTTACGAGTATAACAATTCCGTTCATTTCACAAAAGCATTGCTGCACTCAAAGACGCCGTTTCACGAAGAATCTGAGAAATGCTCTTTTGGGTTTACGCATTCTTCTATATTTGCTTGACTTTAAAACGAGCTCGTATATTCAGCCTTCGTCTATTTCACGTGAAATATGTACAAGATTATTTGTGCAAAACGACGGAAGCTAAATAACATGAAAATAAGTGAGTAGAAATGTTTTTTTGTGAAGAAAAGTTATCTTAATATACAACGTGTCCTAAGCCTAAGACGAACACTACACGTTTATTAGGGTATTTTTGACCAATATGCAAAGTATTATAACAATTGCTTTTATATTTACCGAGAAAACAATGGTTTTAAAATTTTAGCCTTTGGAGCACCCTCTATTTATTCTATCATACATTCACCTATTCCGATCGTGTGTATTTTCTGTAGACACGCACACATATCCCTGCCTTTGACTTTGACATGCGCGTCACACTCACACCGGCATTTTTTTTTCATCTTATTAATATCAATAAAAATACAGTGTGCTGATTTTTTCTGTCGTTTATCTGGAATTAAATTTGTTAGACTTTAACTTTTTGATTTTACTTCTAATTAAAACAACAACTGTTTCACAGCATTTGTGGGATGTGTGTGTTAAGCTGGGGACATGTTGTATAAATTTCCTCAACTATTTGAAATATACTAGCTTCTATCCGCGACTTTGTCTGCGTTGAATTATTTATTAATCGTATTCGTTGCGGGGAATTTCATTAAAGAAAAAGTAGCCGATGTGTTAATCCAGAGTATAGCTGTATTCCAAATTTCATCCAAATCCGTCCAGTCATTGCAGCGTGAAGGATTAACAAACTAACATACACACGAACAAACTTTCGCATTTATAATATTACTAGAATATATAAGGATTCAATAAAAAACTTTAAACTTGGATATTTTTCTTAATAGTCTCTAAATTGTATTGTATTTAAACGTTCTTCTTTCAATAAACGATGAAAATACAATTGAAATCAATTTCCTACTAACCAATACGATTTCCAATCAAATACCTCCACCACAAACCCTTTAAAGGAAGCAGACAATTCCCATTTCATTACACTGCTGCTGTCGTTATAAATAATTGGAATGATTAGCAACTAACGGCGCCATGGACGTCAAACAATCCAAATTGGTCGGTTGCAGTAATGAGGTAGTATTCACTGGTCGGGTTTGATGGTGGTTTATTTATCCCGCAGTCGGGAAAACAGATCGAGTCAATTAGTTCGAACTAATATTTTAATACACTAATTATTTGCAGTGAAAGCGTTTGTACTAAGGGAAATAATCTTATAGACAATAGCATAGAAATATAATGGAGTTAAGAGAAAAGAAGATGATAAAAATGAGTAAAAAGCAGAAAAGAGAGAAAAGATTAATAAAAACATGACTGGGGTGTTATTCTCTCAAAAACTACGGTCGGACGAACGAGCGAAATCGCAGCGGCAAGTTTAAGCAGTCCCGTCAGAGCGTACTAAACACATTTTAGCGCGTGCATTCACAATTAGGCAGCCTTATACGTGTGTTTTGTTCGCTCTGACGAATAAAGCGGTTACAGTGACAGGTGACATTACTTTCGTTTATTCCATTAGTGCCAGCTTCAGTGAATCTACCTATATTATAGTACAAGTGAGTAAAAAATTATAAGTAGGTGATATTCATTATGAAGCGACCCCGTTATCCCGCGGTCTGACATAGTTATGAAACCGCTCATAAATATTGCACATAAATTCCTAGCTTATAGCGTTGTTACCGCTATACTATGTTTATATAAATAAACATAGTATAGCGGTAAATTTAAAGTGAATATAAATTCACTTTAAATAAATGCAAAATTTATTTTGTAGACTTTCGCAAAGAATTTGTAAAGACACGTTAGAATATGAGGGATATTTTCCCTAAAAACAACATTGAAATCTCACAACGCACAGGAAGCCATTTGGTTATTACAAAAATGAAAATTAATATCTGTAGGATTTATTTGTCATATTATTGTACAACATTGACACGTCTTTTGTTCCGTCTCTTTTCCGACTTTTCTTTCCTTTTCTTTTCTTATCAGGTCTTATCATGGCATCATCTCTTTTTTTCATTGCACAGTTTACAATGTTTATTTCATTTCATATTTCAAACACCTCTTTCTCATAAATATGTTGTAGTTTTCTGTCTGTAGTTCAGGAAGTATGAATTGGCCGTCTGTAACCTCCACTAACATCTTTTTGTTAATATCATACAAAATGTTATCGTGAAACTGACCTCGTTCCTCAAACAGCACAGTGGGTTGAAAGATTAAGGTTAAGGTTAGGACCGCTAAGTCTTAACGCAGAATAAGAGATCGCAAAGTTTTATTTTTTATGGCATAGAATAAATAAAAAAAAAAATATATATATCAGGGACAATGTCACACCAATTGACCTAGTCCCAAACTAAGTTCAAGGCTTGTATTATGGGTACTAGACAACGATATAAATACTTATATAGAGAAATATATACTTAAATACATAGGAAACATCCATGACTCAGGAACAAATATTCGCGCTCATCACACAAATATCTGCCCTTACCGGGATTCGAACCCAGGACCTCTAGCTTCGTAGGCAGGGTCACTACCCACTAGGCCAGCGCGTCGTCAAACAACAAACAAAAAAAAAACAAACAAGAAGACAAACAAGCACACAGGCCACCTGATGGTAAGTAGAAACTGTGACCCATAGACATTCGCATTCACAAGACTGCAATGCAATACTAAGACTGCAAATGCGTTGCCAACCCTGAGGACTGAGATGGAATGATGAAATTTCACCGGCTGTCTTATCCCCAAACCGGAACACAACAATGAGAACACTGCTGTTTGGCGGTAGGTTAATGGATAAAATGGTGGTAGCGATCCGGGCGGACCCTGCACAAGGTCCTACCTAAAGTAGATAACAGACAGCGAAATCATATTTCCTGAACTATAAATTCATTATTTATTTCTACAACCATTTCAAGATAACAAGATAGAACCAAATAATTTATTAAAGTCACAATAAATTAAAGCCTATTCAATTCCCAAAGCTAAAACGATGGAATAAATTTCCTTTGCCCGAGCAATAAACAAGGCTAACAGCCGGAAGGAGTTCTCAAGGGCCGATTCTACGACCAAGACTCTTTCTTTGATAATTGTAGAACTCGTATTAAACACCTGACCCAGTTCGAAGACAATGGGTGGCCCGACAATGATCGAGACTTCATCGGACTATCTAAGTATAAAGGACATTGTGTCAATAAGATAGAAGATGGAGGAATCCTTTGTTCCGAAACTTGTCATTTTAACAAAGCCAATAAGGAACACAAAGAATAAAATGCTAAGAAAAGTTTTATGCTTAAAGCAAACAAGAGCAGCGTTGGCGCAAAATTATAAATACTTAAGACTATTTCAAACAAAGAAAGCAAAAAAAAAACATGCAGTCCTTTTAAATCTTTTCTATGCAAATAACGTCCGTTAGAAAAAGGAATTGAAGAAACTGAAAATAGCTAGCGAAGCTTCTCGACACACAATTGAATCGACTGCAGACCACACCTCTATTGAATCAGCGCGGGCCACGGAGATTGAATCGTGACATAGAACAGACAAGATGTAAATTCTATTTGCGAGGTGCAGCGGGAGGATCGGTTCTTTACTGATGCTTGCGATGTTGGTTTAGGAGCTAATGGTAAAGCGCTGAGAGACAGTTATTTTGTTAGAATTTTGGTCTTATTAATTTAGAATGGATAAATGATCCCGATTGAAATCGATAATTGAAAACCGAATGATTCCCGCTGTCTATCCGCCTGCGTATGTCCGTCTAGATCTTTCAAACTACACAACGGACTTCAATCTGGTTTTCATCAAGAGATAGAGCGATTCAAGAGAAAGGTATTCATGTCTTTTTTCTAAAAAACCCTGCATTAACCAAAGCGTGAGGGTGGGTTGCTAGTAGTTAATAGAGATTGGCAATCTCCATTTTTAGGGTTCCGTACCCAAAGGGTAAAAATGGACCCCTATTACTAAGACTCCACTGTCTGTCTGTCCGTTTGTCTGTCACCAGGCTGTATCTCATAAACCGTGATAGTTAGACAGTTGAAATTTTCACAGATGATGTATTTCTGTTGCCGCTATAACAACAAATACTAGAAAGCGAATAAAATAAATATTTAAGGGGGTCCCATACGTTAAGCGTGATTTCTTTGCTGTTTGTTCTGTTGCGGTGTTTTTGTTTTGTGTTTTGCTGTGATGTTAATAACGGTAATAGGTATGTTGGAACGGTATAGGTTGAAATATTCACAGAATATTTAATTGTACATATATTTACTTTAAAGATAAATAATTAAATTGAATTAAAATAAGGGGACTCCTATACAACAACCGTGATTTTTTATACATAAAGGTAGGAAACCCTTTGTGCGTGAATCCGGTTTTTTTATGAAACACCAGAGACTAATTATGTCAGTTACAAATGCAATATGATATAGTAACAGCCAACTTAACGCTATAACTAAGCTGGAAGTACCTGTATGTGTTCAGTTTAACCCGTCAATACTCAACAGCCCCAACTCCCGCGATACTCCCAACTGAGCCACTAACTGGACATTCTAACCGGCTCCATTACCGGGAAGTTTGCGGGTCCCAATTAATCTTGGAACTTCGATCACGTTCCGGCTAGACCCGGGGTGCATAAGTTCTAGGTATACGGTTCAAAGTTGATGGAGAGTGCACGAACGGAACCCTAAAACAACTCTTTATACCGTAAAACGGGGTGAGTAGGGACACAACTTAAAATTAAGCATATGTTACTAGTTATAATTAGATTGACGAAAGAGATAATACAGATCGAAAGTGAGTGGACGGGTCAGAAGGGGCCGCCCTAGGCGTACTTTTTCAAGTCAAATCGGAGAAACACTGGAAAAGCGCCGAATCTTAAGTACCCGAAACCGACGTGCGTGCATGACTCGATGTATGAATGTGGAAGAAGCGAAAGAAATTTGTCAAGATCGTAGCAAGTGGAAAGAAGTGGTGTCTGCTTACCCCTCTGCGAAACAGGCGTGATTTAATGTATGTATGTATGTATGTATGTTACTAATTATAAGACTACTTATTTCCAATAGACGTAACTTGATTGTCCATTTAATACATGTTCTTATTTATAACAAGTTATTACTTATTTTAGGTTGTGTCCTCACTCACCCCTTAATTCCTGAACTCACCCCGTTTTACGGTATTTGATTTCTACGAGACTTTTTTTTATCATAAGGAGTGCAACGAGCACACAGGCCACCTGGTAAGTGGGATCTGTGACCCATAGACATTGCAAATGTTGTCGAAATTTTAAACCATCCTTTGACATTTTAATAAAATGATCAATCAGTGCTCGTCCTGAATCCATCCTTGAATTGAATAAATATGTCTCAATTTTAACCCTCATATTCATAAACGTGCAATAGCTAAAGTATACTGTAAATGTTTTGACCTTCCCTGTCATTGTGACATTTGCATCTGGCGGAAAGTGATAAACATGATTTTTTTTATTAGCCTGTGGCTGTGTCCTACTGCTGGGCAAAGGCAAAAAACACACTTCAACTAAATTAGGTTAATAGTGCGTTTGTGAATAAATAAGGGTGTAAAAACTACCATGATCGACTGGCTGATTGACGACGCACAGTCCAACGCATGCTGGACTTATGAATTTTAAAGGCAGTGTTTCTTGAGTACCCTATGGGTTGATTTTGAAATACGACCCCCATCGGAAAGAGAGGAGTTAGGTAATTTAATTTATCATAAAAAGTCGCAGGCATCCTCTAGTATTTCATAAGCTAAAAAAGCGTTCTAACTATTCATCAAAGGAATATTATACCATTACTCTTTGCGTTCCACATCTCATTTTACATATCTCCAATCACCCCCCCCACAATCAGACTCAAATTTCGATGGAGCCCGACCCTCCCAGGAGGACCCAGTAATTGCCTGCAGCGGGTACTCCACGGACCTCCACGTCAGATGCCGTGCCTCATTCCGCTGAGTTATAGCAGTTGGGGGTAATTTAAAACTTCGCTACTTAATTTTCATAACTGTAGGAATTCCTTATCGCAAAATTATTGGGGGAAGAGTTTATTTTGTAAGCAACGTTAATCTTCGATAAGAATTTTCGAAGATTTACGCTGCTTAGGCCAAAATCTTTGTATGTTGTCACTTAGGTGTGAGTCTTATTCGGGCATTAGTTTCGATAAATGTAATCTTTAAGCGCCTACTTTTTAACAAATGATTGTACGAAATTTTCAAAAATCACTAATACTACTTAGTATATAACAAAGTCGCTTCTCGCTGTCTGTCTGTCCCTATATATGTTTAGATCTTTAAAACTACGCAACGGATTATAATACGGGTTTTTTTAATAGAGTGATTCAAGAGGAAAGATTTCGTGTATAAAAAAACTCTGTTTTATGTACGGGTGTTAAAACTTACATAAACCGAAGCGAAGCGAGGGCGGGTCGCTAGTAAAATACAAAGTGACGTGAGTTAAATAAACTTTTAACTTAAAAATATGGCGATTTTCATGATTCTCTCACTCCATTATAGACAATTTCTAAGTTGAAATTGCAAAGATTTTCACAGAGTGCAATACTCAACTAAGCCTAAAGAAATCTGAAAGTAAATGAGAAGCTATTCCGGACATAAACTATTATGTTATGGCAATAAAATGCTTTCGAGTAAAGTTTACCATGACTTAATTAGAATAGATGGTCGATCAAAAGATGGTTGGATTTCAGTTTTGATTTATTTTATTAGATAGTTAACTCATACAGTCTTAACTCATTTCACATTGACGAATTTACTCCGGACCGCCATAAATAACAAGGAGCAAAAAAAATTACAAAACTGGCTCTTTTTCGGCCATTACATTTGAATAAAGCATCAGTAAAATTAATCGTCAAGTGATTATTAAACTACTTGTGACTAAATACTAACTAGACGACACCACGATACTTAAAAATGCATCCCTAAAGTAAAACCATTACTCTAACTCGTAACGTCCATGGAATAAAATTTAACTGTCTAAATAACATGGCATTTATCATGCGCAAAGACGTCTAAACAAACGTTTAAAATGCAGAGCATGCTTAGAATAAAACCTACAGAAGAATAAACAATACGAGAACAACGCCAACAAACAGATAAAAAACATCCCCGATTCTATTTGTACCGTCTGGAAATCCAATAACCACTACAGCCATTTAAACTTAGACCCTATCTTCCCGCCAGGAGGCTGGAATTCCCGCAGCACACGATGTTAGGATTGTGGCTATCCTTTCACTGCCAGTTTGCTAACGTTCAATATGTGATTTTGAGCTTTGTTAAAAGGGCTCTGAGTGTGGTATTGGGTGGCTGGTTGCTGGGAATCAATATGGTAAAGAGGATTGCAGTTGCAGACGGAGTGCAAATATTTCAGGCAGGTCATAACGCGGACAGGGGACAGTTTAATGCTGTGTCGGCCGTGGTCGTGTCACGCCGTTTTGAACCTGTGTAAGTATTATATAAAATTCAAGATGCTAGTTCAGTTGTGGACAAACTTAAGGCTATTTTACAAGTAAATTTGACAGAGTTTCTCAACGTATGAATGAAAGATTATTTGCAGATTTTGGCGTGATAGTTACAAATCTATAACACAGTAGAACGCTGTCCGAAACTTCCTAGTCAAAATCTATACCTGTGATAATTACACTTAAAAAGGATTAAAAACGTTGTCACTAGTCTATGAACTTATTTAAAATTGTTCCAAAGCAAAAAAAAACAAAAATAATTACAATGCAGGTACGAAATTAGCTACTTTTGAGAAATCTACATAAATCTTCATGATTTTCGCCTTGTTCTTAGGCTCTATTTGTACCAAAACAGTTTTTTAGCGTATTTTAACACAAATTTCATGACTCATCAATATTAATTATTATTGAGATACGGCAGTTCTGAAGAAACGAAACCTGTCAAACGAGTAATTAAAAAAGTTACCCGACTAATTTAATTCAAAGGTCGAACAAAGTTTGATTTGACTCCAACAATCTAAAACCTTAGAAGTGACTAATTAGATTAATATTAATAAAGAAGGTTTGAACACTAAGGCTGAGGCAGTCTTGTAAGAAATACATGATAAGGTAGTTTTATGATCGAACACCATATTTAGTCCATTTACATGGCAACATCGATAGAAATAATATGAGCCTTGGATTGCTTGAAATAAATTAAATTCAAATTTAAAGTAGGTTATATTTAACTCGCAAAATATGAACAGATGCAGTGAATAATCCTCATTGATTGGGAAAGCATATAATAAATATGAACTAATCCGACAAAAAACTATGGGAATGGAATATTCACTACATTTGTATAAGTAGTAGGATATTAAAATATAAAAACTATTTGCTTATTCAACTTAAAGGGAATAATTATTTTGATTGCATTTGTCATCAAAGGATGATGGGCAGTTTTGTATGGACACTGGCCTAAAAACCAATAATGACAAGCACAACTTTTTGTATGGCGGGAAATCTTAAATTGCTGTGTGAAATATTTAAAAATCTGGAACATCGGGACGCCTACATAGACGACTTAAGCATAATTATTTTGAAAAACCGCTGTCTTTGCATGGCGATAACTTTTTCCACACAAAGATTTCGAACCACCTGCCATAGTGATAATTTTACAACTTAGAATTTGCTATTCGGGGACATATCGTTTGTCTTTATTGGTCATTAGGCCAATTAGCCCACCCTCCTTTGGCTCACAACCACAGTTTCCGCCATTTCTTTTTAAGCATGAAATTTGAAGTTTGTGAAATTTGGCTGTCCCGTTTGACGGTACGTTTAGGTACAAAAACTTGTTTATCAAGCTGAATTAAAAATACCTATGAGACTAAATTCTTATTCCCCCTTATAATTCCCCTTTCACCCTGAGGTGTCGTCATAATTCCTCTCCTAAATCGCGTGAAATCATCCACATACGCTGCACAATCTCGCGAGAATCGGAACCCGGGCATAATTCTCGCTTCCAATGCCTTCCGGGTAGCCGGGTATAGCCGGGTACAGCCGGGCATAACCGGGAGATTACGCTATCGCGTAAATCAAGGCGACCTCATCCGCGTTATCCGAAGTTTCAGATAGGACCCGGTTTTTGTTGTCTTTATGAGTTTCAGTTTTGTTTTTTATGAGTTTGAGGAATTTGGGAGATGGGTTTTGATAGGGACGATCAGGAGCATCTGCGGTGGCAGTTAGCTATAAATATATTCCCGGGTAAATAGCGATTTAAACAACTTCCATGCGAACAGATTCGTGAGAAATAAGAGTCAAAAACAAAAGTGAAAAAATGATTAATGTCTTTTGAAAATTACAATAAAACTGTGCTTAAAAAAAGGTTACGTATCAGAACGCCTAAAGTTAATAAGCCTAATGTATCATAATCCCTAAAAGTTCATAATACTTAATTGTCTTTTTTATTGAAACGGTACATTTCCAGGATTGTTATAAAACTAACCTAACCTAACCTAATGAGTTCTATGCAATGGCTTTTTAAAAAATCCTGAAAAGTTTTCGATTTCTGTAAAAAATACCATTAGGTATTATGAACTTTTAGGTATTATGATACATTAGGCTTATTAACTTTAGGCATTCTGATACGTAACCAAATGACTATAGTAATACCCAAACCAATTTATCAAGAGTTCTACTTACCTAAAACAGATTCCTGCACGGACCCACGAGATCTGAAAGGCATCTGTCTTGAAATAGATCCCGAAAAATGTGTCACAGAGAATAAAATATCGCAAAGTGGTCGGACGGCGTCTGTTTAAGAAGTGTCATTTGTCATTCTTGTCACGCGCCCGCGCAATCCGGGAAGATGGCCGCCAGTCAGCACGGCTGGAGGATTCCTAACGATTGTTTTGGGAGATGAAAGATCATTGTATTGTTTAGACCGTGTTTCTAAACATATTTTATTTATTTCTAGAGACATTGTTTGTCCCAAGTGGGAAATCATACAAAATTTCATGTTAGTGAAATTTATGAGATGCCGGAGCTATTTTAGTTTCAATGCATAAATAAACTAAATTGCTATACGTGCTAGTGATATCGAAACTAAAGTCTTGTATCAAAACATTTGCGTTTGGAATTAGGAAAGTTCGGTATTTTAATCAATCCGGAATGATGGCTCTTTGGAATTAAGTATAGTAGGTACCCGTCCCGTAGGTTCATTGAATGAGAATACGAAATCTCACCGCACTACTCGACTTCGTGGATTGATAAAACTCTGTCCTGTTTTAGTCTGAAAGTCCTTATGAACTTATACAAGAAAATAAAGACAATTTGACAAAAGTTTCTAAGTTTTACTCATGTAACCTCTAGGCTTGTACATACTATGGGTAATGGAAAACGAAAAAAATACATATTTAGAAAAATAAGTACACAAGTAATAAAACAACCATAACACAGATATAAATAGTTACTCACACATATATTTCTCCATACCGGGTATCGAATCCGGGACCACTAGCTTCTTAAGCAGGGTTACTACTCGGTCAACCATCAATGACCTTATTATCAATGGCGTAGGAGCGTACAGATATTGTTGACTTGTAGGAACGTATATTTATGACTGTGTAAATACTTATAAATAGGTGAGTAAAAGTCACACCGCCAGGAAGAGGCTGGCCCACTCAACAACGACTCTACTTGTACAGTCGACGCCATAAATATGTTTACACTTTAGTACATTGTCTATTTAGCGCCATTTGAAATTGTCATAGCGGGTAAAGTGACGAGGTGTTAAAGTGTAAACATATTTATGGCGTCGACTGTACGTAGGTAATATGTAACAACCGTTCACACTATAGTCGCGTAAATAAACAAGCATTATACCCAGGCATCGACTCGTAACGATTCCTGAAGCCTGTTCGCAGCTTAAAGGAATTCCTCACAAAGGCCCTTTGCCGGAACTTTCCGAAGAAAGTAAACCCTTTTTATTTGGTAAAATAAAATAAATGGTGCGCGTTCCATCACACTCGGACGTGCCTGTAATTGAAAAATAAACCTTTGTACGGACTGGATTTCACGGAGTAAAATATTCAGAGTAATTTGACTTAACTCTTTTGGGCTTGAGGAAGGCAGGCGAGTGCTCCAGCCACCTGTATACCTTGTATATGATTGCAAATACTTATACGAAGACGACGCGCTGGTCCAGTTGGTAGTAAAGTAACCCTGCCTACAAAGCTAGCGATCCTGGGTTCAAATCCCGGCAAGGGCAGATATTTGTGTGATGAGCACGAATATTTGTTTATGAGTCATGGATGTTTTCTATGTATTTAAGTATGTATTTCTCTACATAAGTATTTTCTCTATAAAATATGCTTGAAGTCGTCAATATCATTAGAGATGTCAAGTCATTTGTAACTTTTGGGAAACTCAACCTTATTTTTGTGGAATGTTAGATCGACTTTGGACCTAAGGTGGGTACCAAATTTAATCTCGTGACTCTACAAACCTAGAGGTTAGTTTGGGACTAGGTAAATTGGAGGGACCCCCCCCCCCCCTGGTAGTTTCTTAGTCTGAGCACTGAAATGCCGGTGGAATTACTTGCGTTTAGTAATTTAACCGTGAGGCTAGAGTTGCTTTAACGGTAACGTAAACGAGATTCGAAAACTGACGTGTATGGAGTTGACGTAGGTGCTCGACGCGACCATCTAACAGCTTACGTTAACCCTGTTACATTACATTTTGAATAACGATTATAAACGCCGAATGCATCTTGTTAAGAGCCTCAGGCTGTCTAACTTACTAATTATAATGGAATACTAGGAACGTAGTAATTTGAACGTAGCAGACGTAAAAATATTATTTAATCAGTAGGCATGGTAACAATATATATTTCATTTCAATTAAAATCTATTCCGTTTGACCGTAAGGCAAGCCAGTTTGGAGCAGACCCCTTACAGGTTCTGAACTCCTGGTACTAGGATGACTAAACACCCTCATCTGAATGATTGTCAAATTAGTGAACTGGACTGATGAACTGGTTTTTTTCAACGGGACTTGAATACAATAATCATGATAGTATTATAAGTAACATAGTTTCGTATCTACACTTATATTACTTACTACCACACACACCTGTTTAAGATTAGTACATAGACAATTAAAATGAAGCAAAAATATGTTCCATTTACCATTTTTACATAATTTTCAAGGTACACGATTAAGATTAATTCTACGCGAATAAACGACTCAATAATATAAGATCGTTGATAAAATGTGACTTATTTCACACTAGCTTCTGCCCGCGACTTCGTCCGCGTAGATTTCGATTATCGTTATTCCCTCAGGAACTTTGAAATTGTCCGGGATAAAAAGTAGCCTATGTGTTAATCCAGTGTATAAGCTATCTCAATTCAAAATTTCATCCAAATCCGTCCAGCCATTGCAGTGAGAAAGAGTAACAAACACACACACACGAAATTTTGCATTTATGATATTAGTAGGATTTAAAACAAAATAAAGTTTCAAATGACGCGACACTAAGGCGAATCTAATTAATCCTTTACAAGGGAACAAAGAACCACACACACAGGGAATAAATATGGCCTTCCCAAAAGACGATAATCAAGCCAAGTTAATACAGTAACAAATATGAAGACCAAGTTGCATAAAGACAATAGCTACGGTCGCGCGCCAGCCTCGCCAACTACTGAACTAGGACGAACATTGTCTCCAGACGTCTGCAGACACCGATTCTATCCCAGATGACAGCGACTACAGTCGATAGCTGAGAACGGGGGCAGCTGTGTTGACTCGCCCGGTTTAAACCGACTTAGTTACTGTCATTAGTGCGCGTTAAGTTGCGAGGTGCTTAGTGGAAGACAGGGAACTGTTTACACGTAGGTGGGAATTACTAGGAAAGAAATAAAGGAGATAAGATTTTTTTGTGGAAATATAGGTCTGGTAACCTAGTTACAAATTTGCATGGCTTGAATGGTGACAAGTTCTTATAGCTAGGTCCAAATGGGGATAAACTTGACGGTAAGTAAATAGGATATTCATCTGCACTAATAAGGTTCCCCTATGGAATCTCTAATCGTCATTTGTACTAATACACCGTTTGTCCGAAGTTTTGTTATTCTAAAGCAATTTCTGTTTAAACGTTAAAACTTTTTAGTGTTCTTTTAAACAACTAACCTAACAAAACCGCAGATATAATAGGAAAACTTCAAAAGTTGCCTGATTCAACTGAAAACCAGTTTAGGGCAAATGGAAATTCGGATAAACGATGTGTTAGGACAAACGTTATTATAGGGAGTATGAGGGACACCCCTCCAATTAGTTAATAAATTACATGACCTTGTAAAAATAAGGAGAGGCAAAGCGATCGTTACAAGTAGGTACACAAAATTGCTACTTTTAGTCATTATAATGGTAGTCAAATATACAAAGTACAAAATTAAAATACCTCTTATGACTACTGGCTTGCGAATACAAGTGGCGAACATTAACGACAAGTACTAAACTCGTGTGAACCTGGCATAACGAACAATACCTTGGGCCATTATTGTCTGGGAAGATCATAATATCCCATTCAGAGTCCATTTGCTGGGCAAATACAAGGGGTCCCAACTTCTAAGCAAATTTTGATCGTAATTTTCGTCGGTCGGAGTAAACTTCGTAAAGGTGAGTAGATTACAAAATGAAATAAAGGCATGTTTGAGCGGATGTTGATTTTCCTGTTAATGTTTTGAATTAATTAAAATTAGATCGGTATAGGAAGTCATTATAATAACAAAGGAATCCATTAGTACATTATAATCGATTTAATTTGTTCTAGGGAATACTTTAAAGTGGTGAAGTAAGGTATTTGAGTGTTTTATTTATTGTCTAACGTCATTGTGCCGGTAGGCACGTTTAGTAATTGTTATCGATTCACGTATTGATGAATTGCATTTAGATTAGACATTATCTGTACGTGTAGCTAGCGCGCATTAGTTAGTACTGAAGTAAGTTAACGTTGTATATATACGCATGTGTAATTGTAATTAAATTAGACTGCAACTGACTGACAAAGTGGTTACTCTCTCACCCCCCACCACCATGGACACCACCGGTAAAGTCGTTTTACCTTAAATATATCATTAATCATGGCAAATGGGAAACCACCGGCAACTGTATTTGTGCCCGCCGACGACCTTCAATTTGGTTCAACTATTTATAATTTTATCAATTCAGCAATACACATTGTATTCACACGTCGAAAATCATTACACATTTCCGATTCAAACAAAACAAGCGTATATTTCAAAAGCTAAAGCCGCCAACGCATTTATATCGTATCGCTGAATAAACGGTTTAATTCGCAGCTCATTTAGCACGTAATGGTTTATGTGCTTATTTTCATGAAAGTACTCTCTTACTGTGTATGTATCCCTGGTATTTGCACTGACTACTCATATAGGCTAGACAGTTTTAAGCCTTGCCTTAACTTTGTAAATAAATATTATAGTCCGAACCCTTTAATGACAGTTTAAATAATGAAGCATTGTTACAAGCCTTACCTATATTAATAAAAAAAGATTTACATAAAATACATTTCTCGCTCATAAAAACTTGGCAAATGAAACAGTTGGGAAACGATATTTTGGACTTACGAATGTTTACCATAGAATCACTTTATCTTTCTGTGTTTACTTACGTCTTTGTCTGTCTGTATTTACGTATAGGTTTGGAGCCCGATATACTGACCATATATAGATGTTTTTTTTTCTTCATGAAGACAAACAAGCACACAGGCCATGTAAAGTAGAATCAGTCTTTATTAGATTATGTTTTCTCCCAGTCGAAAATGTTCCCACTTATAACTAGGTCGAAATAGGTAGTTGGTTAAGGTCTTGTTTTTTAACAGGCCCGCAGGACCAAAGCATCTAGGAATAGGAGCTCCGCGAAAAATGCTACGGGACAAAACGCGTCAGGTAGACAACACGACTGCAAATATAATAATTAGAGAAAACTTTGAGTATAGTATAGTATGTTTTTGTACAGAGTTCCGTGAGTAACCAAAACGGTACTGGCTGAAAATCAGCGCTGTAGGTGTCTGACGCCTCGGCATAATGCTGAGCCAGGGTCCGCTTCGCTGCCGCGAGGACACACTCCGTGCTGTTTCTGCCACATTGTTTGTTATCTATCATTTGTCTATTTGTGTGTCTTCTGTGTAGTGAATAAATGTATTTATTCTTCTTCTTAATGAAAATTTTGCTACTATATAATAACGATTTTAGAAAATGTACGTTACACACCCACACCAGGATACAATAATTCTAGCTCTGAATGCTAAGAATCAATGGATATAATATTCATTAATTACTTTACGAACACGTTGTCTTTAGCAAATGACTTAAACTTAAACTCGGTCCCTTAAGCAAACTCTAAGCAAAGTTAAATTTAATCGCAGAGTGCTACTTGTTCTTTTGACGAGAATCCTTTGAGTTTGGGACAAAGGTGACATATCCTTTGCATTCCTGACCTGACCCGGGATTCCACACCGACGTACAGTCAGCGACGTCCCAACAATGCGACCAGCCTGTTCCTGTTGCTCAAGAAATAAGGACGAAGATTTTTAACCGTTTATTTTATTTTGCTGCAGGTTGTACCTAACTTTAGCTGACGGAGTTTAACCCTATCCAGTTTTTAAGGGTTGCTTGAATGTAAACAGTTTGATGTTTGAAATGCTTTAAGGATTGCTAGCTGGTAAAGTAATGTTTGTTATAAAATTGCTGAATTTATTTTGTAAAAAGTTAACACTATATACAATAGGGGGTAAATTTTGCATGTAATTATCAGCGGTGATTAAAACGGATTACTTAAAAAATAGCTAGGATACGTTAGACAGAGCTGTTATCAATCGCCTAAAACATAATTAAGTACCTCATAATCAAATTGCACACGACTTTCGTGAAATGGTTTGTAGTCAGCATGACTCCTGCGGGCCTAATACGAGTATGGCTGCATTTATTGCGTGATACATTTTGGCTAAGGCATCCGTCACTTTCTGACAGGTAAATAAGTACACGTGTCAGAAAGTGACGAATACTTTATTCACAGTTGACACACTAGGCCCACTGCATTAGAAAATATCGTCAATATATAAAATTGTTTAGCCTGTATTAGTGTCCAACGGCTGCAGTGCGCGGGGTTATTATGACGTATCTGTGCAATTTATTTTACGCTGAGAGAAAAGGACAGAGTTACGTAACTGCTATAACTCCGTCCTTTACGCTCACCATAAAATGAACTGCATAGCCATGTCATAATAACCCCCCTGTTCCTCCATTCATCCGTATTAAGTACAAGTTTCCGACGCACACTTCGAAACCATTTGGCAATTAATGTGTCACACATAAACATCAACTGTGAAATCAGTAACCAAATACTATAAGCTCAGTTGCCTGAACCACATCGAGATTAATTGTTCACTAACACAACGGAATGATAATATCGACGCGCGAACAATGTCTCCGGCGGTGTATCAGTACGAATGACGTTCGCGCGGAGCTACACGAGATAAGTTTGACAAGTGACAGTGACAGTGAGATGTGTCTGTTACACGGGGACTGTCAAGATAATTGTTGCAGCCGAGTGTTTCCGACTTGTGTGGGAAACCTTGGCTATAATTAAGTTAGTTAATACATATTGTAAGTCTATACATAACGAGTGACTTTGTTGAATATACATAAAACTACACATACAAACATACCTTCACGCCTGTCTCCCTATGGGGTAGGCAGAGATTATAGAACGCCAGGTGCACCGATCTAAACACACAATTTTTTCTTCTTCAATCTCTTCATGCACGTAGGTACGTCGGTTTCGGGTGCTTTTGATTTGGCCCTCATTCAGTACATCGCGAATCTACATAGAACTAAATTACAGTATTACTTACTCTATTTGTTTTATTGTATTATAATCGCGTTTGATGAGGTCTCACCTGATGTTAAGTGACGGCAAGGTCGAGGGTGGTACACGCTTAACCAGGAAAAAGTCTCTTCACTCTTGCCTTAAAAACGCCAAGGTTATACGATTCCGGGAATACAGACGCAGAGAGAGCATTCCACTCCTTAGGCCCACTTGCGTGGACCAGAGTTAGCGTCTTAACCCGAGGTTAGGCGGCAAACCAAGTACAAAAGAAGATGCTTAACTCTGGGTTAAGGGTTAACTCTGGTCCGCGCAAGTCCGCCTTAGCAGTGTAAATAAGAGATGAGGCAACAAACCGCTGCGTCCGAACCATTGGAAATTTGGCAACATGGATGGAAGCATTCTGTTTTCAGTGTTAGATATAAAACTTTTTTCGTCAAAGTAAAATAAAAAAGACAGAAATAATTCTTCGACATAGAAATTAAAATATTCATTCTGAAATCTATACCTACAGTCACTTAAAAGGTTAAGTACTGACTAAGCCGAGAGATAACGCATAACCTAAGCCGCTGATATTGGAAACCTGAAAATTAGAGGAAATAGTCCTTGAACCCTTGGTGAACTTAGAAAGGGTTTTTTGAAAATCTACCTCCGACTGGAAGAAATATAGGGAAATTCTTCGGTATTTTCAGACGTGGTCTATCTACACCAAAACCATCCACCGCTGGCTAGTTTATTTAAAAAGAAACATCCAAACATGCAAAAATACGATCAAATAAAAAGTCCGGTGAAATATGCATCGTTTGTGAATTGAATTCACGTCATTCAAGTTTCAAATAAAATTGTAAAATATACTAGTGTTACAGGAAAATGTAATATTGCATTCAAATAAAAATCTTTAGCGAAATGTTTGAATGGGAAATGGTTTAAAACGTTTTGTTTGAAATTTAGAATGTGGTTCGGACGTTCGTTACACGAGGGAGATGCCCGGCCAGCCGTCCGGCGCGCGGAGTAAAGAACCGGGGCAGAGGGTCCGTTTGGAATATTAAACGCTCTTGTTGCTTGAATTTAAATAAGAAACAAACATTAATATGACTTTATTGTTTGCATTAAACATTAGAAAGTTTGTTTGGGTCTTTTTGCGTACGAAACATTGACCATTGTAATATTAAATTTGTAAATTAATTTAATTTATACTTTACGCTGTTCGGGCCTTCCCAGTTGGATTATTCTTTTGTAATTATTACGCAAATTTTATAGATAATACAATTCCTACTTAATATTATAAACGCAAAAGTTTGTTTGTTTGTTCAACCGATTAACGTGAAGTTTAATACAGAAAGAGTTTAAAACCCGCAGAGGAACATTATAATTTTATTCCAGAAAATGGGAGTTTTCGAGGGTCGGGTGTAGTCATAAACGGCTTCTACGCGGGTGGATAGGCAGGGAAAAGCTAAAACAATATAAAAACGTTGAAATCTTAACTCAATGGCTTTACTAGACGCTGTCACAAAGGGTCAAACTTTCTGGATTGAAAACAAAATAAGTATATTAATTGCTTTTGACATGACATGTTATCGTATTGTGTTTATCTCGGCCGTCATTGTTGTCGGGTAAATTAGGGCTAACGTTAACAATAAGGACTGTCCCCACTGAGAGTATTCACGTGAATATTCGAGTAGTGTGGACGTTGAACCGAGCGTTACAAAGCTTACACACAACTCGATGATCGCGCCAAATGCTCATTACACGCAAATGCTCTCAGTGGGACGCTCCTTTCAGAGCGTTAGACTTTGTAACAATAATAATATATTTCTTACAAATCTAAAACCACTTTAAATTACATTTTACAAACGCTGACACACGACAGCAACCATACATTACAGCGCTAATCCGTTTTATTTGTGAAGCGCGCTAACGCCGCGCACGAGGCCCTCGATCACCGCGGCCGGCGGTTTGTTCGAGTGACGCCGCTGTTTGGTGTAGCTGTGTACTTGTCTAGTTTCGTTGTGAAAGTTGTCAAGATGTCGGCAGCATTCAATGCTTTTGGTTTTAAGTTGTGCTGTTTTTGTTGTTTACAAATGGCCGATAGGGTGAATTGTGTTCTAGTGGAAGACAAAACTATCTAGATAGGTCGTGCGATTTGGCTTAAAGCGCGTTATTAGCCGTTTTTTTAAATAATTTATAGTATACCAGCTACCGGCCAGCGGCTTTGCCCCGCTGCAAATTTCCCGTTCTCGTTGGAATTTTCATTTTTTTTCGTACATATAAATCTTATCCTGACAATAACGAACACAACCAAAAAGAAATCAGACAAATCGGTTTAGCCGTTCTTGAGTTATAAAATTACAACGCCATCGCATCGCCAGGGTTGGGGCAACCCATGCGGGTTGTGATCACCAGAAGTGTCTCTTTAGATAGGTAAACGTTTCGATCTGTCACTTTATGGTGTAATTTTGGTTTAACTAACGGAATGAAGATGAACAAAAAAATCTGTTCTTCCAGTAGCGACGGCAACCTTCTATAGTGTTCCTAAGTATTATCTATAGCTGTAGCATATTGCACTATTAGATCAAAACAGTATTAACTCAAAATCCATGCTAGTTCTCTTTCAAGTTCATATAAGTTGTATTAAAGTAGATTTTTATAAACATTTGTATTCTGAGTTACTACTGTTTTGATCCAGCAGTGCAATTTCTCTGATCTGCCTTATGAGGTAAGGTTTAATGCAATGGCAGCTTAGACTAACCGTTTGCCAAGTGTGTAGTTGTCGTGTACCTGTCAGCTCCCCGGGCCCTCGTTAATCTCGGACGCGGCGCGTTGTTTGCCGAGAGTACCTATAGTTGGATTAGCAGCGGTCCTCGGCGGTCCCACTCAAACACAACACGCGTGGGCCCACCGCTGGGCGGGAGCGGGTAAACTGCAACTTATATTATTAACTAGTTGATGACAGCGACTCCGACGTCGTTGAAGTCGTTTATTGTGGTGTCCCTTAGCATCTCTAACAACTTTTGTCCTAACATATCGTTTGTCCATATTTTCATTTCTCCCTGAAAGGAATTTCCGATGGATCAGGCAACTTTTACTTTAACAGGCAACGATGTAAGGCGAGAAAACGACGCAAGCACAACGTGGGTTTATGGACGATGATAACGTCAAAAGAAAACACACAAGCCTCTCTATCGCTTGCTCCGCGCCCTCCCTTGCACGCTCGGCTCATGTGGAACGTGACAATGACACGGAACGTGACACTTTCGTGCGTGCAGCTGGCGTTCATCGATTTATGCGAAGTTATTACGTCAAAAATTGCGTACAGTCAGTCAAGTACCAGCTAAAAATAAGCTATTTGCGTGATGAGCTGAAATATTTTATTTCTAAGTGCTTAGTTTGTGCCAAGGTTGTTTTTTTATCAGTAACGGACTGTAACCACGAAACACAAACTGCCATTTTACCTCATCTGAAAACGTTAAAGTTCGTCCAAGCAGGGTAGTGATTCTGTAAACAACGCCGGTCGTGCGGACTGTCGAGTGATACCAAGCGGCGAGATTAAGTAGTCCAGTCAGTGCAAACAAAACACATTGTAGCGCGTGCATTTTCAATTTAGCAGCACGATGGGTCGAACGTATAAGGCTGCTAAATTGTTGGCGTTGTTTACAGAATCACTACCCTGGTCGCAGCGCACTAGGACTCCCCCCCCCCCTCCGGCGCGCTCGCCGTCTCCGCCACAACAATGGCCGGAGTTCGGCTGCTTTGTGTCCGGGACAGCGAGAGGCGGAGGTGCTTTACGTCAGACGCATTCACTGTAATACTATTATGTATACATCTAATGTTTCAGCAATTGGTATTCATTTGTTGTGTTTAATGCAAGTTCAAAGTTAAGGTTCCGTGTGCGAACTGTATAAAGTGTTACGTAAAATTGGAAAACACTTAGAGTAACTGGTCACGAAAAAAAATACAAAACATTTACGTTTACTGATTGAACAATACCATTTAACTAATTCAAATATTAAAAACGTTGTACACATTTCAATTTACTGTCAAGGCAATACAATTTGGCCGCCAGCTTTAATTGTTTTTGGACCAGTAACTATTACAAATAAACAGTTACTATTAATGTTGTAATATTTATATTTTGGTGCAATAAAGAGTTTACATACATACATACAATATTACCTACCGTTTCAAACATTAGGCTCATACAGTATGGTGCAAAGTAGTGAATGTTTTTGACAGTGTATATATTATATCGGCTATCACTTTTCCAACGAACAAGTATATAGTGAAAATATAGATTTTTAGAAGTTGCATCGGTTAATTTCTATGTCAGAGCTGTCAGTCTTTCTCACAAATTCGATAACCATGTAACAACATGAAATCCTACTCCTTTATTTTTTTGAGCACAAATACCAATGACAAATGCGATTAATGTTGCATATTTACGCGTTACAAACTAGGGTAAAGTCATCTGTGATCCGATGGAAACCTGCTTATACTTTGAATGAGTGGGAAGAGTACAAAACGTATATTCCTTACTTTTCGCACTCATATCAACAACTGGCCTTTGGCTGATCACTGGTGATTTTACTCTAAGTATATGGTTTTAGACGCAGTCTCTATACTGTGGGGCTAGACAAGTTGCCATCGTATCACGAACGTGATCACTGGCGACATGTGTTGTCATTGAAAAATGTATGGGAATGACGTAAGTCATGTGATATATCACTCGTTACAACTGACACGCTGAAAACTGATTGTCTAGCCTATTTAATTTTGACAGCGCCAAGTGACAGGTGATTACCCAAGTGATCGCCTAACGCTAGCGTTCGTGAACGATGGCAACTTGTCTAGCCCCACTGGTAATTTCACCCCCTGCCGTACCCCTCACACCTAAACATAACAGTGCAAACACTACGGCTTAGCGTCCAGATTTCATTTGAGATGTTGGTAGCGATGCAAACATTCCTACGATCCAGATGACGATTCTTTTATTCTGTTTTTTCTATAAATAATAAACTTTATTTACTCCAAAAAGCACCCTCTCCCATCGCTACTCTCCCGTTATGTTAATGGCGAACAGATCGCTGCGGCCGCGTTGTTTTGGCAACACGTCCTGCATTAGCATAAAACGAGATCGTGGCGATGCTAATGCGATGTGGTTGAATGTGAGTAAAAAGTTCCTGGGTAGTGATTCTGTAAACAACGCCGGTCGTGCGGACTGTCGAGTGATATCCAAGCGGCGAGATTAAGTAGTCCTGTCAGTGCGAATAAAACACATTGTAGCGCGTGCATTTTCAATTAAGCAGCCTTATACGTTCGACCCATCGTGCTGCTAAATTGAAAATGCACGCGCTACAATGTGTTTTGTTCGCACTGACGGGACTACTTAATCTCGCCGCTTGGATTCACTCGACAGTCCGCACGACCGGCGTTGTTTACAGAATCACAACCCTGGGCGTCAGTTGCACTTGGACTTGGTTCAGCTTGCTACGATATCGTTATCATAATGTTGATATTGTTTTTAATGTCGACAACATACCTTGACCAATGGGCATAATATGGTTGCGTTAATCGCGTGAAAAAATATGAATAAAGCATCGGTCCCTCTCGTTCTTATATACGTGTAAGAAAGTGACGGATATTTTATCCACATTTAGTCACGCGATAAACCCAGCCATATGAGGCTCCTTGGGCCTACATTCTACCAATTGCCTTTGACATCAGATCTTGTCGTATTGTTTACGTTTTGATAACTTTAATTTCCTTGGGTGGGTCTATGACTGGCTGTCATTCTGAAAACATGTGTCCTTTTATTTAATTTTTTGTAATTATTATATCGTTTATGTTGATTCGCAAATCCAGGGTAGTTTTGTGGGACAACTTGTAAAATTGATGAAGAAATTGCATTAAATCAAATAACAGTGAAAAGATGGTTCCAAATGAGTTAGCGGTCAAGATCACACCAAGCCATTGAAGTGGATGCCCGCCATCTTCAAGGGTCACGACTATGACTGGAAAACTTCGACGACAGGACAGGATTCACCGTACAACGTTGCTTATAATTATATACTTGACATTGGCAAAATTACGTTATTATGTAGACGCCATTAAATAAATAAATAATAATAATAATTTCCTTGACAGTAATGGCGGCTGACGTCAAAACAAACAAAACAGGTTTTTACCGCCGGGAATAGAGGACCCGCTCTATTCCTCGATATAATTATTATCGATAATTATGAAGAAAATTAGTACGTAATGTACTGTCAGGAGCGTTAATTTGGGACCCATTTCAAGAAAAATATGCTTGATTTCGTCAATGTCATTAGAGATGTCAAGTCATTTGTAACTTTTAGGAAACTCAACTTTATTGTTGTAGAATGTCAAATTGACTTTGGACCTAAGGTGGGTACCAAATTTAATCTCCTGACTGTACTTTTAAATTGATTTGATTGATGATTTAGATAAATTTGATTGATTTTTTTTTTTTTTTTTTTTTTTTTTTATGGCATAGAGAAGACGAACGGGCACACAGGCCACCTGATGGTAAGTGGAAACTGTGACCCATAGACATTTGCATTCACAAGACTGCCATGCAATCCTAAGACTGCAAATGCGTTGCCAACCCTGAGGACTAAGAAGGAATGCCTCTATGCTAGTCATTTCACCGGCTGATTTAAACAAAAAACTTTTTTTTCATGACTTCCGTATAGATCTAATGCGTTTTAGTATACAGTCTAGGTTTAGCCTAAAGAACTTAATGCACTTAGTGTTCATTCTAGCACTTGGTTCAACTCCATTACAAAAATGATCAATCTCCCTTCCCGTCTATCGGTCGGGGCGATGACTCGTGAAAGCGGAACAAACAATGGACACGTTCATAATCAAACGCTAGTTTGTTAATATTCTATACATTATTTTATTTATTTTTAATATCGAGCTAACTAATACGCTGGTATACATTTTGTGCCTCTTTGTGCAAAATGTGGTTACAGAATTATCAACAAGTTTATAAAGTTGTGGGTAATTCTGTAGCTCTGCCAACCCTGCTCTGGAATTATGAGGAGAAGGTTATGTAGGTTTTAAAACATTTTTTAGTTTCTTAATATTTCTAAACAAAACACTTCCCTGAGACGTCTCATTATAATAATGTCCCTCTATACACAAATGAGCTACGTCACCAACTTGGGTTTTGGAGCGTCGCATTATATTTCGGACTTAAGTGGGACTGGGCCGGACATATTTGTCGAATGCCACATACCAATTGGGCAAGAAGCGGTAGACCTAGGCGCAGATGGCGAGATCAGCTTGATGCTTTCAGAAGGGACTGGCAGGAGGCTGCACAAGACAGAGATGCGTGGAAAGACAAGAGGCAGGCCTTTGCTCAGCAGTGGGACACCTCAGAGTAACAAATAAGTAAATAAATAAATAAATACAAATATTGTTTGAAGTAAAATTATAATTAGCTATTCGGAGTAATTAAAAAAAAATGGTCGCTTAAAGCTTGCACATTAGTTTTATTACATTAAGTAAAAAAAAATGGCAATTTTCTTAATGACATCACTATCTATGACACATTTTTTAAGTTTGAAGGTTTTACTAACAGTAAAAAAACGAGAAGAGCGTTGTCGGCAAAAGAAACTCAAAACAAAAAACAAAAATCCCAACTCAAATCAAACTAGATACGCGAGACGGTATCTGAAACTTGCACTATTCAAGTGCAAATAATGCATTAAAAAAACAAAAGCACGGACAAAACAAATGCATAACCGAGGCGAGCTCGCCAACGATCGCTAAAAGCTTCCAAATGAACTTTTTCGCTCAGAAACTTGAAATGCATTAAGAGTTGTGAACTTTGACGCGCTCTGAGAAGCGAGGGAGCTTTACAGACAGACAAACTTGAATTTGTAGATATGCAGATCGAGTTACTTAAACATGGCGTTGAGAGGTAATTATTTTCAGTCTTGAGAAATTATTCTGATCTTTGTATAAACGTGAACTAAAATGTTAAACTTGGTTAACCTCATATGCTGGGGCCAGAAGGCCTCTATTCTACCGGGTAAAACCAGATTGCCTTTGAAATGTTATCGTAGGGTGCCCTTCGCGTGGTCTAATTAAAGGCTAAATTCATAATATTGTTACGTAGAATTGTTATTGAGCATAACATACAATTTTCTAAAATTAAAGTCATATGATTTCTCGACTAATCTATAGGTAAGGTTAGGTTAGAACATTGTCAAGGCGCGATGGGCCACAACTAGGCGGAATAGGGGCTCCGCAAAGCGAAGCTCCGTCCACTTACCCCAGGTTCATTTCAAATTAGTGAAAAAAATATTTGGAATAACAACGTTATACTAAAAATAAGTTACAAAAAAAAATAGGCAAAAAACATTTCGACCACCCAATGTACACACCCATTATCGTATTGTTAACATTACGATAACTTTTTTTTACTTGATAGTGACGTCAGCCGAGGTAAAAACCATACGATAATCTGTCAAAGGCAATATGGTTTTACCGAGTAGACTGGAAGCTCAGTACATAACAACCACGCCTACTTCTGCAACCGGGTGATAAATAAAATAGTAATAAGAAATATATTCAGAATTTTCATAATTAAATATTATGTTATTGGTTGTTTAAAACGACACTTGATGGACTCACCAAGATATTCAACCAACTGGATTGTATTCAGCTTACCTGAAAAATACAAAACAAAATATATTACAGTTACTAAATACACAAATAGAAGGATATGAATATATTATTATAATTATTAAACAATGGGACTTAACAGGTAAAGTCCAATTTGCTGAATACCAAAGTTAAAATGATTTGAAGTCAAAGTTCGTAGCGTGTGCTACGGGAGCGAATTGGTGCTACGAAAACACGTAGCGAATAGCTACGAAGACAAAAGGGGTAACTTCTGAGAGCAAATAGAGATGGAAATGAAAACGGGTCACTGCACGTACAGGTTTGCGAGCAGGGTGGCCCGATTTCTTCGCCCTCGAGTTAGTGAGAGGGTAAACTTGGAACGTTTGCTGTTGTAATATGAATCCGTCCGTAGCTCGAGCATGAACGTTTCAATCATACGCCGAACCCAAAGTTTTAAGGAATTTATCTGTAGCATAAATCTTTATTTTTTAAGGGTTCCGCCTCTGAAGGTCGCCTAGCGGGACCCTATTAAAACGCATGCTTGCCAAACTTTAAAGGGCTGTTATGTAAGATAGCGGATAGATTTTTTTCAGTATTACGTGTTATTTCGTTGGATATGATAAGAAATGAAAATATTTAAAAGAAGTGAAATAATAAAGCGGGACCCTATTCAAGAAAACTAAAAAATAAAAAGATTAGTTAGTACAAATCGACACCTCCTAAGTACACTGATGCAAGTGCTAAATCACGATTTCACAGGAGAGCTGTGCAAAGGTAAATATATGCATAACTTTTTTTCTTTTAAAGATAATGTAATGAAATTTTAGATTTATTTTAATTAAAGTACTACGTTTTCTTCTACATATTGAGAATTTAAAAAACTATAGCGGTTTTTGAGAAAAGCGCAGATAAACTAGTATACGCGTATTACATGTGTTTCAATTTATAGTATACTGAGCTAACTACCACTTGATCCAGTATACACTGTTTGTGGCTATCATTACAATTTAGCTTCTATTTATTATTTTTATAGGTAATTAAGAGATTATGGATGATATCATTTATAAATAAAGATATTGCTTTGCTCTGTTACTCCTTATTTTTATTATTTGGGCATAATAATCACTAGTACCAGTATACAATAAAAGTCATGTCACTTAAACCAGTACACTTTTGTAATATTGTCATGTTCTTTATATTAAAATAATAAGGGTTGACTTTTAAAAATATGACTAAACCCTTGTTCTTAAAATCAAAAGATAGTAACTTGCCAAATAACGGTATTATTTTGGTAAAAACTAACTTACATTTTTATAACAGCCATAATTATTTTATGTTCCTAATGGAAACTTTCATAACAAACGCTTTTACCTCTTCAATTAATTAGTAGTAATGGAAATTTAGAAACTTAATTGAATTATCTTAAAGTAACGTTTTTAATCATTTTGCTATTTATCATTTGAACACCTTTACTAACCCAAATAATAAGATATTGTTTTTAAAGCAATCTTATTTGAGATTACTTCTTACTTAGTATCTTACAAGATTCAGTCTTTATTCATTTTCATAATTGGGATACACCAGAAAGATAACTGTCTGCTTTTACATTTTTACTCGATAGTATAGCCTTTTATAAGGATTTCATTTGAAGCTTTTCATGATTAAGAGTGTTTTTGTGGTTTAAAATAAATTATTTATAAAATTAACCTCATCTGCTTACTGTGCAAAAATGGCGGAGTTATTTAGAAAGACATTTTTTTTAATTATTTGTGTTTTCTTTTTAAAACACGTCTATTCAAACATTGTGTAAAGAAACAATCGAATCACAATTTATTAATAGTTTCAGAGAGTTATTAGTATTCTGCCATTGCTTATTACCTAAATTCAAATAAATACAGCGTTTCCTGCATAACTTCTTTCTAGAGCAGATTTACTGAACACAATCACATCTACAATACTTTATAACGAGCAATTATTGTATAAGTATATAATATAACCTTAATCTCGGAAACGGCTCCAAAGATTTTCATGAACTTTTGTATGCAGGGGGTTTCGGGAGCAATAATTCGATCTAGCTAGGTTTCATCTGTAGAAAACCCCAAAAAAAACCGGTCATTAATTATTATTCATCATTAGTTATTATAGAACTGTTATAACCATAGCAACGCTCATAATAGAATTGTTTTTCCGCTTCAGTTACGCTATTGGTGGTATTCTGATACCATTAACGATATCAATATTAGCGGTAGGTACGGTACGAGAGTAGAAAAAGAATATGGATAAGAGATTCCATACCTCTAATCATTCGTTTATTATAATAAATGTTGGTGCCGATACCGTCGTATTGAACCTCTTGGAAAATCTCATCACATAAATTATTTACATTTATCACACACAACTTAAAAGAGAAATGGCTTTAATAATATACTAATTTAATCATAAGAATTATTAGTCAATTTGTAAAAAAACATTTTTTTTATTACAACAGCTGTCTTTGAACGTAGGTGTCAGCTAGGTATCTAAATTGTAGTAATGAGGTAAAATATTGGAATCTGCCGGTAACCATCGGGAGGGAAGATGTCCGGCTTTTACTTTTGATTTATTCTGTTTACTGTTTACTCAACTCACTTGACACTGGCAAAATCACTGCAGAATACCGCGGTGGACCGCCATTGATAAAAAAGAAAAAAAACTACCTAAGTTAAACATTGGATAGGTTTTATATGTTTCATATAAAACCACAAAAAGGTTGATATAGCGCCATTCGGACCGCATTTAGGGGTCAAATGAAGTTCATTTCTTTATAACTATATAATTAATTCACTGTAACATGTATTTTCAATTTAATGGCAGAGATTAGTTTGAGGAACCTATTCCTCGAAATGGTTTTGAAATTTTCATACATTGTTAAAATGGGCGTACCCCAATTTTGATTCTAACACGTTTATTAACGTATATCGCGTCGACACAGAAGCGAGTATACTGAGCCAACGTCTGCTAGCATTAATGGTTTACGAGCATACTGAGCCAACTGTCAGTTGTACCGCTCACACTCAGCCCCTCCACGGAATCGGTCCCGCGTACTGTGGTGCAAGCGACTTGACTCAGTTTACAACCTACCGATTTACAAAAAAGTGTTACTTGCATTTGTATACGTCACTTTATTTCAGAAAGTAGCAGGAATTTCCACATGAAATTTTTGTGGGAGGTAAATATAAGTATTATAGGCATAAAAATGCAAAAAAACGAAAATCGCAAAAAGGTCACTTGCACCAGTATACTTAGGAGGTGTCGAAATACTGAACCAAAACATCAAAATTAAATACTAAATAAGTTTATGACTGCCGACTGTACTTTTTTTGCACAGTCGTCATCTACTTATCAAGGCGATTCTAACAAGCCGTAACACGACGGGTTTATAATGTGTAATTTGGGAGTTCTTATGGCCACCCTGAGTCTCCATCATCAGACTATATTTATAATGAAGTATAATCTACACAGCATTTCAGTTAAGTCTAATTTGGTGAGAGATACAATTAACTTCACAGATAAAGCCATTATACAAACACAAATAAAACAAAAAGATACATACATTAAATCACGCCTGTTTCCCAGAGGGGTAGGCAGAGACCACTTCTTTCCAATAAAGATAATAAAACAGAAAGTGCTCACAATGCACGTGATAGGAATAATCTATCTTGGTCGTATATGTTTGTTATATTTTTAAGTAAATAAATCGTCTTTTAACACAACTGGGCCCACCACAGACCAGGCTCTATTCTAGTCGATTAAACCATATGGCTATTGCCGAAAACGGCAAGATGGCGGACTTCTAAGTTACTTCAAATGCATTAAACGTGGAAATGATTTAGCTATTTGTTTTTTTTACGATGAACCAGTATGAAACGGTAAATTCTAGTTTTATCGCGCGCTAGTGTTTTTGGTTTTATACTCATAACTCTTCTCGTATAAAAATGTTCGTATTTTAAAACTGGAATAGCTTAACATTCCGTATATAAATTTTTCGAAAAGCTATAATAATTATGCTAAAGCTACCTTAATTTATACAATGAACTTAATTGAATAATATGGAAGAATTAATAATTGCATGAAAAACAAGCCCATTTTTTTTTTTTATATTTATCAAAAAATAAACAGTAGATAAGATCAGTTAGCAAAGTTAGCACCAATTTCACCAAAAGATGTTTAAAATTAATCAAAGTTAATCGACTGTTAGTTCATAGATTTTAACAGCTGTTAACACTCTAACGCGGACTTGCGCGGACCAGAGTTAGCCCTTAACCTAGAGTTAAGCGTCTACTTTTGTACGTGGTTTGCCGCCTAACCTCGGGTTAAGACGCTAACTCTGGTCCACGCAAGTGGGCCTAAGGGCCACTTGCACGCAAAATTTAACCCTGGGTTAAGGCACTAACTCGAGTTAAAATGACAGTTTTCGTATGAATCTGACGTCTACTAACTCGAGTTAGCGCCTTAACCCAGGGTTAAATTCAGCGTGCAAGTGGCCGTAAGGCGGACTTGCGCGGACCAGAGTTAGCCCTTAACCCAGAGTTAAGCGTCTACTTTTGTACGTGGTTTGCCGCCTAACCTCGGGTTAAGACGCTAACTCTGGTCCACGCAAGTGGCCCTAAGGCGGACTTGCGCGGACCAGAGTTAGCCCTTAACCCAGAGTTAAGCGTCTACTTTTGTACGTGGTTTGCCGCCTAACCTCGGGTTAAGACGCTAACTCTGGTCCACGCAAGTGGGCGTAACTCGAGTTAAAATGACAGTTTTCGTATGAATCTGACGTCTACTAACTCGAGTTAGTGCCTTAACCCAGGGTTAAATTCTGCGTGCAAATGGCCCTTATCGTCTAGTAAGGGCCACTTACGAAAACTGTCATTTTAACTCGAGTTAGGCCCCCTTGCGTGGACCAGAGTTAGCGTCTTAACCCGAGGTTAGGCGGCAAACCACATACAAAAGTAGACGCTTAACTCTGGGTTAAGGGCTAACTCTGGTCCACGCAAGTGGGCATTAGTGTCTTAACCCAGGGTTAATCTTTTCGTGCAAGTGGCCCTAAGTGGTTGGCAAAATTCGACAAAGCTTTCATACAAATAACCGACAGCATCTTCTGTCTACGTCACATCCAAAATCTTAACTTATCACCTCTTACATGATGAATAGTTCCTACGTGTTCAACTAAGAGTATTATCTTATTCTCAGCTTAGTTACACACCCCCCCCCCCCCCCCACGTGTCAGGTGACAGCGCGTGAAGTTATGTAATATCCGGCCGCGTCACACACTGCTCAATCAATTAAAGGAAACTTTCAGTTTACTAGTAATATCGGAGACGGGTTACGGCCTCGACTTCCAGAGTGAAACTTGATTAATCTATACCTTGAGAGCTTTAAAATGGTTCATAAAAAAACCATTAATTAGGTGATAAAATATTCTGAGCTTAGCAAGTCTATACTATCTATGAGTATACTAATATTATGCTGAAGAGTTTGTTTGTTTGTTTGTTTGTTTGCTTGAACGCGTTAATCTCGGTAATTACTAGTCCGATTTGAAAAATTATTTCAGTATGTATATGTATGTAAACACTTTATTGTACAAACAAGAGATAACAATTATAAAATAAACAAAAATATAACAGGGATGTACAAAGGCGAACTTATCCCTTTAAGGGATCTCTTACAGTTAACCTTTGAGTGATTGAGAAATAATTCAGTGTTTCAGTGTTAGATAGACCATTTATCGAGGAACGCTATAGACTATTATTATCCTACTCACATAAACCGAAGCAAAGCGAGGGCAAGTCACTAGTTTATTATAATATTATTTTTCTCTTGAATCATTCTATCGATGAATGAAAAACGCATTAAAATCCGTTTCGTAGTTTGAAAGATCTAACCGTACAGTCGGCCAAAAATGTGGCCTATCACCCCAAGGTTGAAGTTCATTTGCACGTTTTGCCTTTTTTTTGGCGATCTGCCTTTGGCTGGTGTGTAGCAGTAGTTTTATTTTTACCTTTTATTTGCGCTAGTGTTTTGTGTAAGTGCGTGTACCTTTGAAGTTTGTACTAAACTTTAAGTTTGCTACTCTGTCACTACATGTGAAATCCTGTAATTGGTTTTGTGCTTCCTATTCTTGTTTCATGTGTTATATTTGTAACTGTTGGATTTCCTACCAATAAATAAATAAATAAATAATATTATGACAGTGGCAAGTGTCAATATTAGCGATAACAAGATCTCACAGAGAATTTTGTTAAAACTGGTAGACATCTTTCTTGGCTGACCATACATACAGAGGTACAGATGGCGGGAAGTAACCTTGTTTTATACTATGTTAAGATTATATAATACTTCAAATAATCTTTCACGAGGCTTCCTACAAGCATTCGTCAGTTACAAACATTTATACGATTTCCAATTTACCTCTGTAATCTATTCTCGTCAACAATTAATTACATATAATTAATATAATCCTGTACTGTAAACCAACTATAAACAAAGACATAGGCGGCGCGTCAAACTTACTGCGAAGGGTATCATCCCAGTTTAATTACGAAACCTGCCGCTTCCTAAGATGTTTAGTTACATTAATTAACGCTAGGATAACACCGCTTTGATCCTAATTTTTATAAGGCCTTAACAAGGTGGGTAATATTCGTGTACAAATTAATATCCACCTTACGAAAAAAATAGCATCATCAGTAATCACTAAGCCCAGCGTATCGTGAATAGGAATGCACTGTTTTAATGAAAATTCGTCCTTTCAAAAAAACATAATGTAAAACGCCCTTGAAGCGCAATCATTAAAATCTGTACGAATATAATAAAACTGAAGAGTTTGTTCGTTTCTTTGCTTGAACGCACTTATCTCAGGAACGGCTGCCATTTTCATTGTTACATAGCCCATTTACGGAGGAAGGAAGTAGGTATGTCATACTCACATAAACCGGAGCGAAGCGAGGGCGGGTCGCTGTATGAATTGTTTTAAGTTTAAATGGTGTATTCGTGTATAATGAATGTAGATAATGTAATTTTTTCATAAAAAATAAATATTTTGCATGCTGCTAATATTGTTACCCACAATCCTCTTAATTTCATATTAACTAGACTCGCGTACCGTACGGGTATACATTGTGCATGACTAAGTCCTGGCAACCCATCATTTTATCGAATTTCAATCAATAATTTATTGCTTTTCATTTCATTGATTGTATCATTTCATCGAATTTAATATCATTGAACGCTATTTTCTGTTGAAACTATAACGTTTTCATGATATCAAAAACCTTTATTACATAGGTTCAGTTTGGTTACTTATGTGATTACGAAAAATAAGTACTCCTGCGGCTAAATATACTATTCGATGTAAAGAAATTTTTGTTTCATGAGTTCATTGAAACGTGATTCGATAAAATAATTCTGTCTTATAGTTCCGTCTTCGATTAATTGCAATAATTATAACGTATAGTTTCGGCCTTTAGCATATCACGTCGTGTGATCAGCCGATTATCGGAAACGCGGAATGTCTTTGAGATAAGCCGCAAAGGCCAGCATGCCTCTGGCTTCTGATTTGACCTAGACTTTGTGTACAGTCGGCCGAATTAGTGCTCCTATAACCTCGTCAGCCCCAGTGTGCAATAGGATGTACATAATCAAGGTAATTTCCTATGTCCATAAACTGAAAATGGCATTATCGAACAAACGTAATTGAATTCTATTGCCTTGATGAAAGCCCCACTTACAAAACACTCTCTGCTTGCAGTATGGTGGGCCTTACGACGTTAAATTTTGACACAAATGTAATTTAAATATTGTTTAAATCGACCCTTCGAATTTACAGAAGCACCTTATAAATCGTATTGTTGTACTGTAGTATGCTCGCGAAAAAATCGTTTCCTGCTTTTCCCTTTTCTTGGTCTGGGGGTTATTTGTCTGAAAAAAATCATAGTGCTCCTTTATGGTATCTAAGGAATATTAGCTTAGTTAGTAGCAAATATTTATGTGATGAGAATGAGTATTTTATTGTGAGTCTTGGATGTTTCCTATGTTTTTAAGTATAAAGATAAGATAAAGATAAAGATACATTTATTCGCAACAATATAAAACAACATTAGGTACATAGTTACAAAAAATAAGACACGGAAACAGTTGCGAAACGGTCCCAACTCAGCATTCGCTAGCCGTAAAGCCAGCACTGGTCTTCCGTTGGAACCGCTTGGTGAAGAGACGGAAAGTGACACACTTAACACAAAATGTATGTATTTTTTTATATAAGTATTTTTGTTGTTGTCTAGTACCCAGAGTGCAAGCCTTCAGCATTATGATAGTTTGGGACTAGGGCAATGAATGTCAGATTGTCCTAGAATATTTATTTAAATTCCTTCCAAATTTTAAAACCTTAGGTTCAACAGTTAATGCTTTGCATTGTCTGCTAGTAAGTCTCGGAAGGGTTTTATATGGATAGCGATGGATGATAATCAAACTGACATCAACCTTAGAATAGCAGACAACAAACTTGGCCGACTGTACGTGAGATATTGCTGTTAGCAACTTGAGATTAAACTCGTGGCGAGTTATGCATTAATATCGTGTGATGCACGCCTGCTATGTGAAATTAATTTAATTACTCGATGACTTAATGATTTTGATTATATAGAGCAGGCCAGAAATATTTGCATTTTTAATGGCTTTTACTCTGGCCAATTTGCAAACAGAAATTGTATCACCCTGTATAAAAATTTAAGCGTTAAAACCCACCATAAAGGCGATGATTTCTTTGAGAGCTGATATTTATTTATTTATTTATTTATTGAACAAGAACGGCTTACACCAATTACACTTGCCAACATATTTAAAGTGGACTTTTATAGTTATATCATGCATTTATTATACCTAAAACCGTTAATCCACATTCATACACACTCTTTCTCACACATTAAAACACCCATTTCTTCACTAACATGTCTTCTCAAACGGGCCATCCAGCTTTTAAGATGCTTAAGAACCATCTCAATTTAAAAAACGAAAGACGCGCTAAGCTTATTTCTGAATGACTGTCTACACAACTAACCAAAATTTCAAGTCTAAGTATAACTTGTCAAAATTCATACTTAATCGCATAAGAAAAGTATTATGTCTGTTTTTATGAGAACAGTAAAAAAAAAACAGAATCAAAGATAAAAATAGTAGATTGTTCAACAAGCCATACATGACACGAGATGTTTAGCCACGCGAGCGAGCGTGCGAGCGAGGGTGGCTATAGTTCGAGTGTCATTATGGTTGTTTAGTCTCGCGTTAAACACTCACTGTTTTTATTGTGAATGCGAGGAAAAAAACGACGTTCTAAAATTACAATATTTATCATAACAGAGTTTTTTACAGATTTGTTCCGCGGTTATTTCTTTTTTGGGAAATGACGCTTTAAATGCTTGCATATTTAGCCAACGGATTCAAACTTGAAAACTATGACCATGCAAAATAAAATGAATTCATCTTCAATATAATAAAATAGATTTATTGTCGTAATCATTATTCGTGTTTCACGAAATTAAATCGTTTTTTTTTTGCACATTAGTCATTTTGAGGTTACTTCCACGATCAAAAAATGGTTCATAGTCCAATGGTCCAATCGCTGAAAATCCTTCATTGACAAACACCGTGATTGGTTGTTAAGGGGTTTCTAAAGTAAATTAAAAAAAAACTTTAATCCCGATGTGCAGAGACTAAAGTCACATGTTAGGAGCATGAGAAGTGAAAAAGACGTTTATTGAGTACGTCGTACGGGCACTTTACCACGTCAAAAATCTACCAGCGTTTCCTTTGAGGTCCTATGTTGAGAAGACACTCGAAGCAACTCAAATCAGAGGAAATTCTTGTATATTGATAAACGATCCTTCAAATTATACGAAAGGCCTCACTAAGTAATTAACAAGCTGTATAACACGTCGTCCAAGATTCCATCGCAATATCGTGTAATTATCGCACATAGCCGGTTAATCCCGGGAAATGGCCGCCTTGATGGTGCAATGGAGTAATTTTGGAGGCTACACTATTCCTAACTTATATAAACTACCTTTGGTATATCTTAAGAGGATTGTGAACTGACGCGTGTTCATGTTTCTTGTATGGCGACCCCTCTTGGGATTTGAATTAGTGTTCATTTTATAATTTTAAACGATAGAGTGTATAATAACACGTATTCTGTGAAAATTTCAACTGGTTACTTAGTACGGTTAAAAAGATATAGCCCTGTAAACTTACTCCATCATAATAAGGGCGCGTACCGCTGTTAAGCAATGACGTCACTACAGCAAGATGGCGCCCGCGGCTTTTACTATTATGGATCAAAATTTTAAACGTTCATAGAATCAAAACTACTGGGTCTATTTCAATAAAACAAAATAAGTAAGTTTGTTTATTTATAAGCTTTACTTTTACAAAGTTTCAAGCAATTTGGCGTACCTATTGACATTCTTCATTATTGTCTATGTTACGACAACTCTTATTTACTTTACAGTAATGGCGGCCGAGTTAGTACAGTCAACAGCATAAATAAGTGATCATTTCTGTACCTTGTCGCTTTCAATCGTTTGACAATTTTGTATAACATTTCAAACACGACGTTAAAGTGACAAGGTACATAAATGATCACTTATTTATGCTGTTGACTGTACAATACAATAACATATCAACGGCTATGTGTTTCTTCCCAACATAATAGAAGCCCCCAACCATCAAAACATTTGACTAACAAATTCCCTTTTGACTATTTCTAGCACAATAGGCGACTAATTCTGACACCCGGAGCTACACAGGCCAGCCCCCCCCCCTCACGCAGCCGGCGGATAATAGTGGCTTAATTAACCTCTCCGTAATTACAGGCCAGTGATTAACTACACAAAAACGATATTATTAGAACACATTGACACAGAACACACTTACTGGAACTGGTATTTTTACTTGTTATTTAGGAACAAGCGCTTGTGAGGAAACAAGTCAAAATAACTTTTTTTATCCGTATTAAACTTTAGTTTTGCTTAGGTGCGTAATTTTTTTTTGTAGCTTGAATTAATATAAAAATGTTTCTAGTATGTAATACTATACGCATTAAGTAAAATGTAAAGTACCATAGTATAAATGTCTGGAATGCGAATGCACACTTAAAAATGTACCGTGGTATAAAATAAACTCAAAAGGAAATACCTCGTAGAGTTGGCTTTTAACTTCAGTTTCATAACTTACCAAAATAGCACACATGAATAAAAATGAATATTTTAAGAATAAGCTGTTACCCGTGACTCCATCTGCCCAAAAAAATAAAACATATGTTCATCAAGAATAATGTAGGATTAATCAGAGAAATAAAACATATGTTCATCAAGAATAATGTAGGATTAATCAGAGAAATAAAACATATGTTCATCAAGAATAATGTAGGATTAATCAGAGAAATAAAACATATGTTCATCAAGAATAATGTAGGATTAATCAGAGAAATAAAACATATGTTCATCAAGAATAATGTAGGATTAATCAGAGAAATAAAACATATGTTCATCAAGAATAATGTAGGATTAATCAGAGAAATAAAACATATGTTCATCAAGAATAATGTAGGATTAATCAGAGAAATAAAACATATGTTCATCAAGAATAATGTAGGATTAATCAGAGAAATAAAACATATGTTCATCAAGAATAATGTAGGATTAATCAGAGAAATAAAACATATGTTCATCAAGAATAATGTAGGATTAATCAGAGAAATAAAACATATGTTCATCAAGAATAATGTAGGATTAATCAGAGAAATAAAACATATGTTCATCAAGAATAATGTAGGATTAATCAGAGAAATAAAACATATGTTCATCAAGAATAATGTAGGATTAATCAGAGAAATAAAACATATGTTCATCAAGAATAATGTAGGATTAATCAGAGAAATAAAACATATGTTCATCAAGAATAATGTAGGATTAATCAGAGAAATAAAACATATGTTCATCAAGAATAATGTAGGATTAATCAGAGAAATAAAACATATGTTCATCAAGAATAATGTAGGATTAATCAGAGAAATAAAACATATGTTCATCAAGAATAATGTAGGATTAATCAGAGAAATAAAACATATGTTCATCAAGAATAATGTAGGATTAATCAGAGAAATATTTTTCAAATCAGTCCAGTAATTTCGGAGCCTATTCAATTAAAAAAAACAAACAAACAATAAAATTTTCCTCTTTATAATATTAGTGTAGACATAAGGGTAAAAATCAAAATCAATGTCCAGTTAAAGAGAGTTTTGTCACCGTCACGAAACTGTTGGTTAACGTCAAACATACGCCAATTGTAATGAAATTGTAAGTTAGACATCATTTAAGTGACATTTAAATAGCGTCCATATGTACATTTATTTTGATTTTTACCCATAACTATAACTGTAAATGGTACACATTATAAAAAAAGATTTTTTGATGATATTTCTTGAAGAATCCAGTCTGAGGGACATAAATTCAATTTCTCTAATATGGAGTTGTAAATAGAAATACATTTTACCTACAGATGCTGCAAAAGTACGAAAGTTACTGTTGCCTGAGTATTTGAGTATGTGTACCTGTTCCGTTTTCCCCGCATCTATCGTAATGGCCGCCGGCTCTGATAAATAGAGATCGAACATTAGAGGGGGCCGACAATAGGTAATCAGGGACTTACATCTCACGGGTAATTACTGTTTGTATTGAAGTACAACCTTAGAAGGGGATGTTGGACTCGCGCAATAAAAGTAAATTATTAATTTCACAAACAATAAGGTGAATTTGATACCCGATGGTTTCTTTATGAAACGGTCAAATAAGTATGTATGTATGTATGTAAACACTTTATTGTACACAGAAAAAAAAACAGAAAATCTAATACAATACAGAGTTAGAATGTACAAAGGCGAACTTATCCCTTTAAGGGATCTCTTCCAGCTAACCTTTGGGTGATTGAGTAAAATAAGAAAGCAGAATGCGGCAGACATTATTTAGTACAAAACAAAGTTTACAGAAACGGCGTTAACAAAATTTTAGACCTTGTTAATAAATACTAACAGAGACATATAAAAGTACAAATAAATAATAAACAAAAAAACAATTAAATACCTACACATATACATCATAAATATACAATACATATAATATATATATAAATAAATATAAACATATATATGAATATATATATATATATATATATATATATATATATAATATACCTATATATCATAAAATTAACAAAGGATAGTACACAGTTATAAGGAGTCAAGCCAGTATGTCCTCAATCTTCCTTGTAGAGATGCGACCGATTGCGATTTCCTAAAATCAGAAGGGAGCCGGTTCCACAGTCTAACAGAGTGCACCGAGAAGGATTTGGAGTAAGTTTTAGACGTATGTGCTGGGAAGGCAAGAGAAAGGTTAGCACTCGACCGCAAGCGGTTCTGAGAACTGCTTGCCATGAAGCTAAACCTCTCGGAAAGGTAAGAGGGAGAGTGAGGCAAAAACAAAATGTTGAAAAGCAACGACAGGATATGGACATTTCTGCGAAAACGGATCGGTAGCCAATTTAACTGAGCGCGGAAGTGGGACACGTGGTCATATTTCCGCAGGCCGTAAATAAAGCGAATACATACATTTTGCAGACGTTCTAACTTATCCAGCAGTTCTTCTGATACGTCGAGATATGCGACGTCGCCGTAGTCAAGGAGCCGTAGTGGAGGGGAAGAAGAAGGGATTGCGCTAAAGTAATTTTGGTGTGAAGGGGAAGAAAATTCTGCAGGCGCCTGAGAGAGTGCAGAGAAGCAAAGAGCCTGCGACTGACCTCGGTGACTTGACAGGACCAAGAAAGAGTCTGATCCATCATGACCCCCAAGTTTTTCACAGATGCAGAGAAAGGAATAGTTGTTCCATCAAAACTTATTGTGGGAACCACGAGATCAGACAGCTTATTGATAAAGTAGGAACTGCCAACCACAATTGCCTGCGACTTCCCAGCATTTACCTTAAGCCCAAAGTTAGCAGCCCAGTCCCGGATGGTGGCAAGGTCAGCATTGATAGAGGATATCAGAGTAGGATCCAATCTGACACACTGGCGCCTCCCAAGGAGGTATGACTGAAACCACACTAGGGCCGGTGAAGAGAGGTTGAGAGATTGAAGAATGCTTAGAAGGATATCATAGTCCACAGTATTAAAGGCGCTACTAAAGTCTAGTAAAACCAACACAGTGAGCTTCTTATTTTCCATATTAAGACGAATGTCGAAAAGTAATAAGAATTTAACTCAGTTGGTGCACAAAAAGACAGACTGAAATCTAAATCTATAAGTAACGTAAAGTTTGAGTATAATAAAGCAATTAAGCTGTGTTTTTGCAAAATTGTAGATACTAATCACGATGAGTTAAAACTTTACTGGAAAAGAATCCAACAGCATATTATTCACAAAGAAAAGTTAAGACTTAGAAGTTGCTGAAGATTAGAAGAACCAACAACTCAGACAAACCCGATGGTCAAACGACACACCCGACGGCAAGCGTGGGCATGACATGAATAAAAAAATCTTCATTTTTATTGGAACCAAGGACAACAAACAAAAAAACAATTACTTGCCAGTTTAATTTTATTACATTTTCACTAAGTGGGCCTGTATTATCTACATTGTTTCAACCCTCATTGTCATTGTATTGTTTTTATCTCGGCCGACATTACTATCAAGTTGATAAGGCCTGTCATAATGTTGACAGTACAATAGCAAACAGAAGACGAAGTAAAATAAGGTCCAGCATCATAATTCATAAGCGACAAATTGAACATTAAATAATAAAGTAATAGTTATTTATGTAACTGGTACAAAATGATCTTTCTTAAGGTACGAATGCCGAGGATGGAGCGAGAGCTTGCGAGCGCTCTAATGATAGCCACGAGTACCTTAAGAGCTAATTATATACCGTTGCATAATATTATAAGTTTATCTACAAGCTTAAAATGATAGAGACAAAAATAAACAGTGGCTAACTTTTCTTGCTAAACCTGATTGTTTTTGACATGTTGTATTATCGGCGTTACTGTTTAAATACACGGTGGGGCCTGTAACTAAAGCAAAAATTAAAAATGTACATTCTTCTCCTCAACCTACGCAACGTTTGTTTGACGACTTTGAAAAAACACTTGCGGTTTGAATTTTATTACATTTTAAAGTTAATTCGAACACGCAATGTACTATGAAATTGATTATGTCTGTAGAGTGACTAGACTGACAGGCGATGTCAATTAGACGGAGTTTTATGTACATTGAAAATACTATTTACTTTGTTTGAAAAAATAACAATCTAAAAACTTTATGATTTTAAAAAGTTGCTAAACAAAAGTTGTCTAGTTTGAGGAGTAGAATCTACGTTTTAATTTTTTGCTTTAACTAGTTACAGGCCCACCCTGTATATGACAGTAAAGGCGGCCGAGTTAAAACACTACGATAACGATACGTGTCGAATAACGCCCCTGCTCCCGTATCATGGTCGCTTTAATCGCGTCGGATTAAGCGTTCGTCACTCTTGCACCCACAGGCTTAGAAAGCGACAGATGTTTAGTCCATGTTTATCAACTGCGATAAACGCGGCCATATTGGGTAGGCTGAAGTACGTTTTAATTTTAAACAATTCAATATACCTAAGTATATCGTTTAAAAGTTAACTGGACGAGATCCCTTAAAGGGATTAGTTCACCTTTGTAAACCCTTGCTATATTTTTGTCTATTTTATATTGGTTAGGTATGTCTTTTGTTTGTACAAAAAGTGTGTATATACATACAAACATATGTCTATGTGTTGCGAGCGGTGAATTCTATTATTTTCTGGCTCTTGGCACTAAAGTTAGACGTTAAATAGAAATATCGGAGCGAGTAAAGCTGTGGTAACGTGAAACAATGGCCCACTTTTCTAAACGATCGCTATAATCCAATCTCATTGAACCGTTCAATCCAGTACTCGTATTCATATCAATAAAAACTGATCGTCTGTACGTGCTTTAATGATCGCATGCGGTTTAACAAGAAAATTCTCTTAACTGAGTGTACAGCTAGCAGCACAAAGCGTTGGAAATACGTGTATGTTTACACGCTCTTATATGTACGTCTTTGAGAAAAGAGTTCTGCGTGGTTGCCGGGTTAGAATACTGCCACTATTGTCTTCTCGTGGATGTCGTAAGAGACGACTAAGGGAGTAAAGGCTTTGTAGTATTGTCAGGCGATGGGCTTACAACCTGTCACTAACACAGGTAAACATCTAAGCCTAATTGTGCAAAATGTGGTTACAGAATTATTATTATTATTAACAAGTTTTTAGAGTTGTTAGTACCTAATTCTGTAGCTCCGCCTACCCCACTCTGGGACCAATCAATGGGCAAATACCAGTACATGTAGACAATCAAGGGATACTGTGCCATACCCGGACGCGCGTCTAACAAAGCGTCTCCTATCACTAGATAGACATGCCCTACGAATAATTGTAGGAAACATTACTGGACATTGCTCGCTTAACAAACATTTGTATATTCTAGGTATGACCGACAGCAGGATGCAGGGGATGCCTGTCGGCCGACGAAACAGCCCCCCACGTAATCCTGGAATGCGTAGGTGTAGCCACTCAACGGACTGAAATCCTCAAGACACCGAGGTCACTCCGAGAAGCCTGTGGAGGTACCAGGAGGATCCTGCGCTTCTGATTGGAGTTAGGCTGGCTAGACTACTAGCTGGTACCCCTACGCACAATGGCCCGACATACACGGGCTAAGTGCGGAAAAAGGAGTCCATCACCATAACCAAACCCCACTCTGGGAATAAAGGCGTGAGCTTATGTATGTATGTATGTTAATTTTGCCGCTGACTGTAGCAATGGCAGCGGCAAATGGCTTATGACTTAAGTAGCATTACATCTTAGATACCTACATTAAAAGTGTTTCTGTGATCAAGAAACATTTGGTTATTGCCTTCTTATTATGGAAGTATATGAAAAAATATGCATGAGTAGGAATGATAGAAAAATATTTTATCAAATAAAACGACACTTCGTCATTCACTAAAAACCAATTCAATAAAAATAACAAAGGCACGCTGATAAAAGCATTTCCGAAGCAATCCTTTTAGTTGATGACGCCCACAGCGTTGTAGCCGCACTCTTACGCCACAAATGGCTACAAGCTACAACGCTGCCGAAAAACGTTTTCAGGGAACTTTCCGAGTGATAACTTTCGAAATGCGGGTGTATTTTTTGATGGCTCTTTTTGTGGTAACGACAATTCGATGTGTGCGAGATACGGGGCAGGCTGCGAGCGTGTGCACACGAAACGGGTTTTTGTTAGAGATTAACGTCAAGTTGATAATGAGTTAGGTAACAGTTAAGTTTTACTGGCAACTGGTGAGCCAGCTAAGGGTTTCTTGTTAAGTTATTATGATAACGTGTTAATGTGTGTGTGTGTGTTAATGTGTTATATTCTTCTTCTTGCACACTTGTTTACTCGTTGCACAACCGTTCACTCTTCTCAATCTCTCAAGGGTTAGCTGGAAGAGATCCCTTAAATGGATAAGTTCGCCTTTGTACATATTTTTACATTAATTGTATTGTTATGGTTTTTCTTTTGTACAATAAAGTGTTTATTTACATACATGCATACATACGTCGTTGAAGTCGTTTATTGGGGTGTCCCTTAGAATCTCTAACAACGTGTTGTTTACATACATACATACATACATAACGCTAGATTAAGTATTCTTTATTGAACACCAAACAAAGACAATTCTTACTACAAATGATAGGTACAACAGGCTATCTTAAGGCTGAATACTCTACATAGTAAAAAACAAAGTCGCTTCCGGCTGTCTGTCTGTCCCTCGCAACGGATTTTAATGCGGTTTTTTTAATAGATAGGGTGGCTCAAGGGGTAGGTTTTTATGTATAATAAATTTACGGGTATCACAGAAAACTCACATTAACCGAAGCGAAGCGCGGGCGGGTCGCTAGTATATTATAATCATTGTAAGTAATAAGATATACCCAGTATAGAGAATGACCGAGTAATTTACGATGCAGTTAGCCTTGTTGACAGTGGCCCTGCCTACAAAGCTAGCGATCGGTTCGATTCCCGGTCTGGCAAATATTTGTGTGTTGCACGCGAGTATTTGTTTCTGATGCTTGGGTGTTTTGGATGTGTATTAGTATTTTATTTCTTTATATGTAAGTTTAGCGTTGTCTAGTACCCACAGTACAAGCCTAGAGCTTAGTTTAGGACTAGATTAATTTATGTAAGATTGTCTCCCGATATTCATTTATTTAGTCTGTTTCTTATGGCTCTTCTTAGCAGCGAACTCCTCTTGGGTAACGGAAGTGGAAGGTAAATTTTTGACGGGTAAAAGTGTCAGTAAGGCCAATCTTACTGAACTTACAACATTACAATGACACTTAATATTATCTTGATATTGTAAAAATATGTATTATCCATACTAACACTATGACTCCGAATGTGTTTTACTCATTTAATAGTTATGCAAAATGGTTCAAAACTGGCTTGGAGCCTAAAAACTTGTCAGAAATACTTTTGATTCTGACAATTGAGTGTTGTGTAATAATCTTAATCTTATTCTATTCCTCTAAATGATTTTTAAACAACTCTAAATTGTAATAACGTGATGTAGCCCAATCGTAGGTCTAGTTTTTCCTAATTGTCGAGCGCAGAGGTCGTTAACTGTGTGAAAGGCGAGTGACGTCATTACTTTGAGCGGAAGTAGGTCGCTGAGCGGCGAGTGGTACCAGGCTCACAGCAGGCTCAAGGAGTTGACTCAGGATCGTGGGGTTCCAAGTTCAAGACCTTGCACTTGCTGTATACCAATGAGTAAGTAAGTAAACTCTTTAATGCACAAAAATATATCATTTTACGAACTTATGCCTTTTATACATTATCCTTCCATATGCGTTCTAGCTTACATAGGTACGGTCGGCCAAGAAAGTTGTCTACCAGTTTTGAATATTTTTTCTGCGAGATGTAATTATCGCTAAGGTTGACACTTAGCACTGTCACAATATTATTGCAAGGGAAAATCGAACTTGTTGTATGATGACGTGCAAATGAATTTCAACCGTAGGGTGGTAGACCACATTGTTGGTCGACTGTCCACTACCCGATGCACTAATAATGAAGGCAAAAACATCGTGAAGACATTAATTTCACCTTTTTAATTGTATGGAGAAGGAAAACGAGCACACAAGCCACCTGATGGTAAGTGAATCTATCTAGACTACAATCTTAAGACAGCAAATGCGTTGCCAACCTTGAGGAAAAAGACGGAATGCCTCAATGCTAGTAAATAATTTCACAGGTTGCCTTATTCCCACACCGAGGCACAAAAATGCCAACACTTCTGCTTGGTAGGTTCTTTTAGAGACAAACAACTATATGCGTGTTTAGAAAAAACATCGCCTTCTCCATGCCATTGAATAAAAAAACTCTAAACTAAAAATTGCAATTGCATGAATAGAAATTAGCTACTGCATCTAGATAAAACCTAGATGCTAGTGCACGTACTAGGTATCCGGGACTTTGTCCTCGTATTATCTCTGTCACGACTTCCGGAGCTGCAGCTTTCCCGGGATAATACTATCCTATTTCCTCCTCTTAATACGAGGAACGCTCCCGATAATATCATAGGAAAGATTGAATTAGGTGGATAAAGAACTAACGAACAGAGTGACAATTTCATAGAATGAAAGATATAATTATTTATCGACCTAGTCCCAAACTAAGCTCTAGGCTTGTACTATGGGTACTAAACAGCTATATAAATACTTAAATAGATAATTAAATACTTAAATTCATAGACTCAGAAACAACTACTCGAGCTCATCACACAAAATATTTCCCCGTACCGGGAATTGAACCCAAGAGCGCTAGCTTTGTAGACAGGATCACTACTAACTGGGACAACGCGTCGTCAAAAATTTATTATAACATGTCTATTTTACTAATAATAATGACAAGTGCTTGTATAAACATACGTATGTTTTATACATAAAGAATTACACAAAATAAGAATTATAATCGGAGGTGTTATTCTCTCAAAAACAACGGACGGGCGGACGAACGAGCTAAATCGCAGCGGTGAGTTCAGGTAGTCAAGTCAGAGCGAACAAAACACATTTTAGCGCGTGCATTTTCAATTAGGCTGCCTTATACGTTCAATGCATCGGCAGAAAGCATGCTGCTAAATTGACTTGTCCGTTCAACCGTCATTGTTGAAAGAATCACTACCCAGCACATTCTTAATACAAAAACGAGCTTAGGGCTTAGAGAATTGACGCTAACGAAAACTGTATTCGAATACTGACAAAATGTATGGAATTCACATAATCTCTCGGCGTAACAATACTCGTAACTATAAGACGATAAGGTTCACAGAATGCCTCTAATCTCATCATCATCATCTTGCCTTATACCAATCATTCGTGGTCGGCGCAGTCTTTTTCTTCCAAACGCTCATCTCTGAATTCGCTTCCTTGTTTTTGCCATTGCTCTTCTGACATTCTATCCATCTCTTCCTATGCATCTAATCTAGGGCCATGTTCCTTAACCCGCTTTAGAACCAGTGCAGTAGAGCGTTCCAGCGTGCACTCGCGGGTGCAGCGTGCATGCTACAATTTACATTAAATACTTTGAGTTTGCACGCTCAAAACAACGCTCCCGGAAAAGAAATCGTTCCTGATAACCTTTGAATGTATTTTCCTGGTATTCTAAATAGTAGCCAACTTAAAATCTACAGCACCCACTGTGCAACTTGTTCACTCGAAACAATTAACCCTAAACTGCGTCCGTCAAAGGCATCAACGGTGCATTAGCTGCTAGGGTGCACTCGGCGCGAAGTGGGTTAACTTCCATGCACCTGCGAGCTCGTTGGTCTCGGCTGCAAGCGTCAAACTGAACAGAAACTATGCACTTATGTGTAAGTACCTGAGCAAGATCTTGGAACGTTCTGGAGGTACCATGAAACACTGAGCTTGAGCATAATGGGCCCAACTGAAGTACAATAGAGGTCTTATTTAACAGACAACGGGAAGGTATTTAGGAACTAAATCAACAGCGAGTATACATAATAATTATAAAAGAAACATTTACTTTGTGCCTATAAATAGGCTTATTAATTTTATTTATGACTTCATAACATGACGTGGATGTCATTGTACCTACTTAAAAAAAAGCATTTATCAGAGAAGAGACCATTCGAAGAAGAAAAAGTAAATATTATATAAATGTGTTATTATAATTATTCCCCGTGTGGTAGCCGGATTAGAATAGTGCCACTCCGTATCTTTCCGTGGATGTCGTAAAAGCCGACTAAGGTAATAAAAGCGTGTAGTACTGTTAGGCGATGGGCTTGCAACCTGTCACTAATACACTGGTAAACATCTTCGCCTAAGTGTGCAAAATGTGGTTACAGAATAATCAAAAAGTTTTTATAGTTGTTGGAAATTCTGTAGCTCTGCCTACCCCACTCTGGGAATAAAGGCGTGAGTTTATGTATGTTATTATAATTAGAAACCATGGGGTTCGATATTTACACAAATATTATAAAAAGGAAAGATTTTTATTTTTGTATGTTTGTAACGAATAAACTCAGTAACGACTGGACTGATTTCAAAAATGCTTTCACCATTAGAATGATACATTATACCTACTTGAGTCGCAGGCAATGATTCATTTTTCTGCGCGGACGAAATTGCGGAGAACATTTATTTTGTCAGAGAGAGGATTATTATTATGTCAGAGTTCAAACACTTATTTATTCCAAAAGAATAATATAAAACTGTCAAAGATTAAATTACGAAAGTCAATATTTTAAATGTACGATTTAAAATCCTTAACGTTGGTAATGTTCAGAAACTCTGTACATTTTATTAAAGCACCTAACTATAAAAAAGATTAAATAAATGTCTGCTTTGACAAATTGATTCAAAGATATAAAATTAGTCGACAAGCTCCAACCTTTCCACAGATATACAAATTCCTCACTAAGCCCCACGGGAAATATCGAGTAAGATATAATTTGAAACCTGAAGCGTCTAGTTATAACTGGTCCGAGGAACTTGGGGGCAATAAAGGGGTTAGTGTCGCCCCGCGGGACCGCCCGCCGGCGAGATCTGTTTGGGACACGGAAGCGATGTCGCTGCGTTCTAGTATTATTGATGGACATTTTGGTTTTGCTTTCATTTTATACGGATGTTTGTGTATGGCGTCGTGTTTGCTTGTATAACGGTACAAATATTGATGCTATAACACGTTTCCATTAACACAGAAAATAAAATATGAATACGACTAGACTTTTGATTTTTGTACAAATCCTTTGATGGTTTATTGCGATTTGCTTTAATCAAAATCCAGATATTACTTCTTTTATGTGTAGCATTCATGTAACAAATGTCATTACTGTTTAATGTTTGTTTTTAATGTATCCATTATAAAATCGATACGTTATTTATTTATTGATAGCATATCTATCTAATACCTTTAAACGAGCAATTCTTATAATCTCTGCCTACACCATTGGCAGACAGGCGTGAAGGTATGTATGTATGTGTATGTATTGTAATTTGAATCTTGGAAAGTGGATAAATCGATCTAGCTAGATTAAATTTTTAGAAAAATTACTAAAAAGATTACGGTCATCAAGGTACTTTTATAAAAGTAAGGAAAAATAGACTGTTTTTTTTTACAATAATGTCCATATTTAAAAACGAATCTCGACTGAAATATCCATCTCCATGACTTGGCGTTTACTTTGACATATCTTGAGACGGGCATCCCAGCCCCAGCCAAGATCAATTATTCAATACCCTAAGATACAGTTGTAAATGTTATTGTGCCATGTACAGCCAACTACGACGTAAGCTACAACACGTCGTACCCACTTACGTCATCAAACTTAACCCGACTACTGCTATATTCGCCGGCACAATTGCCCGGTCCCCCGCGGGCCGTAATTGCTCCAGTTTGCCCAAACCCGACTCTCGCAACTTACCCACAATTACAGCCTTTATTGCCCGAATTTTGAATTTCATTAATTTATTTGAAGGCACACGTTGTTTAACCGGGGACTCTGAGCCAGATTTTACTTTTATGTGCAGGTTTAACGGGTAATTTGGAAACTGAATAATTTGTGAGAGACTGTATTTTTGGGTTCAAAGGGAACAAAGGTTTTTAATCTTTATGAGGCGATGCTTAAATTATATGTATAGCTACCTACCCAATTAAGTCTAATTTTGAAGATTACTTTTGATACTAATATTATGAAGGCGTTTGTATGATTTGGTCATCTTTGAAGTATAGAAACGATTTAAAAAAAATATTTATTGTTAAACTGGAGTGAAGCGAAAGCGAAAATTATATGTACTTTATCAGATAACTCGTTCACTCGTTCGACCGACCGAATGCCATTTTTAAGAGAATAACACACCAGATTTTTTATAAAACTAACCTTACCTAGAGTACCTATAGGGTTCTACAAGATATCCCTGAAATAAATCATGAAATATTTACAGTTCTGGAAAAAAAGCGTTTTGTTAAACGATTGTGTTTGTGAAATTAATCACTTTGTGAAAGGTTGTTTCGCAATCACTTGGATACCTAAAATGATATCCTCTCCTTTTTTGTCGGGGGATAAAATCATTCAGCATAATTGCGAAAATATCGCCATTTATAAAGCTTATGGTTTTATGAAATCAATTTACATAAGTGCTGTGTAAGTACTTAAAATATAATAATTCTCGCGACGGTTTCCGAGTAATTGAAAGACAAACAGACGGGCGATAATCTCCGCCCGGAGGATCTTAAAGATTGAACGGTTCGTGTTTAAGAGGGTAAAATGAAAATATTTTTATTAGACTGGTAATCATTTCAGACGTCAATTATTTTATGTAATGAGTCAATTAACTTATTTGTGAACATTAAATTACGAGAATTTATAATGTTCTCCGATCCACATACAGCTATAGAGGGCCCTGTTAAGATGCATTACGCTAACTAGCGTTTCTACACTGAAAAAATAGTATAGTTGATTTTACGCAAGTTTTACTAAATTTTTAGGTTGATTTGGGACCTACACACGAGATTTGTTGATTTTACTAAACATACTTTAATTGACTATTTACAAAACCAGTTTAAGTATTTAAATTGTCTGACTTCGTACGAATTTACTTGAGTAGCAATTACTAGTTTGCTTTTGTGCATTCGGTTCGTTAGTTAGCGCATTGCGTCTTGGCAGGGCCCTCATATGTGATAAAATAGTCAAACGACATTATAATTTTTACCATTAGTGACTGAAAAATAAAAAGTCGTTTGATAGATTATGCACTACGTGACATTTTAAAAAGTAGAGGCAAATTAATTTACGAATTAAGTATTTTTAACTGTTTCAAGTCTGAAAATAAATAATCAAAAAAGTTACAGCACGAGTAAATGCAAACGACTTAGACCTTTAGTTCCTTTTGTGTAAACCATTAAACTTTAAAGCGAAGACTAAAAAATTAAAACAAAACCTCAAAAAAACTAAATCTGTCACATCTACACAAATATTATAAAGCTGAAGAGTTTGTTTGTTTGCTTGAACGCGGTAATCTCAGGAACTACTGGTCCGATTTGAAAAATTCTTTCAGTGTTAGATAGCCCGTTTATCAAGGAAGGCTATAGGCTATATTTCATACATATAGGGTTGCTAGTGTTATAAATATGTGTTTGTTGTTTTTTCCGTGTATTTAATGTACTTATCTTATCTAATGTATTAATGACCAGAAGCACTGCCCCGTGAAGGTAGTGGGCGGGGCCTCCGCGTCCGCGTCATGTTCGATACTGTCGCCTCTATAGACGAAGGTTGTATGTTTTAGCATGGTAATGCAGGCCGGCGCCGCGGCGGCGCGACGCCTCTTCCAAGACGACTGGGACGCAAGTCGCTAGCTCACGGCGTTTTAACAATTATGGTGACACCAAAAGGCTAGATATGCTGTTATTACACATTAAAAGGGATGACTTTATGAACTTCTTGGGGAATAACTTGAGATGGACATAGTTTACGCGCGTCTCGGTTGCAGCGTCTTTAAATAATTGCACGCCACTCAGCCCGATGTTCATTTGTTCTCCCCCAGTCGCTGCCAGCCATTTACCCAAAATTAAAACGGTGTACAAGAGACGGACCTAATGCTACAAGCTTTTCTAATAGTTAACTTTTAGGTGAAACAGAAACGAAAAGTAGGATTGCGCAAAAATGTCGTGTACTTTCGATAAAACCGTACAATTTAGTTTGGGATTGTGTTATATTTTTTAGATTACGTGTCACGACGTGTGTGTTGTGTGATACGATCGATACTCATAAGTTGTTGACTTGTGCCACACACCAAACCCACACAATCACTGTCTATTGATTCCGCTTTTAACGTGATAAAATGAGATGGCCTGAACAAAGTGTCCATCCCAGCATGTATAAGGATTTACCTACAGATAAATACAATATAATACAAATACTCTTTAATGAACATCTTAAAAACACAAAAAGAAATACAGGGCAGTAAAAAAAGAACTGGGCCTCCATTCTACTGGGCTAAACCATATTGATTTTGACGTTGTCGTATTGTTTTATTACTGTCAAGTTAATAAGAGCTATCGTAACGTTGACAATTCGATAACATGTCAAAGGCGATACGTTTTTACCCAGTAGAATAGAGCCCGGTAGGTAAATAAATCACTTGCACTATGGGAACGATAAATATACTCAATTAGGAAAATACATAGAAAACATTCAAGACTCGGGAACAAATACTACAGCGTTGCACACAAATATTTGCCCTGATCGAGAATGGAACCCGGAACCGTCAGTTTCGTAGGCAGGGTGACGATCAACTAGGCCAACCGTTTATTGGTATACATATAATTAAAAAAAAATGTACCTTATCTTAACTTATCTTATATAACCTAACAGAAGGACCCTTTTGGATACACTTCGACCCCTTTACGATCTTTTATAACAGCACTCAACAGTTCAAATGTGTTTCCTTCACCGTAAGAGCATTGGTTGATGTACTATCATCAGAAAAACTCATTAGCACATGGTGACGCCTGGGGTTCGAACTCGGTACAGTCGACGCCATAAATATGTTTAAACTTTAGTACCTTGTCTATTTAGCGTCATGTTTAAACTGCCATTTGAAATTGTCATAGCGGGTAAAGTGACGAGGTACTAAAGTGTAAACATATTTATGGCGTCGACGTACCTTACGATCACGAGTTGACCTAAGCCACTAGGCCCCCGACCCTCAACAGTTTTAGCTTATAAAGAAAACACAACAAAACATACAATTAACAAATCTAAACTTAGAAATGACCTAATTACCTGAACTAGGGCGGGTATTTGTGTGGAGCTTTCACCGCTTTAAAGTTGACGATTGCTGTGAATAGGGGTCGTTATGCTTTGACGGGCTATTTGAAAGGGATCGTGCGTGATGAGGGATACAGGGTGCTTCGTTTACAGGGACGGTGAGTTAGGGAAATTGAATATGGAATTGAACAAGGCGCATTTATCGATAGTTGGCTGGGTAAAATAAAATAAACGATATTATAATGTACATTTGATAATGTAAGTGATATTGTTTAAGGTTGTAGAATCTCAAGGGGAAAGGGATCTACATTAAAGTATAAATTATAGAGTAAGCGTAAATATTAAACATAGTAATTCTGCAGAAGTCTAAAACGTCTTCTCATACAGAATTCATATTACGCCGTGAATCGTTTTTTAAAAGATAATTTGGAAATCTTATTAACCCACTAACCCATGTAACCACTATAGACCCATTTATCTAACTGTCCTCCTCTTCTCTAATTGCGATGTCTGACAAGTTACATGATGTATTTAATTATGGTTGTACGCTTGACATACCTATGAAATGCATTTGAATACAAGAAATATGGTGCAATTAAGGATTAAATAAGGTGTATTTAATAAAAATTCTGTTACGTTATATTGAAAACCCCAAAAACGAATAATTTCGGCAACTAAATTTAAATGTAAGTTTTTAATTAAATAAAAAAAATCTTTGAAGTCATGAAAGGAGTTCACACAATATTTTTTGAGAAAGGTAATTATTAACAGTTAATGAAAATTATAAAGAACTTATTATCAGCGAAATTATTCATGCGAACGTACGGGCAGCAAATCAATAAAAAAAGTAATTAATCAAAGTTCGTGAAATTTTGTGGGAGTTCACGTATTCAAAACATTGATTTAATAATTTTAGACCCAATTAACATAATTGATAAATAGAGAATCACCAACGCATTTTAATTTAAAAAAAACGGTAATGAGGCTCAGCTCAATTTATCCTCGTACAACAAAATATCTGTCTCACCCAGCAAGCACCGCACATAACGCACTTTAATAACGTCATATGAAACGCCAGGTTTTCCTCATTACGTGACATGTAGGGGGTGAAGCGGGGGGGGGGGTATTAGCATAAAACACTTGTGTTTGCATAGCAGTCGTTAGGCGGCCCTCGGGGCGCGTTTATAGGGTGAGTTTAAAACGCCTTGGGGGTGCAGGTCTATTTTTAGACTAGAAACAAGGTAGGGTTTCTGTCTAGTGTGTGAGTTTGGAAAGAGTTTTGTTTTATTACAATTAAACATTGTTAACATCAATGACGCGTTGGCCTAGTTGGTAGTGTCCCTGCCTACGAAGCTAGTATTTAGTCCCGGGTTCAAAACCCGGTAAGGGCAGATTTTTGTGTGATGAACGCGAATATTTATTCTTGTTCATGGATTATGTCTATGTATTTAAGTGTATATTTCTCTATACAAGTATTTATATCGTTTTCTAGTACCCATAGTACAAGCTTAGATCTTAGTTTGGGAACCGGTTAATTAATGTGTAAATTTATTTTGTATCTAAAACGTTATTTATCTAATTTGATTTATGAATCTTTAAATACGTTTGTATGGTTAATATCATAAAATATGAAGTAGGCATATTTCATCAAATACGACATTCAATTTGTTCATAATTAATTAATTGAAGGGCAACCAAGGAAAACTGTCAGTAACAATACAAAAAAAACCTTTTTATCCCCACACCGGAACATAACAAAGCAAACACTTATCGGTACATACGGTTGGCGATAGTATAGAGGATAATAAAGATGCATTTTACATGGCTGGATTTTCAAAATGCCCTCACTCCCAAGTCAAGGGGGAGTACAAAAGGGACTATTTAATCTTCAAATGTATTTTTTTGATCATCCTGAAATTAATGACATAATTGTAATAATAATAAAAACTCAAAGAGTTTCAGGCTCCTTTTTCTTATTTCAAGTACTTACTTTACATCTGGCTTTTATCTGACCTTAAGCGATACCGAAAGGGGCCCTGGGGGCCTACAGATACATATTCCTTCAACGTCGACCCGTGCCAACAATGGTAAAACTTTTATCGCTAAGTACATAACTTTTAAAGGCCCTTTAAAAGAAAACTTGTTATAAATCTCAAAGTTAACAAAAATAAACTCACAGATATTTCTCCGGGATTGTTAAAGAATAAAGACATAACCGAAAACCCTGGTCATAACGTGATAATTTTACGATCAAATAAAACGGTTTAGCGAGGCGATCGGAGATTGCTGTCGAGTAACCAATTACGTATCGAAGTCGATCAAACACACCCTGTTTGTCATAAATAAATGAATGGCTAAATCAGTGTAGGCATGTACGAGTTAATGAGAATCGCTGTAATCTGAATCGTTATATAAAAAAAGGATATAAGATATTTATTCAGTAAGTAGGTACCAAAATCTACCAGCGCTTCATAGACTAATCTAAAAACCACGTGACGTAACAGTTACTAAACCAATTTACATTAACCCTTTATAGGGCAAAACTAAAAATAGACCTGAATTCTAGCCTCATTAGATTCCTCCTATTCGCACAAAATCCTTTCAATAAAAAATACAAAAAGTATTAGTTGTAACTGGTCATTTTTAGTACCAGGTTTTAAAATTGCCCTTTAAAGGGTTACTGTCTTTTTTAAATATAATTTACCGTTTGAATAACGAACATCCTTATCTTATATTATATACTAGCTTCGCTTCGGTTTATGTGAGTTTTCTGAATAACCAGAATTTATTATACATATACATCTTCCTCTCAAATCATTCTATCTATTGTTGAAAATTACATTAAAATCCGTTGCGTAGTTCAAAAAATCTTAGCGAACAGCCAGCGGAAGCGACTTCATTTTATACTATGTAAAGATTCCATTCCAAAAACAGAAACTAGTTTAAATTCACCAGCAAGATTCGAAGTCAATATTTCGATAAACAAATATTACAAACTTGCGTAATTGAGTGAGTTTTATCAATTTACAGGGTGTTCCGAATCCAATATCAACAGAGCAAGGCCTGCAACGCTAACACTTACTACAATGTAAAATTTTGACATATTTAAACACATTAAGTATATTCGATACACATTAGTGTCACGTAAACTTCAAACAATCTTGAACCTGATATTTCATTCAGCGACCTACTTCAACTCGATCTAAACTTGCAGAATCGATCGCACTATAAATAGCGGCAACCCTACGTGTTAATATTTGATCCACAGGGCTGGCACCGCGGGAAAAACAGACGCATTAAAAATTAATCCAGTCGGCTGAAAGCGGCAGATTTTTGCTCGTTTTGTTAACACAGACGTTTTTTTTTAAAGTGGTCTGGGGTTTTTTGGTATCGGGTAAATTTTTTTTTGGTGTAATTGTTTTTAACGTAAATACTGTGTGATGTATCGTTTAGATATTCTTTTAAACATTATTTATGCACGGTACATAAACACAAGCGCGTATTGAAATGATTTGAATGTTAGCAGAAAGTGAATTCTTAAAAGTGAACGCAAGGAGTTACTCGTAATATACTTATAATCATAGCTCTTATAGTCATCGCAAAAACAGATACGGAAATAGAACGTTTCAATGGAGACGTAATATCTAAGATTATGGTTATTTAAAGCGGATATGGGATGTAATTTAACTTTTTTTTCAGTTGCATATCTGTCATAATTCTGACAAAGTGGCATTCCTAAAATAGTTTTGTGACAATTGAAATTAGTAAAATTATTTACTTACGGTTATTTCTAAATATTTAAATCAAGAACTAACCTGAGCTCTCTTATAATGAAAATTACCATGAAATAGTATAGAGCATGTGACTTTCGTATTAAACAGTTAAAGAAAGATAATGTTAAAAAACGACATGAAAATACCTTCAAAAACATAATAATGGAGAATTTTTGGCTTACCGTCATAAATGTAATTTATTAAATATAATTAAATAATAACACGACTCCATTAATTGTATTCTATTGCCGTGCAGCGATTGTTTTGAGATGACCTGTCCGACCTATCCAAATGATAATCGTAAGTGTAATTTTCCGTACATCTATAAAGGCAAATTTAAATAATAATATACTAATTTTTAATAGTTAAAAGCATAATTAATTGGTATGTTCCTATAAAAATGTACGAGTACCATCTAAGTGGTAATACACCTGTCCTGCTCTGCCAAAGTTCAAATCCGTTCCGAGCTAAACTTTGTGTAATTAGTTCTAATGCAGGTATCCGGGTCATGGAAGTTGAATATACTGTATATGCAATTATGTATCTATGCATTAGACATTAGATCAGGTCTTGAAGCGATGAGTACTAACAAAGGGTAAGTATACACATAAGTACCTCGTTCTTAATTGTTATTTACAAACAAATAACCGGTTATAACCGGTTTCAACCGGTTATTTACAAACAAATACGGTTAATAACCGGTTAAATAGCATTCCCTATCGCGGAAGTGTCGTCAGCGATGTCATCTTCGATGTGAATAGCCGTTTGATTAATTTTAACGTTAGCCTAAAAAGAATAACAAAGGTTTGTTAATTTTAAGAATTAAATGTTTAATAAATGGTACCATTGAAACATTCACATTTAATTTCAAAGCGATTTTAATAAATATCGAGTAATTGCGAGTTCTTCGTGAATCACCAACGAATTACGGCAATAAATTAGTGACCGCCGTCAGCATTAGCCGTGTTATGCTAATCTCTCTGAACCGGCAATAGTAATTAGTAATTGGTTCAATTTAAACCGGAAAAAGAATATATAAATATTATTATTATTTAATCAGGCGGCAGTTGTCACAACTGATAGATGCCTGTATCCAGCTGTCCCTTGTTCAAGTGTTCTTTGTACTGCTAATGTGTTGGTCTAGTCGGTTTTTAAACTGATTGATGTTCAGTGCTGAGACAACCTTGTTCTGGCAGTTTGTTCCATGCTTTCACTACTCTGTTACATAAGAAGTGTCTACGAGGATAGTAGATATTAGTGTAAATACCTTTTATAACGTGTTGGATACTGAAAATGTATTATCTAGTGGATTACTAAACTAGAGAAAGCGAGTCACATCATACGCGTAGAATTGGACCGATCGATAGCTTCATTGTTGCTTTTACATCTACTATTTTTTCCTTTGAGTAGCTCAGTTGTACTCGCTTTCTGTAGTGTTAGTTTTTTAAATTTGACATAAAATCTAAGCTTGATACGAAAATGTATTGTTATGAAAAATTACTTGTTGTGCAAAATGTGGTTATAGGATTAACAACAAGCTGTTAGAGTTGTCGGTAATTCTGTAGCTCTGCCTTCCCCACTCTGGGATGAAGGTGGGACGGTATGTATGTATGTAGTTACTTATCTCCCGCTACTTGTCTATTTCTCTCTGTTTGGTGTTGAATCTTAAACATATCGTTCTTAGCGCACCTTTTCATTACTACAGGAATACTTAGTAGTCCAGCGTTGACTATTATTACTATTATTATATAAACAGCATATACTTTTACATCTATTATCTTCTGTAAGCTGCGAAATCTTCAAAAATTCATAAATAAATAAAGCTTTTGCACACTAGCTATAATTTCTCAATTCTGGTTCGAATATTACAATTACAATTACCCTTAGGTAGCTATCTAGTCAGTTAAAATAAATTGTACCGAACTGGTAATGAGTCGCGAATGGCCACCGGATTCCGGTAATAAATTAGCAACCGCCGTCGGCATTAGGGGTGTTAGTTAACCGGGCCGGAACGATTGGCCAAATTCAAACCGAAATCGTTGATAGAACATTGCGCTGGTTGGGGTTGGTTTGGATTGGTAAAAAAATGCTCGTGATTTCTAAAATAGTGCAAAAGCGACCTGCTCTCGCTTCAATTAGGTTTAACGGAAGAAAATACAGGGTGTATACGGAGGGGTGGATCAAACGAAGGTCAAAGGTAGGGGACCTCAAGGGGCATCTGAATCACCCCCATGTATGTTCAGCAATTGTTATTAGTTTCGGAGATATTGATCATTTTAATCGGATTTTTTGTCACTTTTCCTTATGTCCGTGATACGAAAAACCCCTAAATTCATGTATTTATACCTTTTTTTTTCAGTGTTTTCTTGCATGATTAGAATCACTGTGAAATAAGGAAGTTTCTAAAGCTACATAACATATTTTTTTTCATTACAACTTTTTGAGTAAACACACAAAGTTTGTTTTTCCATACTTGGTGAAAATCAAACGCGGGGTTTCCTTAGTATGGAGAAAGTAGCTCTGTGCGATTACTCAAAAAGTTGTAATGAACAAAAAATGGCATTTAGCTTTAAAAACTTCCTTATTTCACAGTGATTCTAATCATGTAAGAAAACACTGGAAAAAAAAAGTATAAATACATGAATTTAGGGGTTTTTCGTATCACGGACATAAGGAAAAGTGACAAAAAATCCGATTAAAATGATCAATATCTCCGAAACTGCTAACAATTGCTGAACATACATGGGGGTGATTCAGATGCCCCTTGAGGTCCCCTACCTTTGACCTTCGTTTGATCCACCCCTCCGTATACACCCTGTATAGCCGGTATTAATTATGGTTAACTTAGTACGTTTTAGTATTTCCACAGATTACCTCCAACATACATACAAGCAAAAGAAAAAAAAAACCTCGTTAGCTCTATCAGTATTCATAACAAGGAAGTGTTTTTACAGAGAAAAATATTTTTACTACTTTTTTATTACGAGCTAAGCGGAATATTTTACTATGCCCGTTTCCACAAGAGCCACAGGATGTATTATCATTGAAACAGCCACCTCGGCGCAGATAGATCACCCTGTGATATACACAGCCCATTACCCGCCGCCTTACTCGCTGTGAATCGCCAATGGCCGACTCAGATACGGTAATTACCTCGTTCCGCTAATATCTTCGGAGATTGCCTTTTAATAAATGCTGATAAGTATTTTGGAAGGTAGAATAAGTGTTTGCTTCAGTCAGAACAAACGGACTGAATTAAAAAACAGAGATATATAAAAACAACCTTTTTTTTTTTTATGGCATATATAAAACAGACGAGCACACAGGCCACCTGATGGTAAGTGGAAACTGTGACCCATAGACATTCGCATTCACAAGACTGCAATGCAATCCTATGCGTTGCCAACCCTGAGGACTAATATGGAATGCCTCTATGCTAGTCAGTTCACCGGCTGTCTTATCCCCAAAACGGAACACAACAATGCGAACACTGCCGTTTGGCGGTAGGTTAATGGATAAGATGGTGGTAGCGATCCGGACGGACCCTGCACAAGGTCCTACCCGCAAATAACACAATTTTTATCACATGCCGTAAAACGGGGTGAGTAGGGACTCAAAAGTCATAACTTGTTTCAAATAAGAACAATTATTAAATGGACAATAACGTTATGTCTATTGGAAATAATTTCAGTCTTATAATTAGTAGCATATGCTTCATTTTAGCCAGTGTCCCTACTCACCCCGTTTTACAGTATATAAATATTGGTCCTTCTAGGAACCGAAACGAGAGTTGTGTGGAAGGATGACCTCATAATATGAAAATAACAATAAAATAAAATAAATATTTACATAGGTCTCATTAACATTTTCCGTAAAACAAAACAAACCCAAATAATTAATGAGCTTCTAAACTTATATTTTTTATGCTCATACCTGTTGGTATATTATATGTACCGTCAACTGGGGTTAATTTGATTTACGGGGTAACATTGCCCACACCAAAAACTAGTTTTAATATTAAATTATTCTATTAAATGTTTCATCAGGAGCAAGCTACTTATACAGTTATACAATTATTTAAATAATTTTAGAAGATTACCACTAAAATTGTTGTCGTTTTAAGGGTGAGCAATGTTACCCCGTAAATCAATGTAACCCCAGTTAACCGGTACCTATAGTTACCGAAAGATCACAAATCCGAGCAGTATGCCCTCGATGGATGCCTTTTTCGAGGAATGAGTAAGCGCTAAGAGCAGCCTAGAGAGCCAATCTAATTGGACACCTATTTGGGCCCCATTATAATTCTGACTGATCTTTTTTTGACACATACTTAATAGTCAGTTAAGACCCTGAGCAACAAAACTAAGAAATAAGTATTTCTATGTGACATGCTTTCGGACTCCACCAAAGTCTCAAGAGAAAAGGAAAGTGATTAATATAAATTAACGTTAACTGATTAAGAAAAAAAGGTATCCGTTAAAGTAACTTTAGCCCTCGCTTCATCGGCCGCAGCCGGATCCCGATCGCAATATTGATAAATCATCGCCTCAAAACTTGCCTCACACGCGCCGGGACGCGGCCGTAAAAAATGGGACACGCTGTATAAATAACAGATCGGATGCCGATAGTAAGGGAGGTGACATAAGAGCTGTTTTTTTTTGGCATGAAGAAGGCCGACATACTAGTAGCCTGGTGGTAGGTTAGGTCTGAGACTAATACGTAAACATTTGCAGTCCTAAGAATGCAATTCTAAACTGCAAATGTTACCAGCGTTGAGGAATTAGATGAAATGTACATATGTTAATTATATACTGGTTGTGTTATTCCCAAAAAATGCTTACAAACCATTTTTCAATCCCCGTAGCCTACAACGTCAGTTATTTATAAGCTAAGAAGGTTAAATAGATTTCTTACATAAATACAATTAACAGGTCACCATTACAATATGTACATCTAGATCAAGTATATTTTCCAATTCCTCGCTCTTAAAACAAAGGACCTAAGTAAGATTTCTCTATGGCAAAATAATGTAAAAACATTCCGGCCTGGTACGGCCTTAACAGGACTTCCGGTGGCCATAAATTCCACCTCAAAAGCCTCCCCGCGGCGCGCTCGGCACGCGCTGTAACTATACAGCCTGCGTATTTATACGCCCTGTATATTCGGGCACTTGTATAACACACCCTGGAGCTGTGTTTGTCTGTAAATATGGCATCACAAAGGCCACTATTTTATATGTAACTGGATGATATTGAATACCGGTTTTGCAATTTTGCTTAACAAATATTTAACGTTGTGAAAAATATTTTATCATAACGTTAAATTTTTGTCAATCGAAAATTATCGAAATTTTTACACATAAATACGTTGTCTATATATTTACAGCGGCGTAGAAAGATGTTTTGGATCATAAATATATCTACCATAGTAGTAACATCAAAAGTTAAAATTCTACATTGATTTTTAAATGTATACCTATTACTCCAAATTCTAAATGAAACTCCCGCATAACTCGGAAAATTAAGGAATTCCATGGACGCAACGCAACGTCAATTTTAAGCCGCTCAAAACGCAGACAGAAACCTGTTACGAAATAATATCTTTTACGAGCCCCCTAACAAAATTAATTTAAACTAAAACATGATACCAAGGTGAATTTCAATTAAAGAAAATACAATATTATCGAAGAAGCGTAACAAAATATTCGCCATATTGGAATAATTCCGAAGTTGTATTAAATTATTGAGATAATTATCTGCCTCGTAATGGAAACGGAACACCGAGGAGTGAGTTAGAAGGGGGGGGGGGGGGAGAACCCGAATATAATAAAGGAGCGGTTGGCCCAGATGATACACTGATAACAATCGAAGTATAGTCAAATGATAATTATCTTGAGCATTTCGATCGAGTCTCGGAACTAGAACACCTGTATTATGCTACTATCTATTATAATTATATAAAAGGCGAACCTGACTCAGTGATGTATATATCAATGCACAGCCGAAATTACTGTATCTAGTAACTTGGAATTTGGTACAGGAACTCGTTTCATGATGTAAGTGACCACTAAGAAAGGATTTTACGAATATCAACCCCCAACGGGAAGAAATAGGGGGGGTACGAAGTCACGGGCCTCTTCTAGTCTATTATAGGAGTCGTTACAGAAGCTAAACAAACATGAAATTTGGTTCACGGTATTTATTTAAGTTAGTAATATAATCAGTTGTTAAGGAATTATCTGGTAATGAAAACAGTCTGTTGATATTCCAACAGAGAAAGGATTTAATTTAATGCCGCTCGTCGGTGTCTGGAAGAATAACAAAACAATGAGCGCGGGAAAACAAGAAGTCGAGGGAGTTAGGTTTCAACCAGAGCTGGCTTAAAGTGCATTAAAGTCTTTGTGAATCTGAAACTCTATGACTTTTAAGTTAAAATAGGATGGCATTTCCTCATATTTAGCAAATAATGAACTCTATAAATACACTTTTCTTTAAAGTGCCGAGTCCCTCCTCAAAACAGCCAAAACCCGGTGGCTAAATCCACCAAACGATATTAGGTATTATACACATTCAACTTGTACTTAGACTTTAGCTTGACTGACTTTAACTTGACTGAATGACTTGATGACAATACAATACTACGATTCTATATCTTTATATACCTACACTAGTAACCCGCCCTTGCTTCGCTTCGGTTTACGTGAGTATGATATATAGCCTATAGCCTTCCTTGATAAATGGGCTGTCTAACACTGAAATAATTTTTCAAATCGGACCATTAGTTCTAGAGATTAGCGCGTTCAAGCAAACAAACAAACAAACCAACTCTTCAGCTTTATAATATTAGTATAGATAAGGCACATACCCTGTATATAAAAGGCAAACTTGACTCACTGACTTATAATCAACGCTCAGCCCAAACCGCTGGGTTTAGAGTTTCCATATTTTGTCACGTAGGTTCCTTATAAAGCCTAGGGGTGCACTAAGAAAGGATTTTTGGAAATTCGTCCCTTAAGGGTAGTGGCGGAAAACGAATTGTACGCGTCCGAAGTCGCGGGCGTCCTCTAGTGGCACTATAAAACTGGTATGTTGATGGACGTAAGGTGGCCATAGGAACTCTTCAATAGCTTATCTAAGTGCTATTCTCATAGCTAAGAGTTGGGGGCAGCAAAACAGTGATATAAAAAATTGATTCCTTAAAAAAATACTTCCCTTTATAAATATTTTTCCTTATAACAGGGGAATCGCGCCCACCCCTGTCTTAGCCCTAGTGGCGGCAGAAAATCGTCAACTCTGTTAACTACGCCGCGGCATCCCGACACAGCTCATGTTTCCCTAGTATTCTCGAAGAATTCGTTATTTCGGTGGGTTTAGGCCTTTGTGAAACTTGAAACCATGCAATTAATATTAATTCGTGAAGGATATTGCAGTAAAACTTGTCCAAAGACGAAAGATTAAGCGAAAGCACACTGTGGGGACGACGTTAGATCTGGGACCTGCGTCGCTATTGCCTAACGCACTCGCAATCTCAATTGGCTTCAAAACGAAAGAATTGTTTTCATTTTGTATGCAGACAAGCATTCGATTTTCAAAATGAAAACAATTGCAATTGCGAGTGCGTTTGGCAATAGCCCCTCTGGGTAGTGATTCTCTTAACAACGACGGTCGGACGGACGAACGAGTGAATGTCCAAGCGGTGAGTTTAAGTAGTCCCGTCAGTGCGAACAAAACATATTTTAGCGCGTGCATTTTCAATTTACCTGCTTAACTGAAAATGCACGCGTTAAAATCGTTCGTCCGATCGTCCATGGTTTTTGAGAGAATAACTCCCCTGTAATTTTAATCAACTGTAAACCTACTTTAAAGAACTCTATTACAGAACTTGACGTAAATATTAGGGCATACGAAAGTGTCATCTTTACCGGTCCAGAATATAGTTTTTTTTTTCATTATAAGTTTAGGAATAATACATATTTTCAAAGTACTGGCTACCTTGCGGTACACCTTTGCCTCCCTTGGATTAAAATAGCTATAATTGGTGATTCTCAAACGTGATATCCAATCCTTAATTACGTAGCAATGTATCAAACAAATAACTCCAAAACATTAACTCATAAAATTAATCCATACTTTCTAAGCCACTGAAGCCTTTCTCGTGTTTCTTTCAACAACCTTGTCTCTAAGCGTAAGTTTAAATCTCGGATCCCTTTGACTGCCATACATATCGTTGGTCATAAATGTCATAATGTATTGTTAGTCATACTTTTTTTTGTCATAACTTCTTTCAGTCTGAAGTTACAGTTTTTGATAAACGTTTATCGTGTAGATTATTTAGGTTAGGTTAGGTTAGTTTTATAAAAATCCTGAAAAAATAACCGTGTCCTGAGAAAAATGCATTATGACTTGCGAAAATTATGACTTGAAACACATTATGACTAAAAATAATTATGGCAGTCAATAGAGACCCTTTAAATCTATGATTAGATTATACAAGAGTTCTAAACCAGAGATGAGTATGACGAGGCGTGTAATAAATTCTCGTGAACCGAACACAATCGGACGGGAAACAAGAACACATCCCTCGCGGGGTCGGCTCCCAGTTATCAAATAGTTCTGATATTGTTGAAGTTTACTTCGAAACAATAATATTGACAGACGGAAGGTTTATTTGATTCGGAACTCGAAATATTTGTTGTTCCTAGTTTTGTTGACGTTGATCTCTTTCTATTGAGGAAAAGGTTGTGATAAAGTTATAAGCGTAGTTTAGAGATAAATTACTGCGTTTGGAAACGTTAGAGCAAGTTCAGATATAAATAAATGACAATTGCACGTGTGTAGTGTATGTACGTTAATTTAGTTGTATTTATGAGTTGAATTTAGAATAGGGTGATGGAACCAGTAATAGACACTGATTCTATTTTTACAGAAGATAAGGGTTATTCATTTGTTTTGCAACAATCAATTTACGACCGTATGACATTTGAATTGAGAATGAAGTGTCCATAGCTGATGTCTGGCAGCTAAAAGTGTCCAATCATCCGCCATTCCCCACCCATTCTTTTTATTACAGCCTGGCCACAATGCGCGACGGCGATTTGTTTGTTGCACGACGAGTGTTACAAGCGGCAACAAACAAATGCAAAGGTGTATGAATGTTGTATGCGCCGCGCGTGGCCACGGCGGGGATGAGGCGGTTTACATGCATTTGTTTCGACGCTAGCCGTCGCCGCCGCTTCGCTAGTACATCGCTCAAATTGAACACCTGCTATTTCATATTCATAAAGTGTTCACACACTCCATCCTCCACAGCTTTACGACTAAAATAGAAATAGAAATAAAATAGAAACATTTATTCGACGAACACAAGAAAAAAAAACAGAACAGAGAAAAACATCATTAAAATAAGGATGGCAACACAGTAATAATAAAAATAAATCAATAAAAAAGGAAAGAAAAAAAACAATTGTAGGATAGTGTTGCCATGGGTGATTCTGTGACGTCGAAATTGACACCACTCAGCACTGTCACAGCGTTTTCAGTGGCGCCAACGTGATACACGAACGAAGAGACAGTGGTTAATTAAAGAATAAAGAATTAAAGAAGAAAATGTGTTTGCTTCACAGCGGATTAAAATACAACATAATTCTTAGTGCCGTTAAATCACCTGAAACCGCCCTTTTGCCAGCACAGTGGTTTAACAAAGACAAAAAACGCTACCAAAATTGTTTGAAAAATTAAAACACGAAAAATATTTTCTGCCGAAATCATCCATCATTCCGTAACCAAAAACAAATTGTCAATTAATCATTTTCTGTTCACATTTGTTATTAATTAGTAGCCATTAAAATGATGGCGCGGGTCAGTTAATTTAAAGTCAACCTTATTTTGCACAGATAGAGTGTAAAATGGGTTGGTTATTTGTGTTTCTTTAGAGCGGTCCTTGGAACAAAACGCATTGTTTTGGCGCCTACTGTTTCCGGGATATGGACTCTCGTTCCTTTGAGCCGCGCCTCCGCGAGCTCTACTTTTGTTTTCTGCTAATATTTGCTGAAAGAGCAGTTTGAATGAGCCTGTATGTACCTGTGCCGCTTGTATTTTTGGGGCTTGAGTAAATGTCAAGTGTAAGCATTGTGTTACAAGATTGGTGAGTATCTAAGCTGTTATTATTTAACAGTATGTGATTAAATTATAAGCACAAACATTTAAGCAAGGTCAATTAAGTTCAGCTTTCACACTCAAAAATATATTTTTGGGCAATAGTGATTAAATAAATAAATAATTCGAAGTTTAACTAATTTTATTATTTTAACGAAGTAAAACTTATCCAGCTGTTGCATAAACTTTTTTTTTTAGCCGCAAAGAACTATATTTTCATGACAATGCTCGTAAAAATATGAGATCGCGGGAAATATTATAACTTACGATGAAATCTCGCATAATATTGTTGTTTTCGTCGTACTCGTTACCTCTCTTCGTCTTACCTGAAACAGAAAAATAAAGCGGACGATAAAAATGAGAAGAAAACTTATAATCTTACAAAATAAAAAAAACACAGTCGTAAACATTTCAAAGAATAATTAACTTTTTTAGTAGTTGCCCGTTTTAAAATTCTTGTGTTAAACTTAGCATCACCTGAATAAAAACTTCAGATTTTAGATACATAATAAGAGATAAGAAACTACGAGGATCAATTTAGAACTATAACTTTAATATGATTTGTTTTTTTATGTTTAGGTACACGTTCTGTGTACAAGTAATTTTCTCTACTCCGCTGTTTCTTAAAATAGATAGAATAGATTATACAGATAGTCACAAAAAGGTCAACAGAAAGTGCCTTCACAAAGTAATGTGGTATTTTCCTTACTTAAATTATCAGAATAATCTTGCTAATGTGTAACAAACCGCTGAGCAACAAAAATATAATTTACAAAAACGCTTTTACTGTATTCATGAGTATTCTGCTAGCCAAAGCCAAAAAGTAGTATACGCATATGGATTTCATACTCTTATACTACCTTTTTCTTTTGGTCGGCAGTATTAGTCCGTGTCCTTGGACAGCTAACGCTCGCGGGAGGTTGAGACAACAAAACACAAAATTTACATAATAAGAGCCGACGGACGTAAAAACTAATCGCCCTCGAAGTGGAGGGCTTCGGCTTTTTAATTATAATTATTTTCGGGGATCGCAGCTAGATTGAAACTTAAAAGATTTCGTTATGCACACCTGGTAGAAAGATGTTAGCTATTAAGAGCAATTAACACTCTTTAATGGTGACTTTCAGATTATAAAAAAAAACGTGTAGCCTAGCATTAGCCGGAACTACTCAGAGCCGGAGTTACCCTCACTATTTTCAAGCTAATTTCAGCTACATACAGTAGGCCGCAAAAGTTCAATAAATTAAAATGTTATACAAGAAATAAAGATTTTTCCATTTTAAATAACAAAAGTTGTATCATTTCTTAAAAACGATAATTATTTAAAAATATAATATATTTATTGTGTGACACAACATTTTTTTTTTTAATTAAAAGACAGATACGATCTCCCGACCCACATACTGACCCCGCGTAACAACAAGGTGTTAACTAACTAAGCCAACGACCCTTTTAGTTAACTGGCGAAATTATCGATTCTAATGCTAAAACGTCATAAAGTTGAAGCAAACAACAATTGCACTAGCTCAGTTAACAACGCCATCTAGGTTGTTTCTTACGAACGTGACCTAACGTGTTCACGGGATTATATTATTATAGACGTTGAGGTGTCCATGCAATTTTGCAGCTGACCGCACATACATACCTTCAAGCCTGTCTCCCAATGGGGTGGGCAGAGACTGGAATGCCAGGTGCACCATACAGAACATACAACTCTCGCTTCCTCTAAATTTATCAATCTCTTCATGCACGTATGTCGATTCCGGGTGCTTTTGATTTGACTCTTATTCAGTACATCGCAAATCTGATCACCGTACGTCCATCCAGGACGTCCCCTACCGACATCTCCACATACTCTCGCTCGCCATATCTCTTTCGAAACTCTTCTTTCATCCATCTTTTCTAAGCTGACTGAACCATCTTAGCATACCCTTTTCGATCTTAGTCACTACATCTTCTTTCAATACACATTATTCTCGAATCTCGCTATTTCTAACTCTATCTATCATCCTTGAAATTTGACAAGATCGTAGCAAGTGGAAAGAAGTGGTCTCTGCCTACCCTTCTGGGAAACAGGCGTGATTTAATCTATGTATGTATCTATCATCTTAACTCTACACATACTTCTCAGAGCTCTCATGTCAACTGCATTAATCATGTAGTGTTTTGTGTAGTATCATTAACACACTAAGGGTCTGTTGTTTGATCAGTAGTTAAACTAATTGTAAAAAAATCGTAACTAATGGTCATATCTCAAGGAAATGTGTAAAATATTCGAATTTTAACAATTAGTTACCCTAAATCTTTTATAATTACTATTGACTAGCAGCAATAATTTAAACTCCTATCGCCACTATTCAAAACATTTGACATCTGCCTCGTTAAATATATCAGAAATTCAAATCATAAAATGAAAACCCACAAAACCCTCTATAGAAACTGACAATCTAACCAACGCCATGATTTAGAACAATCGCATTCGAAATTCAAATTCATTTTCCGTTGGAATCGGTTACGTGATAATCTAACGGATAACAGATAATTCAAATATGGAACCGAACTCGAATTGCATTCTCTTGTATAAATCGATGGACGTCGGTTTCGAGTAGATTACTGTGGTTTTATGCACGTATCCGTAAAACGGATCCAGTGCTCGATTTTCCTGCCCGTGTTGTGTAAGGAATAAAATACTGAGTAGTTTCTGGCATTCGGTGATGAAGTGTTAAATTGGAACCGGAATGTGTGCAATCCGCACTAAATGGACTGAATTTATGTTGTAAATTGTAATTAACTGTAGTTAACTCGTATTGACATCATTAAGCTGCGAGATGAAAATAATTGGTTACTAACGTTCAAATCGTTATGTTTAACTAGTACATACATACATACATTAAATCACGCCTGTTTTCCAGAGGGGTAGGCAGAGACCACTTCTTTCCACTTGCTACGATCTTGACAAATTTATTTCGCTTCTTCCACATTCATACATCGAGTCATGCACGCACGTCGGTTTCGGGTACTTAAGATAGTGTATTCAATATTTTTAATTTATGATAAAGTTCGAGAGATGCTTAAATTTTGACCTAACTTAGCGAAACCTGAATGGATTAGGATGAAATTTGGTATGCGAAAACTCATATCCTGGATTGTTTTTATGTCGATGTTTTATTTTCGGACCTAATCAATCTGTTTTAGATTACGCCAGAATAAGCAGTGTAAATAAAACAAATATATCCGTAACATGAAATAATAACAAACATTAATAAATTGTTCTATTCACTGTCAATCAACTCAATTTTGCAAGAAATACGACCGGAAAATTATATCCAATAAACCCAAATTCAATGCATCGCTTGAAAACATAAAGCACACATCCAATATCAAGGCGAAACTCAAACCAAACGAAGTTCTCAAGCGTGTGAGAAAAATTCACGAGCATAACGAATTTTTTTCCAGTTTCGCTCCACTGTGCGGTGATATTGAATTTCGATCGCGCCTCATTAGTCGCCGTTTTGTCAGCGCCGAACCAGTGTGCACTTGATTGTGTTTGAGAAATGCTTGCGTCTTTGATTGGGAATTCAAGATAAGAAATGGATTACTGATGAAGATTTATGTTGGATTTTGGTAAAAAATTTGCTTTATGTGCAGCTTTACTGTTTAAACTTTGGACGTTTGTGTGAATATCATAGTTTTTGTTGTTACATCTGCTTGTTTTACCGAGGTACAGTAGGCAGGTACGAAGATTTATATGAAATGTAACGGCAAGTCCAGACCAGAGACTGCGTGACAAATCTTCATAACTTGTTACGCTAAATGTGGACCGGAGGAGGCACAAAGCAAGACGGCACGTCGTAACATGACAAAAACCATCCTCATAACCGGTCCTGACACACGGACACGGTCACGGACCCAAGTTACGATGAGATATCACTAATGTGGACCCACCTTAAGTAATCATAATACTACACTTTTTAAGGTTTCATTTTGTGGTCTGTATTAAAAAAAATACGAGTACTAGTGTACCTGATAAAATACGCCAGGCCGGTCGCTAGCGCTAAATATGTTAATTTACTAGCTATGTATAAAACTAAGAAGAAATTAACAGAACACTTCACTTTAACTTCGAGCATGCTGAATGGGAGACGGAGCCTAGAGCGACAATTGACAAGGGAGCTACGAGCAGACGGCACGGCCGCAACACCAAGCCATCTGTCGTATCATTACAACAAGATGGGGACAAACTTTGCCTGTCTGGTATTGGTTCGTATAGCCACCGAAGATAGTAGTTTTTAAAAACTCACAGATGTCACGAAACTGTTATAGTATGATGATGATGATTCTTATAATAGGAACGATATGATTATACCGATGATACCCTATCGTTGTTACAAAAATCTGTCACATAAAAGAGTCCTTAAATGTTCTTAGTTTTGAGTCAAAAAAAATTACATTTGCTTCACTATTAAATACTCACAATTCGTCTGATATGTGAATGCTCTGGCACGAGCACAATTTAAAACATACGTTTTTCCATCAAAAATATTTCCAAGTATACGAGAACAATTTCAATGATTTCAATCACACACACAGAAACGGTTCAATTCCCCCCAAAGAGCAGCAGATAAAATTTTACCCCAGATATGAGTTAAAATATTCAACACGGAAAATTGCTGGTGGGAAATTCATGCCCTCATTCAGACGAGTTGTTTCGCAGCAGCGCGGGCAGTGCCGGGGACTTTTTGAAAGCGTAATTGTGTTTTGATACTGTTCAAACTTTGTCTGTAAGCCTTATTGTAAATTCGTGAGCTTTACGACTTTGTACTAAAACAGCACCTAAACCATAGTGCGATGCATCTGAATACTTACATAAATTACTCAATTATTGTGCTTTCCGCTAAAGTAGTTTAGTCAGTGCTGGCGACACTGCTAGTGTTTTTAAATTAAAGACTATGTCTAGGTGATAGGTATAATGTAAGTATGTGAAGGTATTTTATCGCGTTGTAAAATAAATAATTTATCTGTTGCAGTCATACATATTTTTGTACAGATAAGTCAGACCTACTCTAGCATACAAATAGAGACAGATTTTTTTTTCCAACAAAAGGGTAAAAAAAAAGATAAAAGATGTTTATTCAGTAAGTAGGCACGGTCACTTTTACACGTCAAAAATCTACCAGCGCTAAATTGAAATAAATGATTAGCGGTAAATTTAAAACCTAATTTAGTAACCAAGAACTCGCTCAGACTTGAGAATCAATAAACAACAGCCACTCCAGCCAACTCATTGACCCGATTCCGATAAATCTGAAAATTCGTCCCGAGACCTCTAAACACCAACTTTCGTAATTAGGGAAAAAATACTAGTCCCCAGTCCCTGGCATTTATTGGAGAAAGTCGATTAGAGGAGATTAACGTTCGCGATTGAAATTCAGCGCCGTCCCCGTGAGGCAGCGCTGTAACTTTTTATTCCTGAAGGAATACTATCGCTGAATTGGGTGGAAAGAGCTGGAACGGCTTGGAATTGGGAAAAATTAGAGTAATTACCATTAGTTAAATGACAACACAGTTCTGGTGAGTTTTATGAGAAAATACTCGAGCAAATCACAACAATAATGTTTATCATTGTAAATTGTAATGTTGTTTTTTCATTCGTTTTTGAAAACGTTCAATTTAAATTCACCTAAAAAAGAGAAGAAGAAAATTAAAATAACTTGGTAAATGTATTTAAATTTGCAGTGTTCCGACGAGAAAGTTCTCTAATTGTGATTCTCCCGAGACATTGACAATTTTTTTGTTGTTTCCAAGTACAGTTGTCACAGTATTCTCAAAAGTTTCCAAAAATATTTTCTAACTCTGAGAATCTTCAGCGAATTCCACAAATAGACATAATCACAAAAGTACAAGCGTAGTTGATGAAATATAATCTGCACCGATTCGATCAATATCTCTTGACTAACACGAACAGCTTACTCTTTTCAGGACACCCTAATGAACGAACCACCTTAGCGAGAGCTCACGTCAGGGAAACCGTCGACTCGTGCAATTCCTGCTAATGCTAGGGTACGATCCGGAAGATGCTCGAGCACTCCTCGCACTGTACTCATATTGATTCCACTCAAGTCCTGCCGTTTCGGCGCTCAGCTCTTTCACGGTTAATGGATTCCCAAAAGGAGCCCGCGTTGGTTCCCGAAATGTGGCGTCCTCGAAACTTCTCGATTGATCGTTGACTATAGATACATTGACATTGAAATGCTGCAAAAATTCACGCTTCAAATACGTAAAAAAATATTATGAAAATTGTGTTACAGTAATTGATTTTAAATCTCAGGATCCAAGTTAAATGATTTGATATTATCAAAAAAGCGCACAACGACGTTAAATAGTCTTTTTTATAAATTCAATTGTAAACCATGTGCTGAATATTAAATAAAATTTATAAAAATATTGCATCAAAAAATATTATCTGTATGTATAAATACTAATTCACTTAAATAAAATAATCATACTCATACTCATACTCATTTATTCATATTTCAAAAAAATAATAATAATATAAAGGTTTCAGCTCGTACTTGCCATCAGGTGTGTGCTCGTTTGCCTTCAGAATACCATAAAAAAATCAAAGACTTAAATACTTTAAAACTAACAAATATAAATTTAAAACGAAATAAAAATATGATATCTCCCTTTTCTATATTCTTGCCCTGAATTTACGCAGACTTCGAAATAAAACCCACAGTAAACGTAACAACGCCGACTGTCATGCATCACCCGGGTTAATCTCTATTATTATCAAAACTTGGCCGCGCCTAGTAAATTGAATCACTCGACCCGAGCTCGCAGTCAGAGCCGAGCGTCCTTTCCAATAAATCGAGAACAAAGGACTGCGATATATTGTTATTTCACAATTTGTCAGTCGCGAGTGGCGCCCTCTGCCCCAATTTACAATTCAAATCCAGATAAACTCAGATAATGAGAATTTATGTCCAAATACAGATGAAGATCATCGAAACTTCCCAAATGCGCGATGTATTTATGAACAAAACAGATTTGAAGGCAAATTAAGCAACGAGTGAGCGAACTAAAGTTCGAACAATTCAAATATTTTGAGAGGCGAGAACTTGGCGCTACAGATTAAAGAGATCGAAGATTCGTTTTGTTCTACAATTAGTTGAATGAGACTTTGTGAAGGTTTATCGGATGTCGGTTGAATAGACTCAAGAGCGATGGAAACCGGTTACTGTGCTTTAAATTTACATACACAGTGGTTTGTATTTATTATTCTTAAGTTATTAAAAAACCGTGTTATAATTATAACCGAACAAAACTGAAGCGTGACTTTATTTCAATGTTTTTAATTAAGACTCGTTCATATTATAACTAAAATATATTAAAGATTACTAATCCTTTTTAGTTTATTCACAGTATTCTTTTGTTTAATATTATACAAAAAATTATTCATAATTAGAACGTATGATGTCAACGTATATTTGATCCTGCTAAGAAAATCTCGCTCATGAAAGTGTTATGAACGTTGTAGATGGTAGTAAAGGTTCCTTGTTACGTGCACGAATAAAGTTACAAAGTGCTGTCAAAATATTTCCGTCGTTGCAAAATGTAAAAATCTTCAAAAATCATAAAATGTAACTGAGTGGGACTCGAATGCGCTTCTTTGCGAGTTTCTTGGCAAGACAATATTTCAATCAAGGTTTTATTGCTGTCTGCAAATGTACCGCAATATTGTCGCACAGTGGTTCGGGGCGATATTGGACAAAGTTAGCCTGTACCGGAAAAACTTGCCGCAAATAGCTCGCGCCTGGCGCAAAATATGGAAATACTCGTAGTTGCAACTTTAAAACAGCTTTAAACTACACGTATTTTGTATGCCGACGTCGACTTGAAATTGCAATACATAATGTAACATGTTTAATAAGAGGTAAACTTGAAAGTATAGGCTTTTTTTAACAATATTTTTTGTGCATATCCGAGGTCATAAAACTATTATATTTTTCGGGAAAAATTTGGTCAGAACATGCAAAAACGGCAGACGTATCTAGTCTCTCACAATATGCAAAACTGAGAGTAAAAATGACTTCGAACGTGCACGCGGGTGGAGATAAAACTCGCTTATTTTGCCCAGTGTGCGCGGTTGGCGCTAAAGTGCACAGTGGGCGCTTTCCGCACAGAGGGGCAATAAAACACCACTATGCGCTTTGACAATTTGCGGCGTATTTGGGCAAGAATTAGTAGTCCGCGTCGGATGAGAATTCTGTGTGTTTGTTACACTGTTGGAGATACTTTGCTCAACGGCGGTACTTCTGTTGTTATTACAACATTCAAGCTCATTGTAATCTGGGGGATTATCATGCCTTCTGCAAACTTTTACAGAAGCGCAGTTTTAAGAGCGTTTCTATATTTTTTCATAAAATGAGTGCTAACATTGTGCTACTTAGATAAAATACAAAATATAATATTAAAATAATCGGGCTAAGGGAGTCGACTCGTGATCGTAAAGTACCGAGTTCGAATCCCCGCGGACACCATGTACCAATGAGTTTTTCTAACTAAATCCGCTACTCCTACGGTGAAAGAAAAACATCGTGAGGAAACTTGCTCAATCGAACAGCTGAATGTGTAAGAGTAATAAAATTGCACAAAAGATTGTAAACGGTCGAAGTGTATCCGAACGGGCCCATCTGTAAGATAAGATAAGATAAGATGATGATCATAAATTTTAATTGATTTAAAACATTACTTAGTCAAAACATTATACTACAATAATCCTTGGTATGAAATAGCCCTTGTCAGAAATGATGTAATAATTATTAATCCTTTCCCAGTGCACGCTACGGATTACAACAAAGCCAGTTCTAAACCGCTCGTAAATTCTCTTCCCGATGTCGGTTCCCTTGAATCAACGTGCGGTTGTGAATGGACGGAACTTTGTCCTTCATTAACTAGGGAAGACCTTGCTCTATGCGGAGTCGGTTAACGCGTGTAAACCAGTAGTAATAGTAACCCTGCCTGTGAAACTAGCGGTTCCAGAGGGCCCAGACAAGGTGCACTACGCTAGCTAGCGTTTCTCTTCGTTTAGTTTTTAAACCAATCGCGTCACTGGTAGATGACGTGATACGAAAAGTCACGTGACGTGCCAGTGACGTGATTGGTTTAAAAACTAAACGAATAGAAACGATAGTTGGCGTAGTGCATCTTGTCTGGGCCCTCTGGTTCGGTTGCTTGTAAGGGGAAATGTTTGTTTGACAAGCGCAATTACTTTGTTTGGTTTGCTTTGATGTTTTGTTTTGAAACGTCAAAGGTTTTCTTTGTATTTAAGTAGGTATGTATTGATCTTTCTAAGTGTTTTTGTCGTTATCTAGTGCCCATAGTATAAGCCAAGAGTATTTTTAGTAAATTAGTTTGGGACTAGGCCAATTGGTGTGAGATCATGCTTGTTTTTTTTTTCATTTATTTATTTGTCGAAAACTCCCTGCAATACAGGGTACACATCCTTTACCATTTTAGATAAAGATACAGGGATTTGAAGGCGATCTATTGATAACCTAAGTTAAAAAAAAAACATAAATAAGAATTTTTGTAACACGTATGGTCACGTTGTCAGAAAGACATGCCATATTCAATCATTTTAATTGGCGGACCTATCAACATTAAAATATACATACCTACTTGTAAAACATTAAAATATACATCTATACACACTCCCATAGAGAGTAACAGTCAAGGTTTATGGCTCAATAACAGGCACGCACGCACCAGCCATAAAAAGTTTAAGGAATCATATCAAGAGCTACATGTAAGTATAACAAAGCCCTTATAGGTACTACAATTGAATAAATTAAAAGCATCTGTTTTGCAAATAATACACGCATCATTCACGTTAACTATACCTTCACGCCTATCTCTCAACAACCCAAGGCAGACTGTAGAACGCCGGGTGCACCTTCCCAAAGAATCCTCTTTCACTTCTACATTCATCACCCACTTCATGCAAGTAGGTCAGTTTCGGGTGATTTTCATTTGCCCTAAGTCATTAGATCGCTTTGATCACTGTATGTACTTTATAGATGCTCTAAATTATAATGATAAAGTGTTTTACCATAACTCAACAAAAGTATACAGCGTACCGTGAAATATTTTGGTGATTTTCGACCCATCGCTTCTGGACACATGGTTTTGGAAAGGTCTGGGTCATAGGAGAGTACCTTTTGTGTTGAAATGAGTTTCTAAAATACTGTAATACTAAAAAAAATTTAATATACAGATAATAATCTATTCACATAAAAATTAGTCACTAAATGTGTTGCCAAGCGCAAAACTCGAGAACGGCTAAAAAGATTTGGCTGATTTCTTTTTTGTTGTGTTCGTTATTGTCAGAATAAGGTTTGTGTAAGAAAAATGAAAACTCCAACGGGAAGGTCGGATATTTACTTTGGGGCAAAGCCGCTGGCAGGCAGCTAGTATAAAAAAAAATTGTAATGTCATATTGCTTTACATAATTAATTAAAATTTAGAATGGCCAATAATAATAATAATAATAATAATCGTTTAATTCAGAATTAGATTCCATGAATAGGTTAATTACAAAAGTTCATTAATTCTATGTTAGTAGGCAATTACATTAAAATTAAATACAATAAATCAAAAATACATTACATTCAATAAAATTACAGTCATGTCATGATAAAATTAACAAATAACGGTGCAAAGTAGCCAAAACCGGTACTTCTACCCTACCTACAAACGTCATTGCAACTAAGCAACATTTCAGTGCAAAAGTCCTTCCGTTGCTTTCAAATCCCTTGTAGCTTGGAACATGACCCCTGCGCTACGACTTTCATAACACTTTCATTTATCGCTGAAACTGTACGTGGCATCTTTTTATTTGTTCTCTTTCTGTTGCATGCTAGTTTCTTGGCGAAAACAGCTGTTATTGTCTTAACTGGGGTTTTTTAGTTACATTATTTATGTAACGCAGTTTTATTCTGTTTTCATGTATGTATTTTAGTTTAAGTTCCTTTTGTCATTCATTAATTAAGACATAACCAATTTTGTTGTAGTAACCTCAGTGATAAAACCTTTTTAACATGGCTGTCTATATCTAGGCCTATAGAAGTAACTTTTACCTATCATTAACTTATTTATACCGAGTCTAACTTGGTACAACACCTAACAGAACAAGAACATTTTCGTGGGAATAAATATAATTAAATATTATATGGTATAGTGAATGTTGGGTGTGGCAGGACAAGCATAAAAGTCGTGTAAATAGTTAAAATGCGCTCTCTGCGTAGTATGTGTGGTGTGAAACTTATTGATAGAGTAAGGTATGAAAAAGTCAGAGAGAAATGTGGAATAAAAGAAGATGTAGTGACTAAGATTGAAAAGGGCATGCTTCGATGGTTCGGTCATTTGGAAATTATGGATGAAAGAAGATTGACGAAAGAGATATACAGATCCAAAGTGCGTGGACGGGTCGGAAGGGGCCGCCCTAGGCGCACTTTTTCAAATCGGAGAAATACTGGAAAAAAGCCGAATCTTAAGTACCCGAAAATGACGTGCGTGCATGACTCGATTTATGAATGTGGAAGAAGCGAAAGAAATTTGTCAAGATCGTAGCAAATGGAAAGAAGTGGTATCTGCCTACCCCTCTGGGAAACAGGCGTGACTTAATGTATGTATGTATCCATATAATTAAATAACATCATGTCTTCAAACCCCGGAAATATTTTTTTAGATTAAATTACAAATATTCATGTCTCTTGAATTCCAGCGAACGTATCATATGACACACCATTCATATCAACATCATTAAATCGTACTCAAAAGAATCCGGGACAACTCGCATCCTAAACAAACAAAGATTTTAATAAAGCATTTCTGTGAAACATTCCCTAACCTAAAAGCTTTCCAATGTACGCACAGCGCAATAATGACGGATAAATATTCGTTTCACATAAAAATACACAATAAGATTTACTGCCAGAAAATACGCAGAAAAGAACATCAGGTCACGGGTTATTAATTAAAAATGTTAGGGTAAAGCCTTTACTTTGTATAAGCGGCAAGACTACGAAAGATACTTTTCCTACTCTTCGCATTCATATAAGGTGAACTACTGCTCTCTGGCTGACCACTCTGGTGACTTTACCCTACAACATTCATAATTAAGATTGAGCTCTGGTCAAAAATTATCCAACTAAATTTTAAATCCTTTCAAGTCGGGTACCATTCATATTAAAACGTATTCTTTTAAAATTGGTATGATAAAGTGAATTACAGTCAAATATGCTTCGGTTTTGTACATCCTTCTCACTTGCTCTTGATAAGATCGTATGAGAGTGAGTGAAAGATAAGTACAAACCCGAAGCAGCCCCACCCGACTTACAGACATTAACCAACAAAACAGTATTTTTCTATCAAGTCGAGGCTTCCCCACTTAAACTTAAGAAAACAGCAAAAGCTTAAAACACAACAAATAATAACAACGCTACTTATAAAAAACTGAAAGGTTTTATTTCAAAGAGCGCTTATTAAAATCTCTCCTTGAAGTTAATAAGAAATGTATTACGTGCAGCGTTCACGACAAATTGCACTTGCATGCTGAGTTACAGCGAGTAGCTGCAAGTTTAAAGCAGTTGCATGAACGCTACCAAAGGCTCTCTTCCACTTCGTTAACCATATTAATTTGATATGTTATCGTCCTTGATGTATGTTATTTATAAGGTATTTTCCGTTGAATTTTGAAAAAATATTGAAATTTGGCAAATAATACCGTCTTATACTACAGGGTGATATCTAAGTCACGAATCAAATAATCACCTCTTGTGTTCTACTCAAGAATATGAACAACTTTCCCTATGTGATCAACTCTGAAATCACGAAAAAAAATTCTGCTGCTTCATACATTTTGGTCGAGTACGTATTGAACTTTTCTATAAAACAGCTGTTTTATTTTGGTGATTTCGGAGTTGGTCCCATAGTGAAAGTTATTCATATCTGTGGGTGGAACACAGTGGTGATCATTTGATTCACGACTCAAATTACACCCTGTATAAATACAGGGAAAAATCTGAAACTATCAATTTGCAAAAAACAGGGTCTTGTTGCAAGGAACTGCGGTCCAAAGTTTCAATTGAGTTAACCGTGTCATGTGGGATCTCGAATTAAAATATTAAATGCGGAACCCTCGATGCTAGAGTCCGACTCGCACTTATAGGCTTATCATAACAGCAAAACGAGAACATGTCAAAAGCAATATTATTTTACCGAGTGGAATAGAGGCTCAGTGGCTCTACCGTACATGGCATGTTTAGGACTTGGGACGAACGGTTCGAAAAATACCGGTTAATTATTGTTCTTTACCAGGTCGCGAGCGTTATGATCGTTGGGATTACTCTCGTTTTTGGGTTTTTTATTCTAGTAAGATGGCCTGGCGACTAAAATGATATGGCCGGTTAACTTGATTAAACTGAGGAAGTAACAACTAAACAGTAGGAATACTAATAGGGTAGGAAAGTAAAGAAAACGATGGCGTGATCTAATCATCGAGCGAGTTGAACCGCTATTTCGAGCAAGATCAGTTTTCTGCTCTCCAATCAGAACTGCAATAATATAGATTCTGTTCGAGCGGAATTAAAATGGAAATGCTCTATTTGAAATGTATGGCGTTTCTGACGAGCTGGTTAAAAAAAACAGTTTTCCGGGCCCCGGACATGTTATCGTTTTGTTTTACACTCGGCCGCCATAAATAGGAGCGATACGATAACTAAAGCAATTACAAGGTTTTTACGAGTAGAATAGAGCCTTTGTTTAGTTAATGTATTCATACATTAATTATTCAGAACAAAATGCACGTTTTTACCGTTAAAAACCTTAAACTGGCTTTGTTGTTCAGTAATGTAAATTACCTATACACGGTGGGGCCTGTAACTAGAGCAAAAATTAAAAATGTACATTCTTCTCCTCAAACTACGCAACGTTTGTTTGACAACTTTGAAAAAAAACTTGCGGTTTGAATTTTATTACATTTTAAAGTTAATTCGAACACGCAATGTACCATGAAATTGATTATGTCTGTAGAGTGACTAGACTGACAGGCGATGTCAATTAGATGGAGTTTTAAGTACATTGATAATACTATTTACTTTGAAAAAAGAACAATCTAAAAACTTTATGATTTTAAAAAGTTGCTAAACAAAAGTTGTCTAGTTTGAGGAGTAGAATCTACGTTTTAATTTTTTGCTTTAGTTACAGGCCCCATCCTGTATATATAGGTATATACCGTGTTAATGTAACTTGTTGGATCTCCAACATGTCATCTATATAATATCAAAATCAACCCCTATTTATCCTAGTCATGTATAACTTGAGAACGGCTGTACCGAATTGGCTGATTTTTTTTTGTTGGTTCGTCATTGCCAGGAAAAAGTTTGTATGAAAGAAAATAATTGAAAAATCACCGGTGTGTCAGAAATTCGCAGCGGGGCGAAGCAAAGAACTCGCACACGTCACGTGTGTCACGAGATGCACATATTAGTGCTTTATCATTTTAAAATCGTGTTTGAATTACTACATTTAAATGTCAAATATGTTAAAGCGACAAGGTGCTAGATTAATAATTAGATTAAGTCTTATTCGTTTTTTTTTTCATTATTTTTGCTACAACTATTATTAAATTTTGTTGAACATAACTAAACATAATTCCCTATATACTAGAATAATGTTTGGTTAATTTAGGATTTCGACCCACATTCGTATATTACTCGGTCTCTCTAAGGACTCCAAGTAATACTACTTCTGAAATGTGATCGAATCGAAACGAAATGAAATTCTTTATTCATAACAATCGACTCGAGACTTTATCGTATTTCTATTAGATTCAATCAATTGTATTTCGGACTAACCTTGTATCGTTGTCAAGAACCAAATTGCTTTTGGCAAAGTGAGCTATAAAATAATGTAGTAAAGTTCAATAACTACTTGAGCTCGCCTTTAGATTACTAATATAATAAATTGTAGGTAATATTTCACAACTCATAACATTTCTATTTTTTGGACAGACACTATAAAAAGAGATCAACGTGTTTTCGTCTTATTTACTGTAAGTTTCTAGACGCGTGATCGACAATATTCATGATCAAATAGCCTTTACTTGGCATAGCGACAAGGCATCGCCGTTCTTAGTACCGATGTTGCCAGCATTTTGGGAACGATGCCCGAAGTTAGCGGGTTATAGGATTGAATATATGTATGTATGTATGTAAACACTTTATTTTACACACAAGAGATAACAATTATAAAATAGACAAAAATATAACAGGGATGAACAAAGGCGAACTTATCCCTTTAAGGGATCTCTTGCAGTTAATCTTTGAGTGATTGAAATTAATTTACAACGAATAGCCAAATAAGTACAACACAAAAAGTAATTTCTATAAATATCAATAAATAAAATACATAAACATAATCTTATATATAAATATGTGCATACATATTATATATATGTACTCGTATATATATAGTTGTTACATAACTAAACATAGGAGCTAACATTTTAGACAACTTGCCCCGAAACACGAGTGACAAATATACAGTTAGATACGTGTGCAAGTATGATAGCAATAACCAGCTAAAGGCTGTTAAGGAAATGGGTGTAGGCACTGTGTGTCTTACAGAGACCAAGACAAACTTTCGTTTAAGTTTTAACTAGACTGTGCTTTCGTATCGGGAAGGAAAGTTTGTTTCAGAGTTTTTAATCAGTGTAGAGTTATTTTGCTTTACTTGTATGTAGTGTGTACAAGTATTTTAGTTTTGTAAGTTATTCAAATATAAATCTTTTAGACATTAATCCTCTTTGGACATACCAATTTGAATAAAAAAGTTTAAAACATATTACTTGCTCCTGAGTCATGGAAGTTTTATATCGTATCGTTGTCTAGTATCTATAGTACAAGCCAAGAGCTTAGTTTGGGACTAGGTCAATTGGTGTGACATTTTCCTCTGATATTAATTTATTTATTTATCCACCGCTGTTTGAAAAATAACAGTGTTTTGTAAATACAGTGTTTTATCGGTTATCTCTGAGTAAAGAAATTTAACTAGAATAGAGAAAACGTTACTAAATCAAAACGCCGTATCTCGACCAAATGAATTGCATTTGCATGTCAGTGAAAACATTAACTGCAAGCCGATCACGTTAAATTCACTAACAATAACATTCAATTCGCGACCACAAATCCGCTGGCGCTGATTAGACCACAGACATCATTGGATAAACGCACCCAACCTCTAAAAGTAAAATACTCACCCTCGTGCATCACACACATGACATTTCAACGGGTTTATACATTTGAATTTTGTCCAAACGGAACCACTGGGATTATTGACATCGATGCCGCTGTTTTGCCCGCGGCGGCCCACTGTGCGTTGGCGGGCGACGGACACGAGCTCTCCGGGTGGATTTTACCGCGTTTGCTTTGTTTGTTTTGTTTTCGTTGTGATTTAAATTCATGGTGAGTTGTAAAGTAAGGTCCAGGTCCAGGTCCAGGCACTGGACCATGAACATTTTTATTTGTTGGTTTTTATGACGGACTTTTATTGGTTTACTCTTAAGTAATTGTATAGTTTCTTCTTTTACTATTTTTTCTTTCATTCTTAGCATACACCAACATCTTACTAATATTATAAATGAAAAAGTTTGGATGTTTGTTGTTTACTCAATCACGCTTCAACCACTAAACGGATCGGGATGAAACTTGGCACACATATAGGTTAGGTCCTGGAATAGGACATAGGATAGTTTTTATCCCGGAACATTGGACAGTGTCTGAGGGAGTAGCGATAAACGACTTGTAGGCGGACGGAGTCGCAGGCAAAAGTTTATACTTTTATAAATAAAATAATAATGTTCCATTCTTATTAAACGGTTTATCATCAAATTGACGACACTTATTTCGTCGAATTTCACTCCAAAGTCAACATTTCATGTATTTTCATTACGTCGAGAGTTCAGTTCGCGGAATCGTGTATTTTTACTTGTCAGATGATTCATTAAATAGTTGAGCTATGTCTTGGAAAACGTTTCGTGATTTATTTTGACACAATTCTAACCTAACCTAACCTATAGATTAATTGAGACCTAGTAGGTGTCTCGCGTAGTTGTGGCACTATGTGTATTCGATTATAAAAACAAATGTAATAAAACGTCGAACAAATGAAGTTCGTTGTTTTTTTTGTTCTGCCATTTAAAAATCATACATAATGAATAATTTGTTAAATAATATTCCCTGAACAGTTATTCTATGAACTAATAATTCCTGAAATAAATTTTACTTGAAACGTTTTCGATGAAATGAAATTCGACGAAAAGTTTTTCGACAAACAAATAAATTACGCATTCCAGGAATTGAACTCGGCATCATTCGTTTCGTGCAGACCGACTATTCCAGTCAGATGCAGTCAGATGCAGTTGCATCCATAAAATAACACGGATTATAAAACGGTACTTCATTCTTAAACATAAAAATAGTATATTAAGTGACAGTAAAAAAGACGTAAGATAACGCATTAAACCACATTGTAGTGGTCGTTACTTATTTATGGCTGTCTGTACTAAGATTGTAATAATTTGATGTTATGAGCAATAAGAATGTTACAAACTTAACAAGACAGTGGCCCTAAGCTGTATGTATGGATTGACTCTGGTTGCCAGACGCTCTCGTCAAGCGATAATGTCTTGTTATATTTATTTATTAAAGAACACATACCTACAGTCGTACATTAAAATATATACAAGTAATTAAGTAACAATATAAAGACCTAGAGGTTCATAAAAAGTACAGTAATAGGTACTAAAGGGTATTTAAAACTAATGATACTTACACTTTCATTGCCGCCGACCCGCTGGCGGGCCCATTTTGTATGAAAATCAGATACCTTGGCAATGAAAGTATAAGGAATTTACAAATGAAACAATACTACTATTTGGTACAATATTTGCACAAAATTTGCTATAGTAAGTCATCGCACAAATATTATACAGGAAGAAGCATATAGTTAATTGCATACATTTTGATAGTTTCGAAAATCGATTTCGTTAGCGCTTATCATTGTGTCTAGGGCCCCACTTATATTATAATGACTGATGCATAAAAGATAAAAAAAGATAAAATATGTTTATTCAGTAAGTAGGCCGCACGGGCACTTTTACACGTCAAAAATCTACCAGCGCTTCGCAAGAGACCACTGCTGAGAAGAAACGCCGCAAGAAACTCAACAGTTAGTCGTTTTTTAAATATACAATTTTAAAACTTAACCTAGCATTATATAAAACAATGAATACGATATGAAATAAATGTATTCACGCGTAGTTGAGCAGGAAAATGTGTCAAAACTCTGAATTTTCTCCAAAACTAATTAGTAGTAAGTAATAGAAAATAATTATGAAATAGTAATAGAAAATAAATATAAAAATATAACTCTTTAGCTCTCGTGCAGGTTAAAATCTTTTATGAATTGATTATGAAATGGTAATTACAAGAAAGATATCTGACTATTAATTCACATTTATATTTATTAAAAAGCTTAGTTTTAGTTGATGAAGACGTGATGGCCTAGTTGGTAGTGGTCCTGCCTACGAAGTTAGCGGTCCTGGGTTCAAATCCCGATAAGGGGTATTTGTTTCTGAGACTTGGATGTTTTCTTAGTATTTAAATATGCATTTCTCTATACAAGTAAGTTTATCGTTGACTAGTACCCATAGCACAAGCCTAGAGCCTAGTTTGGAACTAGGTTAATTGGTGTGACACTGTCCAATGATATTTATTTAATAATAAATAAATAAAAATAAAAATAAAAATCGTTTATTTCGGATAAAATCCATAGGTATTAGTTAGTAGTTACTTATGTTAAAAATCTTATACTCTATTATTAGTTTTAGAATAAGAATAAGTGTGGAGCTGTGTCCACCGCTGGAGCAGTGGGGAGTCCCACCTATCAACTAACGCCATCAAGATGCTGTTGGTGCCGGCGCGCCATTTACTTAGCAGAGAGGCACTGCGCTTACGCATGATAGCGGCAAACCCATCGACCTGTGCCTCCGCGAACATAAGCGACGCACTACAATGACGCGGCAACCCCATCAGCATCCCGAAGGCGTTATTGTACTGCACCCGAAGGTCGCTGTACGCCCGCTGCGTGAAGCACCCCCACAGGCTGCACGTGTAGAAGGATTGACAGTAGGCTTTAAAGAGATTCACTTTTACTGGATTCGTACGACGTGCAAACCTGCGGACGAGCATATTACAACGGACGGCCAGCGACCTACGCTCCCTCTCAATGTCGTAGTTATCTTTAAGATCGTCCGTAACCCAATGACCTAGATATTTAAAGTAGGGTCAAATGTGCCTACCCAATATCACCATGGCTGACCACGGGTAAGCTCAAATTCAGCTTAGCTGTGCTCAAGTCTTTGTTATTACCACAAGCTATGCAATCTGTCTATGGAAAATGTCCGTATGTAATGAAATAAGTGAATTTGATTTGATTAGATTATTTCCATCCCACGGTTAACAATGTACTATTATCTAAATAATTCATTATTAAGAACGTAACAAAAGTTGGTCCGTAATTACCATTCCATTTCCTAGTCTTTTTTCATATTGATGTTTGTAACTCCTTCTTGAAAATAAGATGTAACGTCAACAACATGATATATAAGCAAGATAATTTAAAACCAAGTAAAATAGAGACCCAGAGTATCAAACAGAGGTTAAAATAGTAGATTGTGTCACAAGGGAGCAAAATTACATATTTACGCTGAGGGCGTACATTGAATCCTGAACAAAGTGAAGGATTCTATGATTAAACCCCGAGCGTAGCGAGGTATTTTAAAATAGAAACCTGAGCGTAGTGAGGGATTCAAGTGTTAACAATTTTGCTACCGTGTGACACATAGGTACTGCTTTTCACATCACCTATAAGAAAAATAAAAGGTTGAATTATTTACACTCTCTTAAAGTCCTGAAATCATCAAATTTTACAAGAAAATTTGTGATAGATACATTTTATACTTGTCTAAAATGTCTTTAAACAGAAAAGTGCCAATTTGATCCCTCCTAGCCGGGATGAAAAGTCCCCTTTCCGAATAGGGGATGGGAAAAATAAAGTAGGTACCTCAGCTCAACTAAACCTACTTACAAATCCGCGTTACAACCGAGCGGCCCCAGCTGTGGGCCAGCGTGGCTCTTTATAGAGACCTCATAAATTAGCCCGGAATGATTTACCCACGGACGCGGTCGCGGCGCGCGGCGCTATATCCTACGGTTACTACTGTTTTTATAGTTACGGTGAATTATAGTCCAGTTGTGATAATAGCGGTTTGGTTAGCTCTGCGGGTACATAAGAAATTTACTTAAGCTTACAAATGGTAAAGCATACAGCGTCAAATTTGGTATGATTGTACCTATATTACAAACCCTGAAGAAAAACAACAAATACTAAAAAATGGTTATGTGAGTCGGGCTCGCTCTGATTCGATTCAAAATCGAATTCAAATAGAGAGTTTAATAACACCCAGGTACGGTCAGCCACGAAAGTGGCCTACCAGGTTTGAGATCTAATTATCGCTAAGGTTGACTTGTCACCCTTACTTGTTAAATATTGCAAGAAAAAAACAATCTTGTCATATCTTGTCGTGCAAATGAACTTGAATCGTAGGGTAGTAGACTACTTCTTTGGCCGACTGTACTGTTTAGCGGTACGGAACCCTCTGTGCGCGAGACCGACTCGGTTTAATACGGTAATTGTATTAAAAGAAGTAGCTATTCCCCGCCACTACGTCCACCTAGAAGTCGTTTATCGCTGTTTTGGGATAAAAAGTACCCTTTGTCCTTTCCTGGGACTTAAGCTAACTCCATACCAAATGTCATGGAAATCGGTTCAGTGGATTAACTGCGAAATCAGACGGACAAACAAACAGACAGACAGACAGTAAGAGTTACTTTCCTCTACATTAATGTCTGAAACTCTTCTTTTCACACGATTTTCATTGTTTCTCATAACACGTCAGTACCATGAAAATCAACTTCCTTTCATTTTTCTCTCACTGGCCATTTTTAAACTTAATTATATACTCGTTTCTTATCCTATCCATTCTTATAACACCTCCATCCATCTCAACATTCGCATTTCAGCCAAATATACAGTCAAAGACTTTAAGGTAACAATAAGGTTGAGATTCCTGTTAGTTACAAATGACCAGGCATCTCTAATGACATTGACGACTTCAATCATATTTTTCTTGAAATGGGGCACAAATTGACGTTCGTCACCGTACTCTCTGTCCATCCTTATCCTTTGTAGCCCAGCTTTCTGATCCATACAAAATGACACTTAACACTTAAATAAATTAAAAAATAAATAAATATCAGGGCACTATGTCACACCAATTGACCTAGTCCCAAACTAAGCTCTAGGCTTGTACTATGGGTACTAGACCACGAAATAAATACTTATATAGAGAAATATACACTTAAATACATCGAACACATAATACATTAAATACATTTGTGTGGTTGCCGGGTTAGAATAGTGCCACTCCATATCTTCCCGTGGATGTCGTAGGAGACGGCTAAGGGAATAAAGGCGTATAGTATTGTTAGGCGATGGGCTTGCAACCTGTCACTAATACACTGGTAAACATCTTAGCCTCAGTGTGCAAAATGTGGTTTCAGAATTATTAACAAGTTTTTATAGTTGTTGGAAATTCTGTAGCTCTGCCTACCCCACTCTGGGAACAAAGGCGTGAGTTTATGTATTTAGGTATGTAAATACATCGAAAACATCCATGACTCAGGAACAAATATTTGCGCTCATCACACAAATATCTGCCCTTACCGGGATTTGAACCCAGGACCTCTAGCTTCGTAGGCAGGGTTACTACCAACTAGGCTGTCGCGTAGTCAAAACAGACAGGTCTTCTAATGGTCGTTTATATTTTCTCTCACAAAAACCCCAACAAACGCAACGCAATAGTGGTTTAGCTGCACCAATATGTTATTTCTACTGGAAACATTGCGGCTCTAACAAAAAAAACTCCGTCTATTGACGACACGCGAAGTGCCAGCAGCCAAGGTCTAGATAGCAGTATCCACTCCAACAATCACGATCTTTACGATCTTGGCGCGGTTTACTGCCGCGCCTGAGTTATGCTGTTATGCCGTTCGTAGTTTTATGTCAGATATACGGTTAGTGCGAAAGTGGTCGAAACGCGTTTTAAACCACTTTATGGTTACGTGATAGTTACAGTCGCGTTAAAGATAGAATGGTCGTAGGATAGCGTTCTTTATTGTGTTTTAGAAGTAGAAAATGTCATTACATTTTTCGCCATCTATGTACCGTTAGTCCATAAAAGAAAAAAATCTGGTGTTTAAAAAACTTTTAACTGAGCTCTATACAGTGTGTTACCAGCACCCGGGCTTTTTTTAAAGTACGTTAAAATAACGTATATCTGTAACGTAACTATGACATTAATTTAATTAATAAACAAATTTTCAGGCTTTGTTAACTTTCTAACAAAAATTTAATTGCCAGCAATGTAAAGCACAGCAATTTGACAAGTGTAATTTGACAGTCGTCGGTTACTTTGATTATTATGATCTGCCCCCGTACCACGACATGCCTTGTACCAAGCAACAGCGATACTGATAACGATGAACACGCAGCACATGCACTACATTGAAAATGGACAGTATCTAAGAAAAATAATTGTGAAGTTATTTTAATTATTTTTTAATTGATAATACTTGCAAAGAATTGCTAACGCAACATATTATCGGTAGTTTTAATAAATGCCCGCATGCCGGTAACTCACTGTATATTACGGAGTTTCTTGACTATCCATCAGCAAATTTTGTCAAATTTTTGATGAGACCATTCCTGAGTGTAATGTATACATTAGGTACAGTCACCGTCATAAATAAGTGATGATTTCTGTACCTTGTCGCTTTTAATCGTTTGACAATTTCGTATGACATTTCAAACGCGACGTTAAAGTGACAAGGTTCATAAATGATAACTTATTTATGCCGGTGACTGTACTTATAAAAAAAAGGATGTTAAAAAATATTGTCAATTGGCGGACAAATTAAAAAACCCCTTTTCGAAGTCAGTCAAATTGAAAACCACCTTTGTTTAAGTCTGTTAAAAGGGAAATATAAAAATACTAACCTACCGAAGTTAATAACTTAGGTAAATTCTAAGAAATGAGGAAAAGCGTAAAAAAAGCGAATTTTTCCTCATTACATCTTAAAAAACCTTTTCGTCTTTAAAAAGGAAATAACAATCACATACTTTGCCGAACAAAGCGAATGTTGCGAACTTGGTCATTATCCAGGGGTACGCAACTTCGGGTCAAGTGTCGTGAAATTTACATCAAAGGGTAGCGGACCCCTGACGCGGCTCTATGGGGCTCGTCCTGTAATGGACACTTTTTGTTGTTTTGGAACTGATCAATAAGTTTCAGGTTAAGCTCGAAATATATTTTTTTAGCGAGTTACTGATTTGAGTTGGCCAGCACTAGACAAATATCGAAATAACTTATTAATTGGAACACTGAAATAAGCGCAAGATGGTTTGCGCAAGAGTTGAATCACAAATAAAAATATTACGCAAAGCCAAATCTCAAAATCGAAATTATACGTGAAATTGTAGAGAAATCTTATACAAAAATATCCAAATGGAATTCGGGACAGTCAAAAAAGATATTTTGAATGAATAATCATAGTATCTAATCTATGAATCTCTAAACATATGCGAAATTATTCTTATCCTAATATTATTATTATGCAGTGTTCGCATTGTTGTGTTCCGGTTTGGGGATAAGACAGCCGGTGAAATGACTAGCATAGAGGCATTCCATCTTAGTCCTCAGGGTTGGCAACGCATTTGCAGTCTTAGGATTGCATTGCAGTCTTGTGAATGCGAATGTCTATGGGTCACAGTTTCCACTTACCATCAGGTGGCCTGTGTGCTCGCTTGTCATTTCTATGCCATAAAAAAAAATACAAAAGGTTGTGTGTTTGTTTGTTACTTCTTAACGCTGCAATGGCTGGACGGATTTAAATTATATTTGAAATGCAGATAGCTTTATAATATGGATTAACACGTAGGCTACTTTTAATCCCGGATTTTTTTAAGTTCCTGAGGGAATAACGATAATCGAAATCTACGCCTACGAAGTCACGGGGGGAAGCTACTCGTAGCTATCATAATTTCGATGATGTTCTGAACTCTTATTTCTATAATGTTTTCAATTAACAGAGAAAAATACTGATCAAAATATGGCGCGAGGACTTGTGGGTAGAATGACATTTAATTTAGTTCACCGTCACGTGTTCTCCCGGGAGTGCACCCGCGTCACCTACCGTCGCGACGGAAACATAAGAATCAGATTCATGGAAAAACTCGAATCGCTTTTCCAATTTAATTAGGTTGCTTTGTTTTATTTCACACGTCATGAGAAAGTGATGAAGTACCGTAAAACGGAGGGAGTAGGAATTAAGGGGTGAGTAAGGACACACCCTAAAATGAAGCATATATTACTAATTATAAGACTGAAATTGTTTCCAATAGACGTAACGTTATTGCCCATTTGATGACTTTTTACGGTATACAGCCAACTGATGGTGTAGGTGAAGACACATGTTTTTTATCCTGATCTAAAATCAAAGAGGGTTTGAATTCACGACTTTTTTATTTTTGACAATTTATGGGTTAAAATAATTACCTGTACTGAAAAAATCATTGCACATTGCAGCTCAACAGTTCAAATAAATGTAACTCTTGCAATAAATTAGTTATTATGATGAATATATTTCATTCAATGTTTTAACCAGATTTGTGACAATTTTTAGTAAAAAAATTGACACGGTATTCATACTGCTGCTGGGTGACAGGATAAATAAATAAAAATTAATAAATGTCAGGGGACCGGGGACCTTTACCAATAAATGTTAAATTACGAGTACAGAAAACATTTGCAGAATTATTAATAAAAGTGAAATAAAATTTCAATACAGCACACAGAAAACTTTTCAGTAGTTGGAAAAATATTAATAATTTTAATCATTCCGTTAAAACATTGCCAAGAGCGTTATTAATATTCCTTTTAATCTCGCCTCCCACTGTTTCCGCATCAATATGATAATAAATACTAGCAAGCAAGTGAGCCGCCCCCCCCCCCCGCCCCATATTTTAACTTAATCAACCCATTCGCTGGCAAATTGACACGCCAATTATTTCCGACACCGAAGCCAAGCTCATATATTTTTCCAATTACGTCTCCAATATGGAGTTCGTATTTATTTTACTAGTTATTAAAATAAATTTGCTGCTCGCAGTTCAGAGTATGTGTAATGAATAATTATTTATGTCTCAATTTTGTATTCGATGTCATTATATTTATGATCACAAAGAGCCAAGTTGGTGATCTAATTTTTTTTTTTAATTTATTGTCTAAAATAACAAATTGAAATACAAAGATAAAGCCCATCCGTGCAAAACCTAGGGAAGGTTTATTTGCCGATGGGGAGTTCGGTAATTAATGTTAATATTAAATTTACATAATAATTAGCCTTAAGTTAAGATTAGTTTAAGCCGAGTGAAATGTCCATCCCAGCACAATCAGACTGCGAATAGCCAAATCACACCTCCCGAGGACAGAATGACGCCGCGCACGCGCACACGCTGGCAGGGAGGCGCCGCCAATCGTTTTAGGATTTGCATATTAGTTACAGCGTAACAATTTATTTTTATTACTTAAAACATACATACATACACATTAAATCACGCCTGTTTCCCAGAGGGGTAGCCAGAGACCACTTCTTTCCACTTGCTACGATCTTGACCATTTTCTTTCGCTTCTTCCACATTCATATATCGAAAAACTTGTAGGTTAATTGATTTTACCTTTCAAAAGTGACATGACAACGTGAATTTTTCTCAAAATTTTACCTCTTTGAAAATCGGCATTACTTTAGGATTTTTTTCCAAGCTACAACTAAGTTTAATGTATTTGACTAAACATTTAAAACTTTAAAGTTTACGAAACTATAATGACTACTGGTTATCCCGTATAATTAGACAGTTCCTTAAGGAATAGCAATAAACGACCTCCAAGCAGACATCGTCACGGGCAAAGGCTAGTTACCACATCCGCTGCCACGTGGCTACGCTCGAAGCCAATTCGAGTATTCATCCGCTTTGTAGCGAAAACTGCCTATTCTGTAGTTCTGCCTACCCCACTCTGGGAATTAAGGCGATCTTATGTATGTATGTAGGTACTGCCTATGAACAGAGAACCCAGGTTGATGGCAATGAAAGTATTAAGCTAGAAACTTTACTTCGGCTTGTAAATGTTTTTCTTTACTGACAAAGCGCCTGTAGTTTTTCTCCCAATTCAATCAATCTAAAAAACTTTTCACAATCCCTGTTTAGAGAAACAAGCTACGCACCTTATCCTTTAATCCCCGCGTGTGCCCCAACTATCGCCCGTATATACATCACGTTAAAGCACACAATCCATTGCGGGGATTACTATGTCGAACTTGATAGACAGCCGCCTTGAAGGCGCCTTTCGTGTACGTGTAATAAGGAACTTAATTGACGCAGATTTAGGATTCAAATAAGGTTGTACGTTGAATATTAAAGTGATTTAGTTGCAAATTGGTGCGCAAATACAAGGGCACGTGAATGTTTTTACACGCGTGAGATTCCTTTGTGTGGCTCATTTGTATTCAAATATATTCTTATTTTTTAATAAAGTAGTTTTTTATCATCGAAGGTTTCCAACAGTGATGCATTGTCGCAAACCTCTTAAATAGTCTACAGACGTAACATAATATTATTTATTATATATAATGTTCACATAATCAAAGGTATCCACACCATTATTTATAATGGCCCCACGTTGGGCGCCAGTTCTAACAATATTAGGATATCTTGACAAAACGCAATCCAACGATTGATTTTCTTTTCATGAAATGGGACTACACACTACTCGTACATATACATACATACGTTCACGCCTTCATTCCCAGAGTGGGGTCGGCAGAGCTACAGAATTATCAACAACTCTTAAAACTTGATGTTAATTCCGTAACCACATTTTGCACAATCAGGCTAAGATATTTACCAGTGTATATTAGTGGCAGGTTGCAAGTCCATCGCCTAACAATACTACAAGGCTTTATTCCCTTAGTCGCCTCTTACGACTTCCACGGGAAGACATGGAGTGGCACTATTCTAAGCCGGCAACCACACGGCCAATATCACGGTTTCATTTGACGGTCGGTGAAATAGGACGTAAATAATTACCTAAACAATAAAAATATAAATACCTACGGAAATCATTTCTCGTTTGAGAGGTAAAGGTTATTTAACGCATATCAATTGATGATACAAACCAAAGATAACCAAACAAATTATGCAATAAGTGCCTTGGAAGATAGATAATTATGTAGCAGTCGAGAGCTAGAGTGTCACACTCGAGGTTGTAATCTGCAGTAGGTCAAGGACGAAGTTGTATTCAGTGTTTGAAGACCTAACTGGTTGATTTTATATATTATAGTCAATAAATAGAGTAGAAAGGCCTCCTCGTCAAACTAAAAGAAGTCTAGTAGATAATGTGCATTAGCCTAAGTCGTCTTTTCAGTACCTTTTTTTATTGGGAGCTGTATTGAAATTTCCTTTTATATTGAGAGTCCATTAGTGTCACAGACACCGCGCCCGCCGCCGCCGCTAGGCTGACAACTGATCTAGGGTCTCTAGGCGAAAGTGGCTACGATATATCATATCATCCTCATATCAGTAAGATTCGCCTTTGTACTTGTATTTTTTAATGACTGGTTGATTTTTTTATACAATGAAGATTACACATAATAATAATAATAAAGACATATTATTTTTAAATAAGACGAACATAAGCACTGGCTTGCTCGTCGGCCTCATTTTCCAAGGTCCGTCCGGATCGCTATCACTATCTTATCCATTAACCTACCGCCAAACAGCAGTGTTTGCATTGTTGCGATCCAGTTTGGGGATAAGACAGCCGGTGAAATGACTAGCATAGAGGCATTCCATCTTAGTCCTCAGGGTTGCCAACGCATTTGCAGTCTTAGGATTGCATCGCAGTCTTGTGAATGCGAATGTCTATGGGTCACAGTTTCCACTTACCATCAGGTGGCCTGTGTGCTCGTTTGTCTTCTCTATGCCATAAAAAAAAACCACTTTTCATTTTCTTAAAATGTTACTTTAGTCTCTGCATATTGGGACTAAGTTTTTTTTAATTTACTTTGGGAATTCTTAAACAAACAATCGATTATCGCCAATTTTAGTAATTGTGTATGGACAATTTTTAGGACTTGAAAAGAACCTCAAAATGGCAACTGTGCAAATATCTAAAAAAATAAGATTTAATTTCGTGAAACACGATTATTGATTACAAATATGAATCTATTTAACTATATTATGAATGAGTAAATTTTATTATGCATGGTCCAAGTAGGTACATAGTTTAAAATATTTTTCAAGTTTTAATCTGTTGACTAAATATGCAAGCATTTACAGCGTCACTTAAAAAAATCCGCGAAACTAATTTGTAAGAAATTTTGATTTAATAAACACACATACACACTTATACACTGTTTAAAGTCACTCAAATAGGGCATATCTTCTGCTTGAATGGGCAGATGCTTGAACGAGTGAAGTCAATGCGTTGTAGTTTCGAGGTGAGGCCAGGGTGGCTACCACGAAACACTAAATTCGAAACTTCGGGTGCCGCGTCACTGTCACTCGTCACTCAAGACTAAATCCAGAAAAAGGAATGAAGCTAACGTAAGTTAAAATTACGATTTTCAAAAATAGGCGTATGCATTGGCTGTGGACTACCGGTGGTCCACAGATATGTAACAAAATACTGGCCTACTGGACCAGACTAGGGTAAACGTGGTAATTCTAGAATCACTTAGTGTCAAAATACGGTGTTGAGGATGTCAATAATCGAGTATTTCATCATGTAGGCATATTCTCAACAGATTTAAAAGTTTAGCTCTGATTTTAAAGCCCAAATAAAGTTGAGCAAGAACCGTGTGCAGAACTGGTCAAAAACTGGACATTGGGCGCAATTTTAATGAAACAGGGACTGAATATATTAATTACATTCTCGTCACGTATTTTTGACTGCTAAAACTCCAAATGACCCACACAACCCAAAAGTTGATCGGCTGCTGAGGGCGAGAACCGTATTTATGTAGACGTGGCCGAAGCTCGCGTAAGTTTTAAAAGCCCGTCCGGAGCTTTTATCAGAAGCGCAGAATATAAGCTGGCTGCTGCTTACTTAGAGTTGAGAGGTTTGATAAACAGGGTAATGTTTCTGATGAGCTGCGATCAACATTTAATTTAATAACGGTACTGTTTGCAGCTCTCCACTCTCAACGCTAACGCGACGGACGGTATTGAAGTTTCGACGGTGATAACACTTTTTTTTTATTTTAAAACTTTAGTTTGTTTATTTATTCAATCTTTATTATACAAATTTGAGTTCAAAAGGGGAACTTAATGCCTAATTGCATTCTCTACCAGTTGACCTTTGGGATAATAAAAAGACCATCGAAACATGGCTTATTGATGTACTTGCGCAGATGATATTTCTTCCAAGCGCGGGAACCAATCAGCGTTGCGTGGTTGTATTCTGTGCTATTATTGGTTATTAGAGACGCCATGTTGACGGCGCCCGCGTGTCGTTCAGTCAGCTCTCAAACGTACGTGAGTGAGGTGGAAAAAATAGATGTAATTAAATTTGCACCTTGTAACGTGGTCTGATCGTGGGTTTTAATCGTTCTTTCGGAAGTCATCAGAATTGTTGTTCGTAACTGCGAGAACAAAGATTCACGACACGCCATATCGGTTGTGGTCTACTGTAAGTAGAACCAGCGCAACCCATAGACATTTCCAAAGACGACAATCTCAAGACTGCAAAGGCGTTGCCAACTTATCTAGTTGTATGTGAATGCATCTATGCTAGTAATTTCACCGATTTTCTAATTCAGCACAAAAACCGTACCCTTCACATGCGGGTCAGACACACACCCGTTTTTTTTATATTTCGTTTGATGACAAGGAAAAACAGACTGAGAGCTCATTACAGAGAGCAGAGAGCGCGCGACGCGTCACGCGTAATTAATTCCCCGCGTCCGCGCCCGGGGACGCGGATAACCCCGCTGCCGTGGTATGTCTATAATGCCGTTATCTGACATCTGGTATTTTTTTTACTTATAATGCTATATTAATGAGAAAAAAAATCTCTATCAATCTGTGTTTGCGATTTTTAAAACAAGAATTTGGTAGATAACCGCATTATAGATATATCACGGCAGCCCGGCTCATATCCGCTTTATTAAAAACCCTATTTTACGTAACGCACGTATTTAAATGGAAACATTGCATTTTTGCAACAGTGCTAAAATTTCAAAAAAAAATGCCACGGAAAGGCAATTGTGCACATTGGCCTCGTGATGGTAAGTAAGATGTATGAGCCATAGACTCTTGGACTCTGAAGATTACAATCCTAAAACTGGAATCGCAAAATCGCAAGTGCTTTGTGTAGGTCCTTGTGTTATATCCATATTGGTAAATAAGATGGTAAATAAGATGCGCGATAAGATACAACAAGATGAGAAGAGACAAAAGACGTTGACAGTATCGTAAAATGACAAAAGCAGTATCGTATTACCGAGTAAAATAAAGCTCCCAGATAATTTTTAGCCGACTTTAAAAGGTATTATTACTGTGGTCTCTTGTTGTGTATAAATCGCATCGCATCGCGTTATAGAATTTAAATAACCTTTGTCTAAAACGTACAACTAGCCGGTTAACAAAATCAAATCAAAATATTTATTCAGTAAATTGGCCAGATACGGGCTCTTTTACACGTCGGTAATGAGTGAATCTACTAGCGCTTCAGGGAAGACCATCATTGCGGAGAAGAAACGCCGCCGCAAGAAAATTCAGCAGAAGGTCATTTTTTCAAACATAAAATACAATAATACTTAAAAGTGATAAAATAAATACATTTGCCCAAAAAAATCGCTCGTGATTAAAATGTTAACGTGTTATGCTGTTTATCAATAAATAACGCCTACGAATGTAGTAAATAATGAAAATCATCGCATCAATACGATAACATTGTAATTTCTTATCTTTTTCTCAGTAAACATATCGAAGGGCACTGCCACTTAAATGGGAAAACAAGATAAATACGAATATATCCGACCAAAAACCATCTTCAAAGTTAATATTCCACATCTGGCTCTATTCTGCCCAGTAAAACATAATTACTTTTGAAATCCTGACATTCCCTGTACTTGTATAATTAACATTTAATTCACTTACGTACCTTGTCGCTTCAACCCCATATTCAATCTGGCATACAGAACCAGCAAACCATTGAAAGCAACAAAGTCCCAAAGTAATTATTCATTTATAGACACAAGGCTAATAATAACGTTCTTTGTTCCATTTCATTATTAACGCTATAACTGCCTTCTTTATTGATTGGCCGATGATTGCAGCCAGCCTTGACCTCACGCCACGGGGGAATGAGAGAGCGACAGCTTAGCTACTGCACAAGTAAACGCTTTGTCCATGAAAATAAAGTAATAAACATCAGGGAACAATATCATACCAACGGCCCTAGTCCCAAACAAAGCGTTAGGCATATATTATGCATACTGGACAACGATATAATGTACTTTTAACCCATATAATGCCCAGTACTATATTTTAGGGCAAATTGTGCTGTTGATCGATTTCGAATCAGGAGACACATAAGGAACCAATAACAGTATAAATGGGGATATTATGGTGTTAATCGCTTTCGAATCAAGGGGCATATATGGGTTAAAGAGAAATGTATACTTAAACACATAAAAAATATTCATGACTCAGGAACAAGTTACCGGGATTTGAACCTAGGACCGCTAGCTTCGTAGGCAACTTCACTACCAATTAGGCCAATGCGTCATCAAGCAAGCATGTACAGTTTTATGAGGAAAGGATTATGAAATAACTATAAGTTGACACGTGAATGAACACTAAAGGTAGTTCCGTGGTTTCCCCTGATGGTTCGAACGGAGGATCAGCGCTGACATATGACTTTAATTTGTTAATTTGACTGTTTAATAGGACAAACATGTTGACTTGATTGTATTGCTATATTATTTATTTATTTATTTAAACTTCTTTGCACAAAATACAATAAAGTACAAATGGCGGACTTCATGTTCATTTATTATGTTAACAAAATGTAAAAAAATATATGTAAGAGCAAAAAAAAAAAATGCTGTGACTCGTTTAAAATTTCGATAGTTATATTTAAACTTAATAATAAAATCCATAGCGTTTTTTTTTTGTATGATTTAGCTGGATCTACCACAGCTGAGGCCGAGGGAATTCAGCGCGATTGGAAGAGGCAATTCCGGCGTTACGGGCTCCGCCGGGCCCCCGTAATGTTCCCGGAAATGTATTACTATTCCGTGCAATAACTCGCTCTCGGACGCGACTGCGTCTGTTCTATTGTGTGAGAAAATTCACGAAATTCCTTTTTATTTTTAATCGAAAAATATGAAGAAGAACACATCGAAATACAGATCGAAAGTGAGTGGACGGGTCGGAAGGGGCCGCCCTAGGCGTACTTTTTCGAGTCAAATCGGAGAAATACTGGAAAAGGGCAGAATTTTAAGTACCCGAAACCGACGTGCGTGCATGACTCGATGTATGAATGTGGAAGAATGCGAAAGAAATTTGTCAAGATCGTAGTAAATGGAAAGAAGTGGTCTCTGCCTACCCCTCTGGGAAACAGGCGTGATTTAATGTATGTATGTATGTATGAAGAAGAAGAAGAAATACATTTATTCACAAACCATAAGACACACAAATATACAAATGATGCAAGAAAACAATGAAGGTAATATGAAAAGCATGCAAATGTGTGTCCTCGCGGCGGTGAAACAGACAGTGGCTCAGCAACATGTCGAAACACCTACAGCAATAATAATATCAGGGGACCATCTTAGTAACTTGAGCTAGTGCCAAACTAAGGTCTAGGCTTGTACTACGGGTACAGTCGACGCCATAAATATGTTTACACTTTAGTACCTCGTCACTTTACCCGCTATGACAATATCAAATGGCAGTTTAAACATGACGCTAAATAGACAAGGTACTAAAGTGTAAACAGATTTATGGCGTCGACTGTACTAGACAAAGATAAACATACAGATCATCATCATCATCATTGCGTATGGCACTCATCCTGCATGGATCAAGGGTCGATGTCCAAGTGTGTCAGCCAGTCTGCCGCGGCTGGCGAAAATTTATGTAGTTCCTCCATGCCACCGGGAAAACAGCGGAGTGGGCAATCATTTACCACGTGGGAGAGGGTCTGGTCCGGTGCTCCGCAGTCGCATTCTGGTGACTCCCTCAATCCCCGGTTTACCATTGAATTGCCGACAAACTTTTAATCGAATATTATTTCAAAGACAACGTTTCAAGTATTTTCATTTCATCGACAAGTCATTGCGTCGAGGACTCGATACTAGGTAATTTGAAACGTGGTCTTTTAATTGGTAGTTTACTTATTTCAATAGAATTCATGTCATGACTAATCATTTCGGGTTTTTTTAATTGTTTTTTTTTTACTTGTAATAATATTTATTCCGCATAACATTATTTCAATTGGTAATATTTTGCTATCAAAACTAAACAGTAATGTGTCATGCTTTTCTGTCAACAGTTAAATTTTCTTGGGGGTCGCAGTTCTAACCTAACCTAACCCGCTTCTGTCAACAGTTCGTTTTCTTGGGGGTCGCAGTTCTAACCTAACCTAACCCACTTCTGTCAACAGTTCGTTTTCTTGGGGGTCGCAGTTCTAACCTAACCTAACCCACTTCTGTCAACAGTTCGTTTTCTTGGTGGTCGCAGTTCTAACCTAACTTACTTTAAAAGCCTCGTACTTCTATTTCTTGATATAACTAGTTATGCAATAATATTATTAATTTAATATTATCAATAAATCTTACTTTTATTATACATAGGTATTTGTTTGTCACACTACATAATTTGAAAAATGTATAAATTTGCAATAGGGCATATAAAAATTGTATTAAAGTAATAGGTCGAAGAAATGAATTGCAATGTTTTGTAGTTGTACCAATTAAGATAATTTGAAACAAATCAGCGATTAAGTAGTATTCGTTGATTAGTATTTCCACGTAGTAAGATACATTTAAATAAATAGTAGTTGAAATAAAATAACGCCAAACAATATTACTAGTACTAATGTTTCGATGAATCGTTGTCGATGAAATAATATTCGATGAAACGGTTGTCGGCAAAACAAGGGTACACCTCAATCCCCACTTGTGTAGGTGATGGTTGGTTTTCCCGTGGTCAGTTCGAAACCGATTTAAACGGGTCCAGGGCTTTCGGTCGGCGAGGATGCCAGGCAAGATAAGATAAAGATAAACATATAAAAGACTTTGGTATTAAACCAACACCCGAAACTTAGAAACAAATACCTGTACTCATCAGACAAATATTTACCCTGACCGGGAGTCCGGGAACGCAAGGTCGGAGTTGTAGTCGATAGCTTCGGTTAGGTTAGATTAAGTTAGGTTAATGGTTGGGTCATTTCATTATCAACTGTGTTTGTGTTTTGCGGGTGGTAGGACCTTGTGCAGGGTCCGTCCGGATCGCTACCACCATCTTATCCATTAACCTACCGCCAAACAGCAGTGTTCGCATTGTTGTGTTCCGGTTTGGGGATAAGACAGCCGGGGAAATGACTAGCATAGAGGCATTCCATCTTAGTCCTCAGGGTTGGCAACGCATTTGCAGTCTTAGGATTGCATTGCAGTCTTGTGAATGCGAATGTCTATGGGTTACAGTTTCCACTTACCATCAGGTGGCCTGTGTGCTCGTTTGTCTTCTCTATGCCATAAAAAAAAAAAAAAAAAAAAAAAAAAAAAAAAAAAAAGGTGATGAACTGCATCCTCAACTTAAACTGCTTTTTTTTAAGTTTAAGGTTTATTGACCTTACATTTGTAATGATTTTATTTTTGGTAGTTTTAGGAATTTATTATTTATTACTTAATTACCTAATGTAACTTACTTTACTTAATGTAACTTAGTTTTAAGTACTATGTTTTTATGATTGAAAAAATGACCTTCTGCTGGAGTTTCTTGCGGCGCTTCTTCTCCGCAATGATGGTCTTGTCCGAAGCGCTGGTAGATTCACCCTATATTATCGACGTGTAAAAGAGCCTTCATGTAACCTATTTACTGAGTTTTTTTTTTTTTTTTTTGCTGCATGTTGCAACTAAAGGCATGTCTAATAATCTGTAAAGGTGGCGACTGACTTGTAACATTTCGGTTCAATGTAACTCCTGCGGTTAAAGTCCTTATTTTATATCACACATTAGATAAAGGTCGCGAGTTATACATTACACCGAAATGTTACAAGTAGTAAATGTTCGTGCTAGACCCACTGTACGTCACGGCGCGGCGTGGACACGTCAAAGGCAATATTGCGTTAGACTCGTGTACACAGTCTCAACACTGAAAATACCTATTTAAAACGAAATAATATGTGCGTGATTATTTCTAGATTTGCTAGTTTTAAAGAAGGAATTTAATAAAGGTTTTCATAATATATTAATATTATAGTTCTTATTGTTAGTCCGTAAATAGAACGTTTAATTGCTGGCGCGTGCCTGTTATTAACGCATAAACTTAAATCGTACCCTCTATATATCCGTGCCTGAAATTTTAATGTCTTTGTGCTACTTTCACGTGAAATAAATAATTAAATCCAAGGATAAGTGTGTAAATTCATTCTTCGTGAATATATTCAAAGTTAAAAACTATTTAATAACAAAGACTGCAACTTTAATCCTTTAACAATCTTCCCAGTTTTCTTCAGCTTTTAACTTCCGCCGAAGCTTCCCAAGCCGGCTTACAAGGGTGCCCGCTAAGACCCGGGCGGCGCTTGGACGGACTCCATTTACATACATCTGCATACGGCCCAGGGTTCATGTTATGGTAGACTTCACGTTCACCCGGCTAATAGTGCTAGGAAAATACTATGTTATACCAAACATATTTAAACTGTTTTATGTATTTTTATGCAAGATGTTAAAAGATTTAAATAAACTCTGGTTACTTTTAATGACGAGCTATAATATGTTAAAATCACTAAAATATGTTAAAATTAAAATAATGTTACTGCACTTGGTCGGCGTTCACAAGCAAATTCATGCGCCAGCAGTTGAGGGAAAATAAATGTATAGCTACAAAAATAATCAAGATATAAATCAACTAAAAAAACCCGTCTCCTTTTAGCAAAAGATAATTTAACATGGAGTTTACATATATGGCCATCGTGTTACACAAGGTGTACTATCAGATTTTTCTGTCTAATTAGCAAATTAAAATGTTTGTATCATCGGTAAGTCTTGGGGAATTTTAATTTTAATTTCACTTTTGATACGAAATGCGATTTAAAAATTCATGAATATTTCCAATATCTCACAAAATTGTCACCATCTAGGTACTCTACGTGCAATTATTTACTTACAGCTGAGTATGAGCTTCTCAGCAGTTTTACTCAGCACATCTATAATACTTCTATACCTCAACTGTAGTGGTGGAACTAGCAGTATTTACCTGTGAAAAGAAAGGCAACATTAGGGCAAAATCAAACAATAGTCAAAAGTTAGTTATGAGGTCCTGGTATAAATAAATCTGCTGATGTTCAAGTGTTTTTTTATTACCAGCTAAATCAAATTATATAGTAGTTTATGCAATAGTTTTATAAGAGAGGTCAAAAAATATGAGTGGCGTGTGTTACGATGTGAGCCGAAGGCGAACATCGTAAAGGTAAGCGCCTCGAGTGTTTTTTGACTTAGTTATACACCGTTGCATACAATACTTTTTCTACGACTAGGTTTCAAATAAAATGCAAAACTAAGCGAAAAAACTTACAAACGAACGAACGAAGTAAAGAACAACAAACGAGCGGGAAACAAGAAAATGACAAAATATGTGTCTATGGTTTACTTTGTTTTTAAATTGGCGGAATGGAAAATATAATTATTTACAATTCCAAAACATTTTAATTTGACCAATCAGAATACTTCACCAAATTAAATCCACCAATCACAATACACATCGACTGTCAAACGGAACGATAGGTTCTTTTAGGTACGTGTTTTTCTTTAACTAATTTAAATCTTTTAAAAAAACTTTGTATTTCGTATCAACCAACCAGAATACAGCTATTTTAAAATCGACCAATCAGGTAACTGAAATCATTTCTCAAAACATTAGGTGATTTATAGTCCCTATTTCACAATCGTTAAAATATGATTAAATCGATTGTGCAACGCTAAGCTTTGGCAGCTGGCCGTATCGTTTTATCTCAAAAACGCACAAGTGCTGTTTTGGGGCATAGACAAGATAGACTTTTCTCTGGATTATTCTGCGGACATATTATGTATGTTCTTATATTAGTGTTCGTGACTATATAAATGACAGATAAAAGTACAGGAGTAGGAAAAATAATAAACGGACCCACGACACTCGCGTAGCCTAATTTAGTGGTCATAAGCTGTACTTAATAACTTTATGGTAGATAAACTACTTTTTTAAACTGCTTTGTCACCAGAGCGACAGAATTACGCTTCTAGTAATATATTATATTTATTCATTGCTTTTACTCAGTTATAGATTATAGTACGTACAGGGAGTCGCATCATCAGTATCATAATATTGTGTGATGAATAGCATCATAATTATGCAGTCAAATTGTTTTGATTACAGTCTAACCCCCTTACTTATAACGTGGAATACATAAGCTTGGTATAGTTTATGCCATGCTTTATCACTTTCTGTCAGATGCAAATGTCACAATTACAGATAAGGACAAAGTATGGCATAGTACACTATACCAAGGGGGTAAATGTTTTAAGATATTTTCCAGATTTTTTTTGCGATATGAACCAGTTTGTAACGTTACAGCCTGTTCTAATCTCTTATACTATTTTCATCACGTAGGTATACATTTATTAATATAAGCATTAAAAAAATAAGTTTTAAGTAACTAAACTTTAAGTATGGCCACTTAACGTTACTAGTTTACTTAGTTTACTCTTAATTTTAGTACTGATACTAAAATTAATTACTAACTCCTACTAACAGTTTTATGATGCATAACATTACAGCATAATTACCTATATAATTAATAACAAACAGTATTAACTGATCCGCGACCCCGTAAACCGAGTGATATTACCATAGAGGCAGGAAAGCGTAGAGGGAGTATAAAAACGGCTAATAGAATACCTACTACTCTTTGCACTCGTTACAAATGCCCTTCGTTAAAAAGAGTTTTTTTTATGGCATAGAGAAGACAATCGAGCCACCTGATGGTAAGTGGAAACCGTGACCCATAGACATTTCGCATTCACGAGACTGCCAACCCTGAGGACACTAAGATGGAATGCCTCTATGCTAGTCATTTCACCGGCTGTCTTATCCCCAAACTGGAACACAACAATGCGAACACTGCTGTTTGGCGGTAGGTTAATGGATAAGATGGTGGTAGCGATCCGGACGGACCCTGCACAAGGTCCTACCACCCGCAAAGCAAGTCGTGTATATGACCGCTTTGGATTGAATTTCAAAAGTGTACCACTTTTAAGGTGTGTCTATATGTGACTCTGCATTAGTGTGCGTAAATTTTGCAGTCAGTGATGTGCGGTTTATCAATAATATTGGCTACAAGTTGTGTTGTACACAGAAGAAAAAAGTAGTAAGGTCAAGCGGGGCTATTGCGTCAAGAGGCTATTGTAACTATTCATACTAATTTTAAAAGTACAACACGTCTTACTATGAAAAGTTACTATGGCCCCTCAGACGCAATAGCCCCGCCTGACCTTACGCTTGACATTTGGCTTCACGGGATTTATGTTTTCCTATATCTATAAATATTACAGTGCACACGTAATGTCCCTCCCACGCAGCAACTACAGTGTAATACCTAATTAGGAGAGTGAAGCCGACATCACATAATTACTTGATTATTTACCAACATGACATACGAGTACGTGACGGATAAATAATTAGCTTTACGCCCTGTTTGTTTATTCTACTTTAGTTAAGCCTATTTCAGTTCGATATCGTAAATGTTATTAGAATAGAATAGAATAGAAAATATTTATTCAACGCACACAAATAAGAAAAAAACAATATATAACAAAATAAAGTAAAAAAAGGAAGACATTACGTTGAATAGGACCCCTCTCAGCATTGTGCCGCAGTGGACCTGCAGCGCTGATTTACAGAGGGACCCTGACTTAAAAAACTAACTAAAAATTAAACATTAAACGGGTAACAGTAAACAGTTAACAGGTAACATTACGAACACTAGCGACAATTTTGAACAATAAATAAAAAAACAAAAACAATTCAAAATTCCAAAATTATTCACAGAAAACATTGTCAAAGGGACCACTGGGGCATGAAGCCCCTAAATAATAATAATAATTGGTAAACTGTAATTCTATGGAACTTGCTAACTATGTAAACAAGCCGCCATACTAAAATTGACATTAGATGTCAATTTCAATACATTGTTTTTTTACATAGTTAGCAAGTTCCATAGAATTACAGTAACATATTGCATTTGACATGTTATCGTATGGTTTTTAACTCGGCCGCTATTTCTGTCAAGTAAAGTAATAGTCTAACCGCCTGTTTCACAACCGACAAGTAATCCATAATTTGACACATAAATTTAGCCCTTTCTCTTTCTTGCACTTGAACATAGACAACTTTATATGGCAGATACTGGTCGATTGTGAAACAGGCCCTAAGCTCCCGTTGCATTAAATCTTACCTCATAAGGTAAGAGCTATCAAAACGTTGACAGTATAATAATAACATTTTAAAAGCATTATGGTTTTACCGAGCAGAATAGAGCCTCATAGCGTGATCTATATCGAACCAACATGTTTTAGGCAATGTTTATTAGGAGATAATAACATATGGGATGGTTGACAAGCATTAACATAATCCCGACTTTGGTTTCGGGTCATTCCACCATAACACCCGAAACAGCTACTTTTTATAAGTGACAAGCTGTACCCTGCGCGCGTTGCTCCGTCGTACCAACTCAGACCCCTTCGTAGACTCATGCCCAACACTTTGCTGAAGAATATCAAGTTTACGATTCTATAAAGGAAATACAGACAAAAAATATTTTTATGTGTTACATAGATTATCTCGTAAATGCTCCTACACTTTTAATTATGCGTGTTATGTTATTATGTTCAGGAACAGAAAATATTGTCCAAATAGTAGACCAATAGTCATTTTCCTAGTTCCTTATTACAATATATGAGTTTGTGTAACACCCGAAACGGTGGAATGACCCTTTTTTGACTCAAGCACAGATAATTATTATTATGACGTTACGTTGGTATTATGCTACATTATATACCCTGACTACCAGACATCATTATAATTTTGCTATATTAGCAAGACTTTTCCATTTATATTACAAGCTTCTGTATACTTTTTGATTTTTATGTAAATTGTAGGAGAATAAATATAGATTTGAATCGAAAATCAGATATCCAATTTCTCCCAAGATCCCAATATCTTTGACACAACAGACGGGCTTCACAACCTGTGGGCCATCAAAGCAGTCCTGGGTTTTTATTCATATTTGCGTAAATCAAAGTGAAAGAGATTTGTTTGGATCGTAGCAGCTGGAAAGAAGTAGTCTCTGCCTACCCCTTTTTGAAACAGGCGTGGTTCAATGTATGTATGTATGGATAAAGTGAACAAAATCATTACGATATTTAACGTTGTAGTTGCTTATTCCGTTGTCAGAAGTGGCATGTAAACTCGTTTGCCAGCTTCATGACATAACAAAGGCGGTACTAATATGGCATTATTATGTTTTATAAAAAAGTAGAATAAATGACATGAAACATGAGCTGCGATAAAATTAAAATCACGTCTGTTTTCCAGAGGGGTAGGCCACTTCTTTCCATTTGCTACGATCTTGACAAATTTCTTTCGCTTCTTCCACATTCATACATCGAGTCATGCACGCACGTCGGTTTCGGGTACTTAAGATTCGGCTCTTTTCCAGTATTTCTCCGATTTGACTTGAAAAAGTACGCCTAGGGCGGCCCCTTCCGACCCGTCCACTCACTTTCGATCTGTATATCTCCTTCGTCAATCTTCTTTCATCCATCCTTTCCACAGTCATCAATAATCAACACGGAGCGGTCTCTCTAGAAACCCAGTTAAACCCCTTCACTTCTTTCCATTTCCTCGCACCGTAAGACAATGGCAAGGCACAATCGCGATATAAATAGAAACCGATACATAACGCGTTATGTGGAATATACACCTTGGTGGTGTATTGTTAGCCTTCAGTTCTCTCGGGGCGGGAACTGTACATACGTTATCAGATATCTCATTCACACAGACCCCTCGGCTACACGAAAACGAACCGTATTAGTTAGACAATTGTAGCTTTGACACAGTTCTTATGTAATACTAGAGCTGTGTTCGGTTGGCTGGAGTAGATTACACGCGTTGCATCACCTGCATCAATATTGACATAGCTTGGGGCTGAGAAAACAATAATTAGGTTTAATTATGTCAAGTGATTGATTAGGTTGATAATTCGAAGTATAATTAAGGGTTCTTTTTCAATCTATTTTTTAAGAAGTATAGTCGTGTAACGATCACGTCGCTCCGTGCGTTTTACAAAGAATTAGTTAACTTTAGCCAAGGTAGACAGTTTATACAATCCATGTAAAAACTTGGCTTCACCTGATAAAGGATCAGCTAACGCAGTGTTGAAGGCAAAGGGTTAGAAATTATGAAACCAGAAATTTAATAATTATTTCGGAACTATAATCGATTTTCTGTAAACTATCACCAATTTACGTCGTTATCTAATTCGTATTAAGTATTATTTCAATTTAGATGGCATTGACGACGCGATAACCTAGTTGGTAGTGACCCTGCCTACGAAGCTAGAGGTCCTGGGTTCAAATCCCGGTAAGGGCAGATATTTGTGTGATAAGCGCAAAATATTTGTTCCTGAGTCATGGATGTTTTCTATGTATTAGTATATATTTAAGTATATATTTCTCTATATAAGTATTTATATCGTTGTCTAGTACCCATAGTACAAGCCTAGAGCTTAGTTTGAGAGTAGGTCAATTTGTGTGACAATGTTTTGCAATGTTGCTTTTCTTGCATTTTTGTGGAAAATTTAATTGATTCTAAGCACAAATTCGACAAAATTCCAACTACAGTTTGTTAGTGTGGAAAATTTCCTGAAACGATTGAACTGAATTTAATAGTCATTTTACTAAACTTACAGGAAAAACTGAAGTGAAACAAGAGTGGGTTTGGGAACAATGATCCGAATAACATTTTCTCGTTTGCTTATTTCATTGGATACTGGTCAGTAAAATACACAATCACCATTAAATATTACAACGGTCAATCCGTGGAGTAACGTCGAACAATAACAAACTATTATGGTCGTTCGTGATGTATTATTCGGCGAGGCCGGGTCGATTACGGACCACTTTATTGATAACATTATAACCTGCTACATTTATTTATGGATTTTTTATTTATAAGTGAAATTGGGCCTCTATTCTACTTTGTAAAACCATATTACCTTTGACATGTTATTGTATTGACAAAGCTCTATTTTCCCAGTAATGGCGGCCGAGATAAAAACAGTACGATAACACGTCAAAGGCCAGGTTTTTTCCTGTAGAATAGACGCCTAGACGTAAACGATTGATTTAATTTATTTTGATTAACATCCATTACAAAAAAAGTATATTTTCATGTTTTGTAATTACATAATCAAATTATCCTCTTGTTCTTTTTTGCTTGTTGTTACTCTGTCGTTCCTAGGGGTTGTGGCAGAATACCAGTGTTTTGCTCATGATGAGCAAAGTTATACGCTGAGCCATTACCCTTTTGCCCTGCTGCAGCGCACACATTCTTTTGGCAATTTCTGCTTATTTTTATTATTTATAATTTTGTCAATTGTATGTGTGTTTTGTAGTACGCAAATAAACGTTTTATCTATCTATCTAAAAGTTATTTTAAAAATAAAATACATGGTGTCAGACTTCTAAAAGTATCTTTATATTATGAAGAAATACTCGTCCAGATTTTTTTTAGTAGCGATTATAACCGCAGCGTATAACAAGTTCTGTAACAAGTTCATCTAAGTACTATGGTCTAACGCTTAACGCTCTTAAGGTCCAAAAGTGACGAGCCTTTTGTTACCGTAACTATACATCTAAGGTTTCACGATTAGTAAATAGTGTACACGATAAACTATTATTTTGCGGAATGAGTCTCACGTTGTTTGAAACATCGGAGCATGAAATAAAACGAATTACGCGCGTTAAAGTCAGCAGCGAGTTATTATTTTGATTTTGGTTTGTTTAGTTTTGTTACTCGGACATGAAAGCAAATTCAATTCTCATTAGTTTTGATGAGTATTTTAAATGTATGAATACCGAAATTAATGTATTTTGCTTCATAAAATGCTTCGTTATATTATAAGTTATTTTATCCAAAATAGTAGTTTTTTGCAACTCTTATGATATTTTAATTACTATTGGACTATCCTCGTCAACGGGAACACCTTAAAATTTCGAATTACTTTTATCCGAATTTTCATTGTTCCGAAAACTATGTTACGGTGGGGCTATTTTAGATTAAAATTGCTAAATTTAATTTTCATACGTAGGTTGGGTTAGGTTTGGTTTGATTTATAAGCGTAATCAAAAAGTTCCGTTTTCTACCAAAAATTTGCATTCGGAGTTATGACAATTCGGAATTATGACTCTTCGGAATTATGTACCTAGTGTACCCCCTCGTCAAAATACTATATTACAATCCCATAAGATCCATGTAACTGGTTATTATCATAGTGAGTGTAATTACGCGTGTAGCATACATTACGTAGGCACTTAATACACCTCCGGCGTTTGCTTGACTTATCAAGCAAACGCCCTCATTGGTAAACAGAGCGTCGATAGTGCCGCCGCCGCTGCAGTATCTGCGGTAATTAACGTGATAATGGTGATTCTATACAATCTGCGATGATTTACCGTTCGAAGGACTTCACACGACCCATGGGGGGGGGTTGTTGGTCGGGCCTGAGATATCGAAACTATACGTTTGGTTTTGATGTTCTTTATAATTAAAATGTAGGTAAAAATCTCATTGTTGATTGTGCTTTTAAAAAGTTCTTTAATTTAGTGTTATCATTAGTGAAAACAGTTGGGCTCATGTAGGACGCGAATTTGTATTTTTATTCGGTATTTTAATTTTAAGATATTTGTTTTAAATAAATAAATGAATTTTGACTTTTAACGCCAATAATACAGAATGAAATTGATCCACACATGTGTTAGTCACACATTTTAAATTGTCTTTATAACTGTATGGTATGGCATAATTAAAACAGTGCCATAAGAATGTAGGTACTTGTATTTGTAAAGAATATGTATTTTTTATCATTAATTTTATTACTCCCAATATCGAGTTTGAAGTTCAGATTTCATGACGTGATTTTGAATTGAAAAGTTAGGATTTCAGCATTTTTCCAGAGTTTCAAGTTCAAGCTTTCTATCATCATTAGCGCTTGTTGTAAAGTATTTTTTATAAAAATGTGATCCATAATTTAATAACGAAAGTTTCGATGTATTGAAAGCTTTCGGCGCATTTTTGCGGCTTTCAAATTAAATTTGTTCGGGAAAGTTTCAACGACAAATCAAATTATCGGCATATCGACGGAATTTAGGCGAGACATTATTAGAGGGCAAGTGTTTTGTGATGATAGAGACGGATGATCAACCTTCAGAGCCTCGGCGCGGGGTCACGTGCTCAAATCTCAGCTGCACCATTCTTTTTTCTTTATGGATTTTTGAGCGTTTTTGTAAGATTATAGTGATGCTAGCTGCCCACGACTTCGTCCGCGTACATTTCGACAATCGTTATTCCCTCAAAAACTTTTTAATTTTCTGGTTAAAACCATCACGTCCTATTCCAGGACCTAGCTCCTGATCCGTTCAGTGGTTGAAGCGTGATTGAGTAACAAACATCCAAACTTTCTCTTTTATGATATTAGTAAGATGAGATCAAAAAAAGTATTAAAAGATTATGAAAAAATACCGTTATTATGTTTTGAAAGAATATAATTATATTAAGGCACTTTAAAAAAAAGGTTTTTTTTTTCTAGTGGCGTAGTAAGATAAATACTGGGAAAGGGCCGAATCTTAAGTACCCAAAACCAACGTACGTGCCTGACTGGATGTATGAATGTGGAAGCAAAATAAATTTGTCAGGATCGTAGCAAGTGAAAAAAAGTGGTTTCTGCCAACCCCTCTGGGAAACAGGCGTGATTTACTGTATGTATGTAAATAAAAACAAATGCTTATTTTAAGTAAGTATTCCTGTATCCCCTTTCCTAACACATAACTTTAACTCCGCTCGGCATAATAATTATTATGTAACTCAATATGCTGAACCGCGGCGCGCGGGAAGTGCCGCGTTTACATAACATTACTGCTACGACACTACGCCGTAGCCCGTAGAGCGTCTACGCCGTAACGTAGCGGCTTAATAACCGAAAGAGGTTATGTCGAAATTAATTTATAATTTAATTATTCTGCGATGAAGGCATTTATTGAATTTGAAGTTAATTATAAATATTTGTTTCAGGAATAGTTAAATAATTAAGTGCAATTTGATCCTGGGGGCTGTATTTTTAAATTGGCCTATCTTATTTTAATATCACCATCGTAATATCAACAATATGACTACTACATAGTCATTAAATAACAAAGTTAAAACACGAATCGAAATTATATCTTTTATTCTCCTTAAATAAAGGTAAGAATAGTGTAAATATTCGCTTCTTATCAGTCACAATGGCGAATGCTATTATTGATGGCAGCAAAAACTTTACGTTTGTATTTTTAGACTGCCGTTTATATATGGAACTTTTTTAGAAATTTATCTAGTTTAGTCAAAAACTGTTCAAATGCTCGACCGGGCTCTAATAAAAATCCAAGCCGTGTCAAAACAAAGCGCCGCGCGTATAAAATGCTGTCAGTTTCCCTGCGAGCAAATTCAACGTGGAGTTTAAAAATAAAATAAAACGTATGGAACTTTGATTGTTAGTAGTGAGGCTGCAAAATGGAAATTCTATGTTTGATGAAATCGTTTCGTACATTCCGCGTCGGAATTCAGTTGCTAATTCCTTTCCAGATTAATTGGAAACGATGAGGTAATACTCGTACTTTACTTTAGAGAATGTAACAAGCATTAACTGTTTTCATATTTAATCCTTTAAATTTTAAACACTCATCAAAATATTAAAATAATTTTAGACAAAAACGTTCGTTACCGGTATAATAAAAATAACTTCAGCGTGTTTTTTCCGCAATTTTTTTTATTTCAAAATAAGGATAATCTTTGGTTGATTCTCGGGACTTACACTCAGGGCTGATTTATCACTCTCCAGATAAAGTATCTACAATGAAAAGGAAAGCTATTACTTTATCAGACCGATATTAGACATTAAAAATATTTTTTTCTTTACACCCTGTATAGAATTATGGTGGAGACGCTGGGATAGCTATAGAGTTTTATCTTCGAATCTCCCCGCGCATCCGCTGCAATGTACCCGATGGATCTCATTTCCTCTCAGCTAATATTAGGGCGGCTCCGACGAACTTTACTCATGTCGCCGCGTTATTAAGGAAGGCTGTAGGTATATTGTAAGTCACCATATTTTCGCCATGGCATTGTTAAATGGGATTCAAAGACATTGATTTCAGTATTGAGAGAAACCTATTGACTATTGAATTCATTTACTGTGTGTACTTGTAATTTTAACTTATTATCTTACTGGAAATCTTTGATTAATATATTGATAATAGCATCTGTATAACTCGTTCTTGCTCCAGTATAGTAATTATATTGTTAACGTTATTATAACTCTTACTGTGAAATAAATAAGAGCTACAAAATAGCGCTGTTTTTTGTTGTAATGTTGCGTTTTTAAATTGTAGGAATATGACAAATGCGGCAATAGATCTTTTTTACTGAAATTAGGTTACCCAAAAATAATCTAAATATATTAAAGGAGAAACTGACTGACTAACTGACTGACATATCAACGCACAGCCTAAACGGCTAAACGTAGGCACTTGAAATTTGGAAGGGACGTAGCTTAGGTACCGTAGAGGTGCAATAAGAAAGGAATTCCCGAAATTCCCACGGGAACGGGAATTAGCGGGAAAATCCTTTTGTATGAAAAATCTAAACCGAAGCGAAGCGAGGGCGGGTCGCTAGTTATGTATATCAAGGATTTCATCTTCGCAGAATACGAGTACTTTTACCATTGTTCTTCGAGAAACTATCCTCTTACCGGTATTATAAGTAACCTATATCGTCTCCAATCCAATTATTTCCTTTTTTAATTTTCCAAATGCGGAAATATCCTAGTGGACAAAAACCGTTCACCATACATGCTATACATATACATACATAGCGCGACTGGCCACATCTTTAAATAACTTTGTAAATGGCGCCGGGTCGGTCCGCCCCCGCTCACTCTTTGTGAGACCTTTCACGGACTGTTGTGGACCTTTTCACTCCGCGAAACATCTTTAACCATGTTAGATAAGAGAAGCGGGGGTGTACCTCGTTTTCATATATTATAAAAGTATTTATTTAGATACTTTATGAATTTAACCACGAGTAGGAACGAACGAATTGTATTTTTGTTTTTATTATTTCTCTGTCCAAGGTTGTCTGGAAGAGATCGCTATTTAGCGGTAAGACCGCCTGTTGTATACCTATAGTTAAAATGTACTGTTCCGTGTTTTGTTTTCTTTTGGTGTTCAATAAAGAGTATTTGTATTGTATTGTATTGTATTGAAGTAGTTTTTTTTATGGCATAGTTTAGTTTAGTTTATTTATTCATCAATGTACTCGTAATAGTACAATATTAATTGCATTGCATGTCAAAAAATACGAAATTACATTGAGATCGTCAAACATAAATACTAATAATCAAAGAATACAAAAATAAATAATAATTATAACAAAAAGGGAGACAAACGAGCACACAGGCCACTTGATGGTAAGTAGAAACTGTGACCCATAGAAATTCACATTCACAAGACTGCAAATGCGTCGCCAACCCTGAGGACTAAGATGGAATGTCTCTATGCTAGTAATTTCACCGGCTGTCTTATCCCCAAACCGGAAGATAACAATGCGAACACTGCTGTTTGGCGGTACTTTAATGGATAAGATCGTGGTAGCGATCCGGACGGACCCTGCACAAGGTCTTACCATCCTCATCAGGTTCTAGTTATATTACAGTATGACATAAAAACAATACTAGTTTGCAGTTGTAGTATTGCGGTCTTGAGAATGTCTCAGATCCCAGTTATTATCGATTGACCTGCCCCTTATTACACCATCTTGACAATGACACGTGACAGGTGACAAATCGATGTACATTGTAAAGTTAACGTGCTGATACAACACTGGGTATCATATAAACTACGCCATGTACAATGAAATGTCACGTGTCATTCATCCGTCCGTCTTATCCATTAACCTACCGCCAAACAGCAGTGTTCGCATTGTTGTGTTCCGGTTTGGGGGTAAGACAGCCGGTGAAATAACTAGCATAGAGGCATTCTATCTTAGTCCTCAGGGTTGGCAACGCATTTGCAGTCTTAGGATTGCATTGCAGTCTTGTGAGTGCGAATGTCTATGGATCACAGTTTCCACTTACCATCAGGTGGCCTGTGTATTCGTTTGCCTTCTCTATGCGATAAAAAAAAAAAAAAAAAAAAAAAAAAAAAAAAAAAAAAAAAAAAACGTGTCACCGGTCATTGTCGGGATGGTGAAGTCCCGGCCCATCCCGGTGAGATGGTGTTAGTTATAAATTATGATTTTACCCGTTGGAATAGATGCTCAGCCTGCTTTACAAGTCTAAGTTTATTAATGATATTTCATATTTTTTTATGAAAATGGAATTTTAAAATAATTATGTAATGGATGTATTTTGTTTTTTTCTCTCCAACATGAGATATTATAATAATCTGTTGCCGGTTCCGCAGTCCGCGCACGTCGGCCGGAGCGCCAATTTGAGAGACAAATTAAGCCGCGGGGTACTCGTACTTCGCTGTTTGAAATTTGATGTGGAAAATATTTTCAGAAGGAACTGCAAAATAGAAAGAAAATAACAGGATGCTGTAAGAACATTGAGCTCCTAGGAGGAGCTGATCAAAAGTTTAATGTTGCGAGATGTTTTCATTTTCTTTTTTGCTAACAATGGGACGCTTTATTCAAATAACATGAAACCAACCTGGAACCAACATTGGATTTACGAATTTAGTACCTACTTGCCTAATTTGAACTTTTACAAGAAAATAATGAATAAACCAAAAATAAATATTTTCTACTGTTATTTGTGATGAAATACATACATTCATTAATGGTGGCTGCTAAAACGTTAATATTCTGTAAAATTAGACTTAAATTTAAATAACCTAACCTTACCCCCTTCCTTCCCATCCTTGGCTCAAATATAAATTTAAGAAACAAATTACTTGTTTATTACTGTAGTGAAAAGTCGGTTTTTATAACCTGTGTTAATGTCCCACCGCAGGGCTAAGGCCTCTTCTGTTTTTCGCCATTCTTTCCTACTAATTAAAGAGAGATACAACATCAAATATATTAAATTACGGGGAAAAAGTAAGTTTAAAGAAGCCACCTCAAACACTTCTCATTCAAGTATCGCTGCAAACGTATAAGGTAATCAAACGTTTAATATTTAAATTTGCTTCTCATCTAACTTTGATAATTAAATTCGAGGAAATTAAAAAGACAAAGTAAATACAAGATGAAATCGAAGTCGTGATCAAAAGAGATATCACTCAATTAAGCATTAAAGTGGGATCGTAATAAAATAGGTATAATAGGTGTTTAGATGTAGTATTCGTAAACAGTGTGGTCTACTTGACAGAAAGAGGATTTTCTAATTTACACGAAACAATAAAACAAATAATTGTCAATTATTGACTTGAATTTGTCACTGTAACTGAAGTGTCATTAAAGTAAACTTAGGATCCATAGAGGGTTAATGTATAAAAATAGGGTAACCATGATTTACATAATCGACGATAAAAATAACTAATATTGCTTGAAGATGGCCATCAATTACCGAGTCTGAAAAACTGGTTTCTGATCACGTCTTCGATATCACCCTTTATATAAAAGCGATAAACAAAATACGTGCAAATGAAATCACATGCTAATTGAATCGGACCCAATAATTTTAATTTTGATCAAACGGAGAGATAAATTTATGTATTTCATTTTGGCAATCTCCCAGGCAAAGCCAGATAAAATTATTGACATCCGATAAACGTTAAATCCATGATTTGTACAACTTTTGATATCAATTGCGAACATTAAAATTGGGATAAATTCAACGAATTAAGTTAATATTAGCCAGTGATCGGAATAGGTAGTGCAATTTCACGGGATTTCGGTGCGTAAGCTTAGTATGGATATAACTTGCAATCCCGGATTTTCACTTTGAAAAAAAAAAAAAAAAAAAAAAGTTTTAAAGTTTGTGTTTGGTTTAAAATAAATATCAGGGGACATTACACAAATTGACCTAGCCCCACAGTAAGATCAAAAAAGTTATTTATTTATAATTTTGACAATTATTATACTGCTAGTACAAAGTTGGTATTGACGAAATTATGTAGACACTTTAATTTTGACATTCTTACAAACAAGAAACCTTTTTTAATAATTATCTAATTATTTATAAAAATACGAATCCCGGAATCCCGGGTCTTATTTATTTATTTATTTATTTATTTATTTATTTAAGGAGAACCAACAGCTTTTACAATTACGATAGTAGCTTAAATAGAGGTACAGAGCCAATTACAGGAACTCACAAATAGATATAAATTAAGAAATATACACCTTAGTGCCACGCACAGCAGTGCCACAGCCACACAAACATTAAACAAAACAATGCACAATGCTATGTCTTATCCATATTATTTATAATGTTTGAGGTTTTTCACCCGAAATTGCACTATACCTATTCCGATCACTGGATATTACACACATAATTTGAATATAAATAAATGCTGCAGTCGTAATTAAGCAATAAAATCTCGTGATGGCAGCCTTCGTAGGCTATATTATTATGTTATTTTTAGGGTTCCATGCCCGAATGGAACCTAACGAGACCCTATATTGATATGCCTCCGCTGTCCGTCCATCTGTCTGTCCTTACTTTGAACAGCTCTAACTTTTGAACCATAATAATGTAGATAGCGCGATGTTTTTTTTTTCAGAACATTTGTAATTACGGCGGATATTTTAACAAATATAAAATAAAAGAATAAAAAGGATTTAACATAAAAGAAATCGTATGGGAACGCCCATGCTAGAAATGTTTTTTTTATAAGATAACTAATAATAACTAATAATTTCTATAACATTTTAGGCGCCTTGGTGCATACTGTAAGCCTATAATTGTAATTATAATAATAAATAAATAAATAAACTAATGGAGTCAAAACTATAAAATAAAAACAAAGACAAATACAAACTTTTAATGTTATCAAGTTTTATTTCATGAAGCTAAACCTTTTGAACGCCTTACGTCAAACACAAAATGTGTCACTTACACGGTAAATATGTCTGCTAGAAAAGTTGCAACTTAATTGATACGAAACAAAGTCTCTTATAATCTTGATCTCTATCAGCTGTGGCTGACGGCGGCGTCAGTGGCTCGACTTTCAGTTGTGGTGTTCGTAAGGTAACGTCGTAAACAATATGATGTTTTACATACTTGATTAAAACAAGTTTTACAACGGAACTTCTCTGTTTCACCGGTTTGACAAAAACAGTAGCTTACTGACTTATAACTTGATTCATCTGTTTCTAAAATGCATTCTGCTATACATACATACTATAACTTGTGCCTTCATTCTAAGAGTGGGGTTGGCAGAGCTACAGAATTAACAACAACTGTAAAAATTGTATGATAATTCTGTAACCACATTTTGCACAATTAGGCTAAGATGTTAACCAGTGTATTAGTGATAGGTTGCAAGCCCATAGCCTAACAGTAATACAAGCTTTTATATTCCCGTGGTAGCCTTATACGACATCCACGGGAGGACATCGAGTAGCACTGTAATCACACTATGTTTGGAGTGACACTGACAAACATAGTGTGATTGATATCTTTGAAAATGAAAAGCTTCTAATCTTTTATTATTTTTTCAATTTGTGATGTAGCTTTCTTGAACTGAGATGGAATAAGGTTCCAAAAGTGCATATTTTATTTCATCTTAAATTAAAATTGTTTATTGCATCTTTTACTTATGAAATGCTGCATTTAACTGCATTATTCATATTTCTTTGTCAGTGACATCAAAAAATCAGCCCTATTTACAATTGTTACAAGGATTGAAAAAGAAACGTTGAGCTACCGACCGACTTAAAGATTTTCCAAGTCAAAGGAAACCGCTTCCAGGCCATATTCCTGACGCACTAGTGCATAAATAATAAATCCAATATGGCGGCGGAAATTGGGTGAGGTTTATACGCAGTAAAATAAAATAGTCTCGTTTTACGAGCTGCCAACTATGCGATACGCGTGCTCCGCGGGGGGGTTCAAGTGGTGGGGGCAGACTTCAAGCTAGTATATTTTAATATCCTCACTCTGATTTAATATTTAGGTATGTTCAAATTTGTGAGGATGTTTGGATGACTTACACCCGTATTTATAGTCAAGAAAAGTAATTACTTGAGTAAAAGTAATGACTTAAGCAACGATTTTTATATGACTTTTGACACTACTAATACTCAAGTAATTACTTTTCTTGACTATAAATACGGGTGTTAGTGTTTGATGGACACATTAATGGCTGAACGGGTTTAAGGGACCTTTTGAATTTAGTGGTATTCCTTAGAAATAATGTTTGGTACAAAGAAAGAGGTTTTTTAAAGTTTTCCAAATTCGGCTAAAGAAGGTAAGACTCACACAAGAGCATAGAGAGTTACCATCTCATTGGAAGTTTTAAGAACTGCCGCATCGTAGTCACTTATTATTCCAACAAGAGCCCGTAAACTTATAGAACTTGTATGAAACATTGTGAGCTATGTCAGATTCGCTGGATTTGTGTTTTACTTTCACGCAAGCAATTTTAAATATGTTTGAACGAAAAAGTATATACGCAAGTTATTTGTCGTCTCAAGAAACAGCACTGTACCACCTCACCCAGATTCAATTTCATCATCGTGCGAAAAACTCTCCCACAATAATGGCTCCATTATCGGATTTATTTGTTCTGAAAACAACACGCCGCGGAGGTTTAATATCAAAGCGTCCTCTCTTCTCAGACGTCACCGCCTGCCCGGTTTACAGCCAGACCTATTTATGGATAAGAACGTTATGAATTTTGTATATTTGTTTTTTCTTTATTGTTACAGATGTAGTGAATAATCCTTTCCCATCGTTTTTTGTCGGATATGTACAGGGTGTTTTAAAAGATAGTGATTTGCCCTATATCCCAAACACGTCATGCGGTAACCTTTTATTTCCGAACACTGTCAGTTTCAATTTCCACAACGCAGAGCCTGGCGATGGAGCGCCGCCTTTGTGACCCGGCTGTGACACTTCCAGCGATAAGGGCCATTGACAGCGTTTAGTAACGTCACAAGTTACTAATACAGTGATATTTTGATAGATAAGTTTGCCGTCCGTCCGTGGAGTATGAAAATGTTTACCTGTATATACTCTATTTAATGGTTTCACCACCCCGAAGTCATAATTTATTATGGGCAACATTTCACAGATATTTCTTAGTATGGTCACGAGTGTTAATTTGGGACCCATTTGAAGAAAAATATGCTTGAAGTCGTCATAGTCATTAGAGACGTCAAGTTATTTGTAACTGTTAGGAAACTCAACCTTATTGTTGTAGAATGTCAGATTGACTTTGGACCTAAGGTGGGTACCAAATTTAGTCTCGTGACTGCACCAGACATCTTAAGCCCGTTTTCATAAGAGTAAAATATGAATGCACAAAAACAAGGAGCAGTATATTTGATGGTATTTGGATCGATAAACTCCCACGCTAGACAGTGCTCTACAAAACTTAAGGAACGTCGAATTATGTAAAGAAGTATGTAGCTGATATGAGAGAGCGCACGAATGAAGATTTGTATTTCTTGACCTTGATAAGATAGCTAATCTGTTCTAAAAGCTTCGGATCGCGGCGTCGACTCTATCAGACCAAAGAAAATCTTTCAAAGTAGCTATTTTAGCAATGCCTAAGAAAAAATATAAGCAAATGCGTGGGGGGGGGGGGGGTTCACAGAGGATTGGTGTCGATCATTGAACCACGAGCAGGTGGGCTAGCGCAAGTTGTCCGCGACTTGTTTGTTACTCGTATCTCCCTTTCTATCTTGCTAACGATAGAGATGCACTGAGCGACAAGCGAGAACATACAAAAACCGAGAGCCGCTCGCTGGAAACAAACGATTTTATAGTTGAACTCGTGTCAACAACACCGGGTGGATACAGGTCAGGTGATCGTGCGAGAAAAGAAAATTTATTACCATTGTGTACTTATCGTTAAACCTGATTTAAGTTATATACATATACTAAAAAATGCAGTATTTGCAAACTTAAAAGCATATTTTAATTTATGCAACCTTAAAAACGTAGTAATACTGCAAGAATAAGAAACCATTCAACTCATTTTGCCAACAAACTGCTTCGCAGTTTGACGAAGTTTATAATTAGATGTTAAGTTTTTTGTTGTAACTGAGCTTTTTAATAATAATAAAAAAAAAGTTACTGTGCTAATTTTTTGTTGAGTCTCCCATGACGACAAAACTAAAAAATGAAAAAATAACCACATAGGTTTAGTACTTAAAATATGTTTTTAACAGATTTGCTGCCATTAAGCGCTGCGCGCTACGCTCGTAACTGACCCCAACGTTTTTCCAGTTTTTAGTGATAACTGCCTACGAACAGAGAACCCGACTAGCGGGTTGCGGGCATTGAATGTGTTATTTGCAGTAAATCTACATAGAAATCAGCGCCTCTATTTGAGGCGGTAAAATCCATATCATATTTGTCCTGTTATGGTATAGTTTTTAACTCGACCGCAATTACTGTCAAGTAAATAAGAGTCAAAACATTGACAATACGATAACAGGTTTACAACAAGGGTTATCTGGAAAAGTCCCTTAAAGTGATAAGTTCGCCTTTGTACTTGGTTTTTTTTGTTACATTGCCGTTGTTTTGTATTTCTTTTTTATTCTTGTACAATGAAGAGTTTTCATACACACATACAGGTCAAACATTATTTAGTTCTTACCGTGTTGTGTAGGGACCCTAATATGTTGGACAAAATCGATGGAAAAGCAAATTCAGTTTAAATTACTTAATGGCTACCTCCTTTGAGAGCCAGGAAGCTCCTTTTTAATTCATTTCCTTTACGGTAAGTGAGTCTCAAAGGGGAATAATTAAATTTAAATTGATACAGTAAAAACGCACTCGGAACGAAATAAAAGGTAAAAAGTTAGAGCAATTATAAAACGGAATTGAAGAAATATAAGTGAAGGAAAGGTTAAAAAAGTCTCCCAGGGGGGGAAACGGTTAACTCCCGTTGAGGGATAATGGGTAATAGTATTTTATTTATTTTAATTGTATATCTTGCTCATGCCTTCGGCTGCATAAAATATTCAGCCCGAAGGGAAAAACTTCTTTTTAAGAACAAAAATCATTAGACTCTTTGTAGTTATATCTGTGCGTTAAACATAACATGACTTAATGGTTGTCTGTCTACAAAGCTAGGTCCCTGAGTTGATCTTCGATACGGGGAAATTATTGGTGTGATGAATTTTCAGTTTATAATTCTTGTGTCGTTTCTCTTTGGCATAAAGGAAACAGTTTGGCTCAAAACTATCGGATCACATAATATGCCGCGATAAAAATATACAAGCAACATCATGCAACCAATATTATGTAACCAGTATGTATGTAATATATTAAGGTAACCAGTTCATTAGCGACTGACGGTTCCGTCATAATCCCGACTGGCACCAGCCTGGAATAATCCCGACTCACGTGTTACTCGCTGGACAGGAAAACGAACTAATTCGCCATGTGATTTTATTGTGCGTAATGAATCAAATAGAGCAAGTAAAGTCAATAAAATAATTAGATTTTGTGGTACATGTTTCTGTAAGAAAGGATTCAATCAAATGTTAAATCAATATCAAATGACAGTGTGTATATAGACTTGTAATATGGGTACAAAACAGCAATATACGCAAGTCATCATCATCATCTTGCACTTATCGAAATCATTTGCGATTGGCGCAGTACGTTTCAGCCGTCGTCTCAGCATTCACTCCCAGTATAATAGATAAATAAATACATAAATCATAAATTATTTTCAGGACTCGAAATACGAGCTTATCACACAAATTATTCGCTCTTAGAGGAAATCGAAACTCGTCTTGATTCATTAAGTTGTGGAAATTAGACTGCTGAGGATAATTATATTACATTTACGCAAGTTTGCCCTTGTTTCACCGACCCTCATTTCACAGAACGTATCACTTCGCAGAATTTTCGTTTCATAGAAAGCTATTTCCTGCTGAACCCGTGTCGATTTCAGGTTAACACTTCTATTATTGCGTCGGGAGCTAATTACACAAAAAAACTTTGTAAAATTGATATCTAATTATAACAGTTGTGAAACAAATCGCAAAGTATTTCTCATCCCTTCTGCGCTGCGAGAGCAAAGGGCTTACGCAAGCTCTCGAGGGCTGAGAGCGAGAACGCGCGGAGTCTCAAGAACGTCTGCAACAACGTCTCAGAGCGCTGCGTAATGGCGACACGCTCTCAAGTAAGCGAGACGGTGATAAACAAGGCCTTTTTTCTACTGAGTTCAAACCATTATTGTCTTTGACCTGTGGGGTTATTATGACCTATCTGTGCCATTCATTTTACGCTGAGAGAAAAGGACAGAGTTATGTAACTGCTATAGCTCCGTCCTTTACGCTTACCGTAAAATGAACTGCATAGCCATGTCATAATAACCCCCCTGTTATGGGATTGTATTGAACTCGGCCGTCATTACTGCCAATAAGAGCTATAAAAACGTTAAAAATACGATAACAGGTTAAAGTTTTTTTTTATCAATATGGGTTTTGCGTTTGACCTCAGTCTCACCTTAGCCTAATATGGCTGCGTTGATCGCGTGACAAAATGTGCATAAAACATCCGTCACTATCTGACACGTCACTGCTTAAATACAAAAGCGCCACAAAACAAAAACAGACATAGTTTGATATGAACATTAAAGTATACACGGTGTAACATACGGAAACAGAATAATTTTAACAGCGTATTGCTGAGGTCGTGAGAAGCAAAAAATGTTATCTGAACCCAGGTCGAAATATGCTTTTTATTTTTTATCATAAGGGTGATTTGTACTGGAGATTTCATTACAACTGCATGCTGGATAAAACATAAAAAAACAATATTTCGACCTGGGTTCATATAAACTTTTTTGCTTCTTTTGACCTCAGGAATACGCTGTTAAAATTATTCGGTTTCCTCATGTTACACCCGGTATAGCATTCCGAATTTAAATACAACACAAACACATTTTGATTTGTGGCCCTTTAGCATTTAAGCAATGACGTATACAGTGTGTAAATGGTATACGGGCGTTCCTTTTAACTGTGGTTAGTATAACCCCTACTGAGCACATTTAGGCAGCTTTTGTTAAAATTAAATTTAAAAAAAAAAACCTTACAAAATAATTTAACACGCAATGTATAACGAAAAATGCAATTAATTAAACATTACGTACTTACCTGACAGATGGACTTCGATGTACATTGCGGGTCGATAGTATGTTCAAAAATTAATAACGGTGTATACGTTAGCGTAATCAAAATAATTATTTCTGTTAATGATTAGTAGAGTCTTAATCTATGTCCAGTTTTAATAAACGCCCTTATACCATTTACACACTGTATAAGTACAAGAGTGACGGATGCTTTATCCAAATTTTGTCACGCGATAATCGCAGCCATATAAGGCCCACTGATGTTAAGTGACAACAAGGTCGAAGGTGCTACACGCTTATCCAGAAAGTGTCTATTCACTATTACCTTGAAAACACAACAGTGGCGTTATTATGACATAGCAATGCAATTCTGTTCACGCTGAGAGAAAAGGACAGCGTACATATCGTTGGTCATAAATTCTCATAATGTATTGTTAGTCATACTTTTTTTTGTCATAACTTCTTTCAGGCTGACGTTACAGTTTTTAATAAACGTTTATCGTGTAGATTAGTTAGGTTAGGTTAGGTTAGTTTTATAAAAATCCTGAAAAAATAACCGTGTCCTGAGAAAAATGCATTATAACTTGCGAAAATGATGACTTAAAACACATTATGACTAAAAATAATTATGGCAGTCAATAGAGACCCGTCTATTCACTATTACCTTGAAAACACAACAGTTCAGTCAGTTTTATACAAAGGTTTCAATGACAGCTCCGTTTATTTTAATCAGTTGGTATCGACTGAGTCGAGATGTTATTGTGAATTATGGCATAAGTATTATGGCGTATGGCATCTATGGTAACGAGTTTTTGGTACAGTCGACGCCATAAATATGTTTACACTTTAGTACCTTGTCTATTTAGCGTCATGTATAAACTGCCATTTGAAATTGTCATAGCGGGTAAAGTGACGAGGTACTAAAGTGTAAACATATCTTTGACGTCGACTGTACTTCACCAATTACAAATAAAACACGTCTAGCTAACGCGTATTAGTTTTCATGCTTAGTTTCGTTTCTCAGCCACCATTTACCAGGAATGTTTTCACTCAATTCTCATCCTTTTACTCTCGTAATAAGGTTTCACTTTGAGAAAACTCTTAATAGAAGCCTAACTAAGAAGCCGTATAAGTACGAATATGATTAAATTCAGGCCACTTGCCTCTTTTGCATTTTGATTCCTAAGCGGTGTTGAGAAAACTTACATTTCCATAACTAAGACTAATATTACTTTGGCTAGAATAAAGTTTTTTACGTAGTTCAGGCTGCTTGGCAGCATTCATTTTGCATGAAAAGAAATTTTACAAACAACAAATTTTACACAAAGTAACCCAAACACAATGATTCTGATATTATAAGTAGCTTTATACTTCTCATGCTCTTAAAATGTTACTTTAGTCTCTGCACATCGGGACTAAAACTCATTATTAATCTCTAGGGACTAAAGTAATATTTTATTTTGGTAACTCCTAAACAGCCAATCACCACGGTGTATCTGAACGGAGGATTATCGCCATTTTCAGTGATTGTGTATGGACCATTTTTTGAGCGTGGAAATAACCTCAAAATGACAACTGTGCAAAAATATAAAAAAATGATTTCATTTCATGAAACACGATAAATGATTACGAACATGACTCTATTTAATTACATCTACTATTTCCCTGGACCGCAACACATAGTTGAAGCTTATTCCTAACACGATCGCAGATACTCCGGCCAAATGAAAACCCTCGTGATATTATGACAGCACGGCTGTAGCCAATGATTTTTACCGTGTCAGAACTGCTACTGCGTCCACACCCGAAACATACACCTTCTTGAAAGAATCCAGTTCCTCAGTCACTTCTAATTTGACAATCTATTAGATGAGGGTGTTTAGTCACCAGGAGTTCAGAATCTTCAAAAGTCTGCTCCAAACTAACTGGTTTTACGGTCAAACAGACAATTGAAGTGTACGCTAAACCATCGGGCTGGGCAAAGAAACTGCAGCAATTGCGTTGATATCTATACTAACATTATAAAGCTGAAGAGTTTGTTTGCTTGAACGTCAATCGCAGGAACTACTCGTCCGATTTGAAAAAATATTTCAGTATTAGACAGCCCATTTATCGAGGAAGGCTATAATATCATACTCACATAAAGCAAAGCGAGGGCGGGTCGCCAGTTGAAAGATATATTGTCACCTGTCCATGTATCGCCTGTCCATGTATCTAATCGTTAAATCGTGGTTAAAATCTATGATGAAGCACCGAAATAACCTTCCAGCTTTCAACCCTCACCCAAATATTGGACGAGACTTGGCCGCTCGCCAGCATCGATCGAGGCCCGGCTGCAGCCGGAGCGACGGACCACGGGCTGAAGTTGGTTTTAAATCGAGGGGGGACCTTACTACAGGGCCTGTATTCTACTCGGTAAATCCATATTGCCTTTGAGGGGTTATTTTAATTTTAATACTTGGCCACCATTAATGTCAAGTCAATAAGAGTCATCTTACGTCGCTTTATCCAGTAGAATAGAAGCCCTGTAGTTTAAAATATTTCAAGCATTGCTCATACGATAATAGATATTATTATTATCGGTAGGATATTTTGTGCAATTACCCTCGTACACAGCTGGTTCGACTGTGAAGGTTCCTCGCGTATGTTCAGCAGCGAACGTGTCTCGGGCTAAATGATGATGATGATAATGGTGATATAGTAGCTGATCGATTACTTGTTCACTCAGACACCTTCCAGATAGTGTTTAAAAAACCACGTAGAAAATGGAAAATGTAACTCATGTTATTGTTAAAGAATGGTGATGAATGATGTAAAAGGAAAGTATAAAATGATAAATAAAAATGCTTTATTAACTTCCTAGTGATGGAGCCTCTTGAAATGACGTAAAAAGTAAAACTACAAAGCCATTATTAGGGTCGAAGTAACCTAGATTCCAAGTAAACAAATTATCAATAACCCTCTATCCCTTCATTTGCATCCAGCGAGGCACGTCCCTCCACGCAGCAAACTCGCTCCAATCAATCCAACCCCCGGAAAAACCCTCAAAAATACCCAAAATCGCTCTCTTATTTACAAAGGTTAAACCTTAACCGGGAGCAAGCCACCACTTCCGTACCGTAACTTCAATAAATTTTTTCCTATCGCCAATTTAACTAGAACTCTTAGTTGTGCAGGAGTTTCGCAGCGGCTAGGTGATAGGAGAGTTCAAGGGAAGCTGGTGCAAGGTGAGGTATGTTTGAACAGGATCTGGCTGATCTTGTGCTAATCGTGTGGCTCGTTTGCTTAGTCGAGTAACAAGTGGCCAGTCGATTAGTTTAATGGGGGTTAAATAGGGAGAAAAAACATGAGGTAGTGGAGTACAATAATACGATAGGTTACGTGGGAATTCCGATCATTGATTAATTACTTTTGTGTAAGCTATCTTCATGGAATAATAAAAAGGAAACCTGCACCGCCGTTATTGTAGGGTTTTATTTCATCCATATCCATACTAATATTATAAATGCGTGTCTGTTATCTGTTACCTATTTACGCTTAAACCGCTGAACCGGTTTATATGAAATTTGGTATAGGGATAGTTTGAGTCTCGGAGAAGGACATAAAACAGTTTTTATCCCGAAAATCATCCCCTAAGGAGGTGAAATAGAGGGTGAAAATTTGTATGGAGCTACGATATAAACGATTTCCACGCGGACGGAGGTTTATTTAGTATGAACAGGCTTTACAGGCCGAACTTTGTAATTCAACAACTAGACCTGAAAAGGGTTCAAACCGTCGAAATCCACTTAAATTAAAATGTCAATGTAATACAATCGTATCTACATCAAGTATTAGTTGCGCTTTCATCCATTTATTAATGAATAACCTTATTTTCTAATACCCAGAATACAAGCTGTGCTTCTTGCTCACCTTGCTCCTTCAAGTATAAATATCTTGTATAAATATTTCATCAGTCCCTTCGCCAGAGCCCAGTAACCACGAAGATGTAGGTACCGCTATGTATACACCACAGAGTATTATTATGTAATGGGACCGACGAGGGCGATTTTTCCGTTGCCGCGTGATGAAGGGAGGTCGACACGCAATTATAAAGGGTTCTGATGTTATTATTAGGTGGATATAATCGTAGTTTGAAAGAAAATCAGGCAAGAAATGATTAGACGTTTTTGTCAAAAACATTTGAGATAAAGGCAGACTAAAAGTCAGGGTTATAATGTCACCGAACGCATGCAACTAACCAGAACAGGTCACGAGTATAACGTTTCAACATGCTTATTTATTAGTTTAGTAATTTGTAATTTTAATAACATTCTTGAATCACTATCCGGTCTTTGATTTTAACTAATAATTGGACTCAAAAACGATGTTTTGAGCTATAGTACACTGTCATCTCACATCTCACTCAAGATTTGTTTATGGATATAGCACTAAGGCCAACAAATATAAGAATATATGTATAGTTAGAGTTTAAATACCGTTAAGTTTGTTTTGCGGGTGGTAGGACCTTGTGCAGGGTCCGTCCGGATCGCTACTACCATCTTATCCATTAACCCACCGCCAAACAGCAGTTTTCGCATTGTTGTGTTCCGGTTTGGGGATAAGACAGCCGGTGAAATGACTAGCATAGAGGCATTCCATCTCAGTTGGGTTGGTCAGGGTTGGCAACGCATTTGTAGTCTTAGGATTGCATTGCAGTCTTGTGAATGCGAGTGTCTGTGGGGCACAGTTTCCACTTACCATCAGGTGGCCTGTGTGCTAGTTTGTCTTCTCTATGCCATAAAAAAAATATGTTTTGTCAAAATGTTTGGAGCTTAGTCAGAAGTGATAAAGCTAGCCAATGCTAACCAGCTTTAGTCGATCCGGCACCCTCAACAAAGTTTTATCGGATTATACCATCAATCAAAAATATCAACGCTTTTGAAATAAATCGTACTTATTTAGCCAGTTGAACATTATTTTGTTTTAATCCGGACATCCAAGTCTCGGGCTATTATTTATTCTGTTTACAGCTACTGTCACATTTCAATTGTACAGTCTCTATCAGATATACCGGAACAGACAAGATACCCAAAAATATCTGAACTGAACTTTATTGTTACGGGCTCTGAGCGTATTCTGATATTTCAAGCACCGCGTCTGTTCCAATATATTTGATGGCGAAAGGTGAGTTTATATTTTGAATATAAAAATGTAAATATGCAATAAATTTTCAATGTTTAACAATAAACGTAGCACCATTTTTACGGTCACATTTTTGAAGCAAAAATATCGCCAATATCTATCCGTTAACTCAAAATTCACTTGTACATACATACATAAACTCACGCCTTCGTTCCCAGAGTGGGGTAGGCAGAGCTACAGAATTACACAACTCTATAAACTTGTTAACAATTCCGTAACTACATTTTGCTCAATCGACTAAGATGTTTACGAGTACCAGAGTATTAATGACAGGTTGCAAGCCCATCCCCTCTATTTCCTTAGTCACCTCTTACGACATCCAGAGGAAGACATGGAGTGACACTATTCTGACCCGGTAAACACGCGGGTAATTCACTTGTATTTCGTACAATATTATAAGTTTTTACAGAGAAACAAAGAACCCACTCAAACTACCTATATAGACATTCAAACACAGCGCTAACAATATCCTCCATACACGTCGAAGCCTGTCAGTCATGAAACTCCGATAGTGGACGTGCCCGCTCAGAGTGACAAGGGTCCAATTTGGCCCGGCGCCGCGCGACATGGAACCTTGTCAGCGTAGATCCACTTTATCCGGGATATTATTTTATTTACACTTGAGGGCACGAAGCGATCGCGATTACATTTATAGACTGTTTGTTCCAAAGCGTTGTTTTCGCATGAATGGATGAAATACGTCTTACCAACCACGTACACTACATAATTCCGAAGAGTAATTCCGCATCGATCAAAATCCCAAATTTTCATAATTCCGAATGCAATGGAATTTATTCCTTACCTACGTAAAGCAATTACACTATGCATATTTCAAAAATAACTCTAGCATTACATACCTTTATTCGGAGTTTTAAAGACGTTCCCCTTACATAAACATAACCTATTATATATTGCCTGCATAATATGTTTTGTCACATTCTTCCTATTACACTAACACTTTATTGAACTAAAACAGCAACATCACACAAATATTAAAATGTGTTTGCTTTTGTTTTACAAAGGTACAGTCAGCATCAAAAGTAGCCAAGCAGAATAACATGCTCAAAATGATCTAGACACGACGTATTCTCTTGACAGTAGAGTCCAGTTCAGATCATTTTGACTTCTTCGGTTCCGTAGTTACTTCTGCTGCTGACTGTACCTAAATGAACACACCTACTATACGAGGGTCTTGATCCCACTCACCATCAGACAGCCCGTGTGTTCGTTCGCCGGCAGCCATGTTAACCTAGGTTCTTTAGAGTTGGAAGCTTACCTTTTTAAAATGAACGCGTTGACTCCCGGACCTACAACAAAAACATAAACATGAATATCGGGTTCTTTACAAGTGAGTTTAAATCAATACTTATAATTATACCCCGTTATCTTGTCGTACTGACGTCGGTTTTTTGTATATTTTATCGACTATCTAAATGTCGATGGTATTATACATAGTTATATTTACATGCCATGTCATTGACAATGAGTCAAACACATTTAAAAAACTTTTCTAATGTTCCATTGTAACAGGTATTTAGTCCTAAATACAGTTTTTTATAAGCAAATAAAGTCGGCGCCAATGTTAAACAAACATATTACAAAGAACTGCACGGGATTGCGGCTCTGACAATGTGACATGCAGTTGCAACTAAGTAAATTATTTATATAACGTTATCGCATATCATAAGGCTATAATGCGGTTATCTACTTATTTTAAATAAAGGTTATGATATAATACTTGCGCGATATTGAGATGGAGCAGATATTTAAAAGGCAAAAAACTAGAAACATGGATGTAGAGACGGTCGATAAAATAAATACTATTCAATTCGAAAATCGACGTTACTGCGACAGGGTAACGGGGTATAAAGAGAGAGTGCATATTTTGTAAGTTTTTATCTCTCAGACAGATAATCTTTGAAACCACTGAACCTATTCGAAAAACTCTTTTATATTTGAAATATACATTATTCCGGATAAATTTTATTAGTTAAAACCAGAGGGAAGCGAAAGCGGTATGCTGGGTAAATACATGTTTAGGAATTATCTTACACGATTTTTTTCCAGACAGACCAAATTATAGGATTACGCTATGGATACTAGACATCAATACACATACTTTTAGAATATAAACACTCAAGATACAATCAAGACTAAGGCTTATCTCACAAATATTCTTCGTTATACCTACTATAGGGAGGTGTCAATGTTTTATCAAACCCGGTAACACTGCACTGCCAAAAAAGGTTAAAAACCCCCACAAAAAACCTTAATAAAAGTAGGTCACAGGTCACCGCCGTAAAGAATGGCTGCTAACTCTGTATCTTGAAGCCTTTGTGCGGAACAAAACGTCTCAAAACAAATAAAGGAACAATGGCCGCCGACAAGGCGCGGATTTGAGAGCATTCAGCGAATTAACTATCACTCATCTTTGTTTGTCGCTTGAAACGGTTCCTAATGAAATAGATTAAAGTATTTATTTTAAAATGAGTTTAGTTTAAGGTTTAAAACCAGTTTTTTAGGGTGACGGCACCAATGATGGACACTTCTAGCTGACAGGCACCAGTAATGGACACTTCACTCTTAAATCAAATTTCATACGGTCCTAAATTGATTTTTGCAACACTAATGAATAACCCTTATCTTCTGTAAAATAAGAATCCACTGTCCATTATTGGTACTTTCTTCCACAATCATCATTAGCTCATAGACCAAACTAACGAGTCCAGACTCGGTGAGTGTACGCAAGGTGCAGATGCAACCTTACGTCTCTTTTATCAAATCAGTTTTTACACCATATACCGTCGTGATTTTTTTTGGTACAGGATAAGATTCATAATTCATAATTCATAATTCATTTATTCATTGCAGTTATGGGTTTTACAAGATCTTAATAATAACAAAGTATACAATACGTCCCAGCATAAACCCTGTTAGGGCACAGCAACACAAAACTTATTCTATAATATCCTAACCTAAATCTAATCATATTCTTACTCAGTCATACATTGATATCTTTAAAACTGAAAAACTCTTGAAGGCTGTAAAAGCAATTTAAAATAAGGAAATCCTTCAATTTATTACAAAAAGTTTTAGCCTTTTCTATTTGTTTTATTTGTACGGGTACATTATTATAAATTTTTATTGCCATATGGTGGGTACCAGAGTTAACTATATGCAAGTTGGTGAATGAGCTAACTAATTTGTTTCGTTTCCTCAGAGTGTGGGGTCTAGAACAATTATCCCTTGAATTTCCAAATAACTGACTATTTTTTTTCACAAACTTACATATTTCAAAAATGTACAATGAAGCCAGCGCAAGTATTCTTAGTTTTATGAAATAAGGCCTACAGCTTTCCCGTTCAGTAATATTTACCAGTATCCTTATACATTTTTTTTGTAGGATAAATATTTTCCCAGCGTCTGTGCTATTTCCCCACAAGATGACACCGTAGCTCAGCCATGAATGAGCGAAGGCATAGTATGCACTAGTAGCCGTTTTCAAATTAGTACATCTCTTTAACTGATAGAGGGCGTATGTGAATTTAGCCAGTTTTCCTGAGATTTTCCCCACATGAGCTTTCCAATTAATGCACGAGTCAATTTCTACACCAAGTAAACAACACGAGTCGACTGTCATTATTTCATCCTTTTTATACGTAAATTTTGCGTTTATTGATGTTTTCTGGCGCGGTTTCAATTGAATTATTTTTGTTTTAGAAAAATTCAGTTCCAGGTTATGGTCCTGCAGCCAATGTAGAATTGATCCAAAGGTAGCGTTCAATTGCTGGTTAAGATCTTCGCGATTATTACATTTAAACACTAGAGTAATGTCGTCCGCGTATAGTATGGATTTAGTACATAAAATCTTTGGTAAATCATTAATATATATCACGAACAGAATGCATCCCAATACGCATCCTTGTGGGGTTGCGTTATATTCGGGTTGGTTTTGAACATATATTTGATAACATGATAACACCTTAAAAATAAAAAATAAATAGGGCTTAATAATTCCATCTAAACCATAAAATAAAATAAAAGCCTACATAATATTAGGTCCATCATGTATTTTTCTACATTCATTCCGACTTTTTCCGAACCAAACCCGAAAGGTTTCAAGATCCCTTGCACTGCTCGGCGATTATCAGCTGTTCTACCGCGACTCTGATACGTTGTTGCAAATCAGTAAACTGCTCAAACTGTCTATCTCTGATAACGGAACGATAAGGGCTGATAACTCACTTTCCTTCGAACACGTGCTCAAATTTTTACAGATATGGTGCCGATTTCTATTTATAGCTTCAGAAACGAAGATATTGACCTATATCATTACGAATCTTACTTCTTGGATCATCACGACGACTGGTTCTATCCTATGTATTGTGTGTTTCTTCGGTTTATGTGAGTATGATATATAGCCTTATAGCCTTCCTCGATAAATGGGCTACCTAACATAGAAATAATTTTTCAAATCGGACCAGTAATTCCTGAGATTAGCGCGTTCAAGCAAACAAACAAACAAACAAACAAACAAATCAACAAACTCTGCAGCTTTATACTATTAGTATAGATAAAAAAGATAGAAAAACAAAACAATTCGTATGTTACAACCCAAACAATAGTTTATCATATTCATCTTGGAATATGTTAAGTTCAGATTCTCAGTATATTTACGATAATTCATGACGTGGTAGCAAATAGCCACGGGATACTTACGCAGTGTCCTGGGACTTTATTTTACTTGAGCTAAATAATTGCTTTTGATATGTTTATCATATTTACAACGTTGTGATAGCACTTATTTACTTGACAGTAATGTTACATTAAAAACCATACGTGTAGAGATAAAGTAAAATAAAGCCTTTTTTACCGAAGTCCGTTCGAATTTATACGCCGCATTTTCTCACGAATCTCTCCAGATCTTTGGTCCACGTTGAGGGAGGCCTACCACCACTTCTCTCCCAACCGATGGATGGTAACAAATCGATCATCGTGAAGATCAGTGGACATAATTCGGATGGTAAGATGATGATAGTACATAATATATACTGTGTATAAAATATCGCACACAAAAACAGTCAATAAATTAGATAATTTTATCATGTGAATTGTATTTTGGTTGAATGTAGCCAAGCCCACCAGCCATCTGATGTTAAGGGAATCAGTAACCCGTGTAGACTTTTGTATTCTCAAGGCTAATCTTAAGACTAGGTACATTCCTAAGACCGCAAATTCGTTATCAATCCTGAGGACGAATGTTGAATGCCTCTAAGCTAGTAATTTCACCGGTTCTCTTCTCCCCGGAACAGAATAATGCGAACACTGCTGCTTGGCAGCAGGTTTTAAAAATAAGTTGGTGGTAGGAATCCGGACGGATCCTTCACAAGCTACGTCCACACTAAGCCACTTTCCACCCTTTTCCTTATTTTAAACCGTGTGAAACTAGATAAATCTCTCAACAAAGGGCCGATTATCTGACACGAGCTATCTTGAGGGTGGCGATGTCGACGAGCGGTGACAAGCGGATGCCAAACGGATGCCGCGCGGATGCTCCGTGGATGCCGCGCGGATGTCGTCCGGATGTCGCGCTGGGGCACAATGGGAGCGACGCGTATTATGTGGAACTAGGTTTCCTTAAACCTAAAGGGTTTGGTGTGAAGCAAGGGGAGACATGCTGTGTAAAAATCTTATCGTTGGTAATTCGGGAGTAATTTTACAGTCAACGATAATAGATACGGTTATTCTTGCACCGGTAAAAGCATCAGTTAATGTTATGTTACGTATAGCTAATGGACAATAGGCAAAATCGAAGCCTGACCCGCCATAGAACCATGTCACAGTCATATTTTGTTGTACAATTCGTATGATTTGATTTATAACGTCACTGCGACACAGTTGTAATTCCAATTTTACATAACGTAGATTTATTGGTACGAGTTTAAATCGATCGCTGTGATTTTGAGTCGGCTAGTAGTTTAAATGAAAAACTCTCACACATCGTCAATTTCGTCGGGTCTTTACCAGGGTAGTGATTCTGTCAACAACGACGGTCGGATGGACGGATGAGTGAATGTCCATGCGGCGAGTTTGGCAGCATTATTTCTGTCGATGGATCGAACGTATAAGGCTGCTCAATTGAAAATGCACGCGCTAAAATGTGTTTTCTTCGCTCTGACGGGACTACCTAAACTCACCGCTGCGATTTCGCTCGTTCATCTGCCCGACCGTTGTTTTTGAGAGAATAACACCCCAGGAGAATGAATTCATACTTTACGAGATATATTTTTCAAATATTACCTAATAAATAACTACCAGCCTGAACTTCAAGCCATGTAATCATATAGGTCCCTATAATAAAAATAATTGAGCGCAAACAGCCGAGCCGCGCCGGCCTTAATGACGCCCAATGATAAATGATTCATTCCACTCCACATCAAACATAACGACGAAATACGCGCCGCCTCAGCGTTTATATGACCTAATTCTTACTAAAATGCTATTTTTTACCCAACTGTGGCAAAGCTCAAAAAGAGGAGGAGGTAGATAATGTAGATAATATGTCTGACCCTATGTTCCCTCGTAACTATTAAACGGTTAAACCGATTTCAATATATTTTACGTGGTCAGATTTGACTTAACCACTAGATGGTCATATGCTATATTAAAATATTTAAATGAGAAATTGGCGAAATAAAAAATATATATATGACTAGCTGTACCCTGCGCGCGTTGCTACGTCGTACCAATAAACCCCGCTAATTCCCGTTCCCGTGGGAACTTCGGGAATTCCTTTCTTAGTGCACCTCTACGGTACCTAAGCTACGTCCCTTCCAAATTTCAAGTGCCTACGTTTAGCCGTTTAGGCTGTGCGTTGATATGTCAGTCAGTCAGTCAGTTTCTCCTTCTAAATACTAGGTGACACCTAAGACGTAATACAAAATGTTATTTTCCGAATCTACTCATGATTACGATCAACTATTAATATGGGACCAACTTCGAAAACGTAAACACAAAATCGACGTCTCCATACAAATTGTGAAACCCGCTGATTGCTTTTAGTATGGGAGATTCCATTTTTTTCTACCGATTTTGATATTAGTCCCATAGTAAAAGTTGATCGTACTCATGAGTGGATCTAGAAAATAAAATTTTGTATTACGTCTTAGGTGTCACCCTGTATTTAGATTAGTAACATTACTTTGACGACAGTATCCAAACAGCAGTTGGGTTTAAAGCTTGCTTTTTGTTATGTAGACATGGAGAAGGCTAACGAGGAAGTAGGCAGGTCGCCTGACGCAGCGCAGCAACTTGAGCACAGCTGCTTCGCAGCAGGTTAAGAAGGGTCGCGGTTTTATCGTTGATTTGTGGCCAGAAAAACTGCCTTCATTTGATTCCTCTTGATTATCATATCCTACTAATATTTATGTAATAATATAAGTAAATGCTAAAGTTTCTGTGTGTTAGTTGCTTACTCTTTTACACTTCAACGACTGGACAGGTTAAGATGAAAGGACATTGGGTAAATTTGTTTGAAGAATATTGTAATTTTGTTTTTCAGCGGCCACGGATGATTTTTACATAGTTATTTAGAGGACCTCGAAATACACATAGACATATATAATTTATGGCGTTAAATAATATCGGAGCGGAGATATTAAAGATTGAAGCGTTCAGTTTTGATACAAGTATGTAAAGTGCGCCCGGGGATGAATATTTAAATATCTCGGCTCCGATGCACTTAAGAGTATTACATTACATAACAAAACATGTTTACGTATTTTGAATAATTCTATCATAATTTACCACTTTTACGAATGGCCGCTCACTTTAAAATTGTAGGAGTTTTACAAATGACAACTCTTTTACCCAAACCCCTTTGGAATGAAGATAGTTTATAAATACTCTAGATTAACACATGGGATTCTTTTCATACCGGAAAAGATGAAATAACCATTGTCGAATTCTACGCGGACATGACATTTCCATTTGAAAGAAAGGGACAACGCATACTTTAACTAAAACGGGTGTTAGGAACAGAACTTTGATAGACAGAAAATAATAGAATAGACAATACCTTTAGTCAGTCAGGTGTATTTGTAGGTGTTACTTGCCCGGGCATCCCACGTTGTGCGGCGCCGCTCTATCCTTTTAGGAGTGTTTCATTTTCTTGTTGATTTGAACACCTAGTCCGTATGGTTGTCACACTATGGGGAGTCACGAAATATGCAGAAGGCAGACGGGGACAGTACGTGATGGTATTTACTTAATTTTAGAAATTATTAGCGCGAGCGCATGTTACTCGGCTAAGAGTTTAGAAGGAAGAGAGTGAATGATAGCCAGGATTGACCGAATGAAGTCGCAAAAGGATATGGGATTGAACTGTAGGTTATGTCTTGAATGTTACCAGCACAAATACGATAATTCCTAAACAACGGGTTTATAGTGCGTTTATGAATAAGGAGGTTAATTAAACACGACTGGACAACTTAAGGAATTTCGTAGAGGTTTATAATTTTATTCGCTTTGTTAAAACTTTTAATCAGAATATTGGTCAAGTGCCGTCAGGGGTTTGTATTGTAAGGGTCCGAGCGCAGGAAAACTTTAGAACAACAAAAAGCCTTTATTTATGAGGCCTCATATTTGAGTCTAAGCCAAAATACTTTTTTTTCATTATTCATTTTTATATGACACACATAATTTTAGAAAGCGCAAGTGTGGCTCGGTTAAAACTCTCCACGAGCTTACTTGACTAACATCTTTACTACTTTGTTTAAGACACATCCGGGTTCAAATATTTCAACTCAATGGGTCCCAATTATGATCTGTTAGGTAATCGAAGTCAGCTCCTCAAGATATTTGGAAATCGAAAGGATAAGAGTCCATCAACTTGAGGGTTCATTCGTCCTAAGTCAATTACATCCTATTCTAAAACTCTGGTCCTCACGAAGCGAATCAATGCCTCAAGTCCCTTCGCGGGAATCGAACCCGTTCTTAATTAGCCACTGAAGTGATCACAAGCCGACGGGACTTCAAAGGGAGGTACCGAAAGGGATATTTCGGAAACTCCGCATTCAAATCCGTTAACGAGATTATTTACACGTGCTCACTCAAATGACTCATGTATAAGCCGGCCAAAAGCGTATTGAACAGAACACGTTAAGGGGTCTGTATACAACGAATTATCGAATCAACATAAGTGTTCTATAATCACATTATTGTCAATTCTTTCTTCCATTTTTCAGTCACTCGTTCTGTTGCATATGGTTTCCAAAAGTGTTCCTATCGTCTGTTACTGTATATTAATTACAAAAATGAATAAGTGTGTTAAGTAGGCGTACTTTTTCGAGTCAAATCGGAGAAATACTGGAAAAGGGCCGAATCTTAAGTACTTACCTGAAACCGACGTGCGTGCATGACTCGATGTATGAACGTGGAAGAAGCGAAAGAAATTTGTCAAGATCGTAGCAAGTGGAAAGAAGTGGTCTCTGCCTACCCCTCTGGGAAACAGGCGTGATTTAATGTATGTATGTATGTAAGTAGTGCAGTGGTATTAATTACTTCCCCCAACTGAAGACAATCCCGATATACAATAAATAGAGTTACCCTCCTTGGCTACAATTTATTATTTGATTTACATGTCTTTTCCATCTTAAACCATCTACATCTATGTAATAGGTAGCAGCTGGAACGGATTTCTCGATAGTAAGTTAAAGCCTCAAAATTTCTTTAAATTGAAGTTGTGTCGCGTTTAAAGGAAAATCTATTGAACGCTGTTTAGCAAAGTTCTAGCTTGATTTTTGGAACTTGCGTTGGAAAGTTAGACACAAGTTTAACGAGTTCCTCACATCTTACCAGACTTCAGTCTTTGGTGGTAGGGGTAACCAATACGTCCAAGTTCCAAGTTGGTATCATAACTCTTGTATTATTATTGTAAAATAAGAAAGTTCGCAAGTATTTTTGTTTCATAACAAGAAAACTGGGTGAAAATTGGCCATAGTCCAATCCTGGATTCTCACTTAAGATATTGTTTTTGTTATCAAATCGATAAACGACTTATGCTCAGACGGAGTCGCGTGCAACACCTACTCATTCATCTTTTCAATTGCAGCACTCGTAGTGATGATTAAAGGAGCTTCAATATCGAAGTCACAGAGATGCGTGCGCGCAGCCCGACGTGATTCTGCTTTATATTTTTCGAGCGCCCTAGCGCTTCTTAACCCAACTCATCAATAAGGTGGAACGAAATACAACATAAATTTAAGTACTTCACAAAAGCAGGCATTGTTTTTATTATTTTCAGAGTAGGTTCTCTCCTTTGTTTAGCTAGAAAGCCACTCACAAAAAATACTAAATATAAAGCAAATATAATTTAAAATACAAAGCATACATGAATAACATACACGTCGTTTTTAGCATCTCAAGCAAATCTAAATTGACCAAATTGATTCGATACCCGCCGGTGTTTCGCTCAGTTTGCACCGGTGCGAGCGAGCGCGAGATACGGGCTGATTTACTCCACAATTATTGGTTTTCACTTAGCGACCATCTTTAAAACGTTAGAATTCTCTCTTGAGGTTTATTTTGGCCTCTCTCACGAAGTTATATAAATAAACATTTGCATATAGTCGAAGGGATGGTTTATAAAAGTAAAGTCAAGTTTTACTAATAGCACTGGCTTCAAAATCTACTGTCATCTCATTTTATTTACACTAACAAAGTTAGTTACATATCAAATAACTAGTACACTGATTTACATTTAAGTATTTAAAATTAAATAACATAATCTGGAAGTAGTAATACACGACAGAACTTGAACTAATCTTCTTTCTTTAGTTGTCTTTGAGTCTTCCTTTGAAACTTTCAATGCAACTTCTCAGTAGAGCAGAACTTATGTCGCGTCTCAAGACCTAAACTCAGAACTCATTAAGCAGGGTCCGCAACTTAGGGCTTATTTACTCCCTACCTGAGCCCGAGTTAGAGTTGGCATTACTTGGCGGACTTTGGAATTTGCCTCCAAATCCGTTAAAAGTTTTGTATTTATTAGAATAATTAAATTAACCAAGTATTTTTGTGAAGAGAGAATTTACATTAACAAGCTACGGCTGAGAATCGCTTAAAGACCAATTATAATCTAAATATTTGCGTGTAATTATTTTTCAATTACCTACTCGAAAAGTACCTGGAAGAATCTTGTGTAGACAACGTAATTGTATTGAAGATTGAATTCATTCTACTAACATAGGCACTAAGAATCTTATCTAAGAATTATATGGGGACAATGGAAAAATATGATAGAGGCACTTTTATCTAGTTTGTATAGTATGAAAGCGCTTGCATTAAAACAAAAAAAAAGAATTATTGCTGACTAGTAAAATATAAGACAAAAGACTAATTCCGTTACGTAATAGGATGAAAAAGTTAAAAGTCTAGTTTTGATTGTTACAGAAGACCAACGAGCAGGGCGCCTGATGTAACCTGACTACCGCCGCCCAATACCTGCAACACCAGGAGAGAAATCACAGATGCCTGCCGACCTTTGTGAATAGAGTATGCTCGTAACGTCCTCATGTTGCATCGGTCCGAAATACCGCAGCAATAAGCTGGTTTTCTCAAACTGGCATCCACGGTAACGAGTTCTTTAAGAGAGGAGTACATAGGTTTATAAAGGGTCGGCAACGCGCGTGTAATACTTCTGGTATTTCAAGTGTCCATAAACTACGGTAACCGTTTACGATCAGGCGGGCCGTACGCTTGTTTGCCACCGTCGTGATATAAAAAAAGAAAGATTTCCAAAAATGAGTGGACGGGTCGGAAGGGCCGCCCTAGGCGGACTTGTTCGAGTCAAATCGGAGAAATACTGGAAAAGGGCCGAATCTTAAGTACCCGAAACCGACGTGCGTGCATGACTCGATGTATGAATGTGGAAGAAGCAAAATAAATTTGTCAAGATCGTAGCAAGTGGAAAGAAGTGGTCTCTGCCTACGCCTCTGGGAAACAGGCGTGATTTAATGTAGATATGTACATATATGTATGTAAGAATTTCCAATAATGAAAAAATATGCAATAAGTCCACCAATTCATTACCGATAATGCCAGCAGCTTCATTCCTTATTTCTATGATACGACGTACAAATAACTTGCTCACATGTACGAATATTATCTTTAAAATTGAGATATTACTAAGACCCCAGAATCAGATCAAACGATTGCACCGAGCGACTGCTCCGAGTAACTTCCGATCCCCCGAGAGCGAGCGAACTAGATCAATTGGATTATATAATACTGCAACATTCAATTACTGAATTTGCAGGCTCCCTTAACCGTGGGAGCATCGGTTGCTGTTCGCAAATAACATAGATCCGGACTCAATGCACTTTATATGCATATTGCAGTAACTGATGCGTTTACGGTAGAGAGAAACCTGCTGGGACAAGGCAATTCGTCGCTTGATTAAGTCAAATACGAGTTTGTGATATAAAGTGCCAGGCAAGCGAGGCCATCGTCGTACTCGTACCAGACTAATACAACCAAGCAGCAGTATTCGCATTATTATGTTTCGGTGTGCGGATAAGACAACTAGGTTTTTTTTAGCATGGATATTTTTCATCTTAGTCTCAGGGTTGGCAACACAATCTTTAAATTATAGTCATGAGATTGCAGACGTACGAGTATATGGGTCTCCGATGTTTGCCAAACGTTTCCAAATAGTGATTCAATTCCCAATTGTTTCAGTTGGGCAAATGCCTTTTTTTCCAAAACTGTAAATATTTCAGGATTTCTTTAAAACTAACCTAACCTTACCTATATGGTTCTACACGATGGTCCTGAAATAATCCCTGAAATATTTACAGTTTTGGAAAAAAAGGCATTTGCCCAAATGAAACAGTTGGGAATTGAATCAGTATTGGGAAACGTTTGGCGAAACGGCAGAGAACCAATTTTAGGAGGTATTGTTGGTTTGACAAACTTTGATTTGCCCCGTAGTCCCACGTTCCCCACCTTACTTTAAATTTAACGGTACACGGCACAACGGCACGGCATTTCAGGATGGTCAGCGACGGTGAGAATTGAGATCATGAAACTAAAGATTAAAAGTTTTTTGAATGATTTGAGTCTGAAAGCAGGTGATGTACGCTGTGATTTTCAGATATCAGTATGAAGAGAAAATCAAAAGTTTTAATCTAAAACAATTAAGTTTCAGGGGATCAAAAGTAGGCCTTTGCCCTTTTTGTTTCGGAACTTGGCTCGTCACACTGTGTCCATTTCATATCTGATATATCGCTGTCAGAATAAGGAGACTATTTGCGAGGCTCCTCGATGCAGGCTGCAGGCCACACTGCGCGCGGGTTCTCGCGAGTATGCAGATTTTCGAGTGCCCTCCACATTCCTTTGCATTGCAGTACGTAGTTTATGAAATGTTTTCGCAATAAGTAGAGAACTCTACGAGAATATTTTACAGAGGGAGAGTTTTTGAGATTTCTGTCCGTAAATAAATGGGTAAAAATCAAATATCAAAATCGATTTCCAAAGTAAATTTCAAGATCGCCTTGAATAGACATACGATAATACAATATAATATCATTATACCACGCGGTATCCATCCAACTATATTTATAAAACCATTATTTTCTACTGACACATGCCATATACGAATCTATACATCTAACTACTTATGTATAGTAAAAGACCACAACTACCTTAAAATCTCAATATATCATATAATAGCCTCTACCACCACAAACAATCAACTACTAATGCACTAAAAGGAAAAATGGCGTTTACAACGCTTATTACAACAACGGTTTTCTCAAAAACATTTGTTTTCTACTTGCAAAGGTTAAGGTTGATAATCTATCATTTCAAGTTACTCGTAGATGCAGTTTTTTTATTACAAAGTAGTGTTGTGTAGCTCGCGCCGCAATACAACGACTTAGTTTAAACACTACATAGGGTAAAGTCACCAGTGGTCTGCCAGAGACCATTAGTCGACCTTATATGAGTGCGAAGAGTACAGAGTATAGGCAGAGGCCGACTACAGATGACTTTACCCTATCATTTTTGAGTGGAATCGACCAAACCAAAACCGAAATAGAATACTACTGTATTCGGACATATCGGCCTTCCCACTACTCCCAAAGAGCGAACCCTCAAGTAATTTTATACAGTAAGTTGGTAAAGTGCTACACTGACAAGCCGGGTAGTTTGTATTGAAGTATGCTCCACTTCGTCGCGGAGCCACATTGTTGGACGAGAACTTTGCGATCAAGTGTACACTGTATAAGCTTAAAATACTTGCTTAGAGAGGAAGTTCGCGGTTTAACAACTGGGGAGGCAAGCGAGCTGTGCCTGGAAAAATACAACTAAAGTATATATACGGTCAAAATGGTTAGCGTAGACTTGTTACAGTACCTACCTGATTTGTTTAGATAAGGGTAGTTTTTTACATCACGTTCATTATATCTTAGCTTATTTAAACTTTTTGCACTGAATGTGTAAACAGTGCAAGGAAAATGTAAGGCCCAATTTATCTCGATTTTCACTTAAAATAAATCTCTTCAGGCATCTTTTGATACGTATTGCGATAAAATAAACATTCTCCGAAAGCATTTTCTTCACCACGCCCCGAGCATCGAGTAAAATAGCTTTATCGATACGTGGGTCGGGGTGAACTATATGAGCACACACTGTTCACTGTTTTTTTACGTATAGTATAGGATGCTTAGATTTTCAATAAAAAATACGATAAATTATAAAGTATTTTAAGTTCCCGTAAAATTTTGATCTTACGACAACGATAATCAAAACGAGGAAACATTGAACATTGTTATATTTCATTAATCAAACCACTGAGCGTCACTACTAAAATTCGATCATTCTTAAAATTTGAGTATCATAAAAAAAAGCAGTGCTAGAAAGATTATGACTAGTTTGGCCTGCGTAACTTGTATCTCACTTGTGGCACAATGCTTCTTTATCATTATATTCTTCATATAATTCCGCTGAAGAGGCAGTATGAATTATACTGAAGTATTTCGTAGTGATGAGACATCGTAATTTTCCGATTTCTGACTGACTCAAAAATTAATACTTTTACTAAGGTAAGTATGAACTGAACCGATGGCCTATTCAAGAAAAAATCTTTTGATGAATCATATGACAATTCCTAAGCCGTATCTTTACCTACCACCCGTTACTTATTCGCTGTGTATATGCCAAGTTGTGATGGAGCTATGGCGGAAAATGTAGCACAAATAGGAATTTGAACGATCGCGATCACTTAACGTAATGCCCAAAATTGACACAGAAATGGCGCATTCTGGGGCACGGTAGGTTTTTAGGAAATATATTACGATACTCGTGAGGGATCGAAGATGAGACGTTACGTGATAAAGTATAATGTTATATTCTTCATAGTCGTCTGTGCTTGGAATACGTAGCTTGATTATGTGGTTGAAAGATGTGGTTCAATCAAAGGGTAAGAATGGACGGATTAAATCGAATTCACATTAGAAATATGATTGCTTGAAAATAGTTGCAGCGTGTCCGGCCAAGTTCAAAGAAAAAGCCGAGCGATACTGCAGTGTGTACGTTTACACGAACCCGTTCAGCTCTCCCCCCCCCCCTCGTATTTTTTTCCCCTTTTTTACAGATTACTTAGGCAAATGAACTCAGCCTATTATGAAAATAAATCTTCTATTATTACATTTATTACTCTTTGAAGAATTACTACTTTCTAATTCTTATTATTTATTTCATGTTTAACAATGCATAAATGAAAGTGTCATGCAACTAAAGTCATCATTGTATGGCTTTCATATGATTTAATTAAGCATTAATAACTTTAACTAGTAGCTTTTACCGAAGTTATGAAAACTAATACTATAAACTAAAGCATCTAGGTTATTAAACAAGTTCTGCGTTCAGCGAAACTTCTACATTAGTTACATAACACACAATGTAGCTAATAAACGCAGCGACCTTATTAATAATCTTCTTTATGTATTTTTATTTAATTCAATATATAAAGCTACCTACGAAAGATATTAAGTATTAACTAAACCTCAAAATTCAAGAAAAAAGTATCTGATTATGGACGAAAATTAAACCACGTGGGATTGAAACTCAAAATGCCTGTACCTTGGATCTGTGAATATGCACAATGATATAAAATTACCAGATGTATTTTTTTATAAAAAACCGGGCTCCATGGAACGGTCGACCGAGTGCGTAAAGTCATACGAGCTCGCTCACTCAACGGGTAAACCGATGCCGAAGAAATAATATGAGCTTGAACGAGCTTTTGACTCTAAGAATTATATTATGAACAACGAGAACAAGAAACAACAGAAATAGTAATAAAGAAAAAGGTAGTATTTTTAAAAAAACGTAGAACTCATATATTATATTTTATCGTTCTTTGAATACAAAATGGACACATTCCAAAATGAGTCAGTGTTGCATTTTAAAATTAGAAGCTGATCGTATAAGATTTTTAATACAAGAGCAAATTATTTTGGAATGTGTCCGTTTTGTATGAGCGATATTCTTAACTGATAAAATCTTTGATTAATTTAAGATTATAAGTTTAGATATTTTTTTTGTGTAACAAATAAAAAGTTTTTTTTTAACTCTTACTTTCTAGTCATAATCAAACTGAGAGTATACTCGTAGTACCTACTTAACCCCTTGGTGAACCAAATAGTGAAAAACTGCATTTCGCTTCAAGAACGATAAACGACTTGTACGCGGAAGAAATCGCGGAAAAAAACTAGAATAAAACAAGAGACAAGTACAGCCCAAGCGAAATGCCAGAGGTGTGACCAAAGTCGCCGTCGTAAAATTAGACATAAAATATCTAATTTAGTAAAGTGAAGAAATGAAACAAACCGCGGCAGAATTGATTTACGACGAGCTCGCCAATTATTAAATAGAAAATCGTTAACGAGAACCACTTTAACTCATAATGAAAGACAATCACAATAAGATAACTATTACGCAAAAGCCATTAAAGTTACCTGTAGCCAAACTGAGCATGGTTAAAATGAATTCGTATTACATGTTAAGTAAAATTTATAATGCTGTACCTAAAACTATAACAAAGGGTATAACCGTGTTTGTATGGGGGATCGGCCCCAGACGCCAAATTGATTGTCGTTTTGCTGATTTATTTCTCCAAGCATAAGATGCTATTCCGCCAAATATTGAGCCTAAAATGTCACAGGTTTTGGAGAAAATAAAAAAAAAAAAAAATCGGTTTTTATTTATTTTTGTCTAAACTACTGAACCGATTTTTTTGTAACTTAAGTGTATTATGCTAGTAATTTAGATGAATTATTAAAAAAAAAATGAAGTTCCAAATGCATTTGTAAATAGTTAAATTTTTACTTTTAATTTTTTTTTTTTTTTTTTTATTGTTCCGATATAGGGACACCCACCAATTTTGGATATTTTATGTAAAAACTAATATTCTATAACATATATTTTTTTCAAAAACATTCACTTGGCTCAACAGGGTAAGAATACCATGTGCATGTAAATTGATACGACAACCGAGAATTCCATATCGACTGCCGCTGTGTAGGTAAGTACGAATTTGAATTTAGAACGTGACCAATTGTTAAAGAGGATGGATTACGTTATTATTGGCTGTATAAGCTGTATGCAGCTTGGTTGTAGAGTACCACGAAATAAAAAAAAAAGGCGGGAAACATTATTGTTCAACATGAGTTGCATTAATATTGATCTGGTTGCAATGAGAAAAAAGGAGATTATAAGAAAAATATTTTTAAAGTCGCCAAGATCCTTACACGTGTACGTGTATAACAATATCTGTGAACGGTTACAAAAATATGCAATTCACTATTTTGAAAATGAAAGCCTGCTGTCCGTAGCGGAAAACGTAAGCACATTTGTAATGCCTTTTAAACAATAACTTGTGTAAGTAAATAGATATTCGAACAATTTTGTAGTCGTTAACTTATATTTTAATTCTGAACAAATACGTTAATCTATCATAGTATATTATTAATTTGACAATAATTACGTACATAGGTACCTACTCTGTTTGGTTTTATAGTAAGATACTGTATACAAGTATAATCTTGAGTCTTATGAACTTATTACCTACCCATGTTATTGACTTATTAGTATTTACATTTCAATATTAAATGTATGGCACATCATATGTTTGTTTTATTTTCGCTATGTTGATCCAAGTGAATGTTTTTGAAAAATCATACGATAAAGAACTAATATTCTTTATCATATTTTTGTTTTCAAAAACATACAGCTTATACAGCCAATAATAACGTTTTCATGACACTTGCTCGGAAAGGGTTTTATAACACGCAGGCGTTTAGGGCAGTTATAGCCTACTTAGCTCCCGCGGGAGTTATAGATTTTCATAACTCCCTAGGGAGTTATGAGTTTAGTTTTAAAATATAGAATCCACTTGTACATCATTTCAGACCAAGGAGGTGTAAAATCAGCCAAGGTTTATTTCCTATATTCAAAACTTGGCTACAAACCAATTTTACTGTTTAATTAAACTTATACGGCACATTTGTCTGCATTATATTTCTATTTTACCATTATTTCAGAGACATTCGCAATTATTTTATTAAATTTCATTTTGAAAATTTGTACAATCTGGCAGAATGGCCTGTATTTGTCAAGTTTAAAAAAAAAGCAATTCTAAGCATTATCTGTGGAAGACTAAAAAAAAGTTGTCAAACTCTTTTAGCTTAGCGAATCGAGTTCGTTTAATTTTGTTTGATTGTTGTTTCCGAAGCGTATTTTGTTTAAAGGTACGAAAAAAACAAACTAAATATGACTTCCTCATCGGAAGAATCTGTAGTGACATCAACACCACCTGATTTGTTAAATGCGGCTCAACTACTCAACAATGATTTGCTGCCAGCGAAATCTAAAGAAAAGGTTTTTTTTTCTAAGTACTTATTTGTTTTTTATTTCCTCGCTAATGTGATGAAAATCATTGTGTGTATCATGGGCAGTAAGGAGATTGCAAACTCGAGTCATTAAAAGCCCTCCGCCTTCGGCGTCGGGCTTCTAATAGTCTCTCGTTAGCAATCCTCTTCTTACCGCCCTTGATGCACAATGTACTAAATCCATCCTCTTTAATAATTGGTCACGTTCTAAATTCAAATTCGTACTTACCTACACAGCGGCGGTCGATATGGAATTCTCGGTTGTCGTATCAATTTACATGCACATGGTATTCTTACCCTGTTGAGCCAAGTGAATGTTTTTGAAAAAAATATATGTTATAGAATATTAGTTTTTACATAAAATATCCAAAATTGGTGGGTGTCCCTATATCGGAACAATAAAAAAAAAAAAAAAAATTTAAAGTAAAAATTTAACTATTTACAAATGCATTTGGAACTTCATTTTTTTTTTAATAATTCATCTAAATTACTAGCATAATACACTTAAGTTACAAAAAAATCGGTTCAGTAGTTTAGACAAAAATAAATACTTAAAAACCGATTTTCATTTTTTTTTATTTTCTCCAAAACCTGTGACATTTTAGGCTCAATATTTGGCGGAATAGCATCTTATGCTTGGGGAAATAAATTAGCAAAACGACAATCAATTTGGCGTCTGGGGCCGATCCCCCATACAAACACGGTTATACCCTTTAACTGGAAACATGTTTTATGGCAAACTTAGACAATGGTTACAAGAGGAATGTTACTACTCAATGAATGAATTTTTCGGTAAAATAAATAATTGACTTTGTTATTAGGTATATACATTTGACATTATGTTCGCTCATTTTAATTTTAATTTTAATTTAGTTATAAGGACTAAAAATTTGTATGCCACTAAAGGCTGAGCGGCTGTACTATATAACATAAATAATAAGACCATGATGTAACCCGTTCAATGCAAATAAATTATTTCATTTCATTTCATTTACCTAATGTATAACCCTAGTTTTCGACGGCGTTTCGTATTTTCGAATACCTAAGAAAACTATTTGACACCAATTTTGTCTTCAAAACACGGTCTACATGACCAATTTCCAAGTTAATACTAATATAAAAAATACAATTCAGGTTCAATATCTAAGAGTGTAATAATTTCCGAAACGGATACAAAACTTTTTTTACTCGTAATGAACTCTACTATAAATAAGTGCCACTGTAAAAGGAATACGCCGATTTACCAATCACCCTGTACACCCCACTGCATTATTACCGTATGTCTCTCTATATCCCACAGAACCCAATACACACATGTCTCGACGAGCCGAGACGCCTGGAATCCCCGAAACAACATTTTCTAAGGAAACTATACGAGTACATGTGAAATTCTTGCGAGGAAAAATAAAGTAAAATGTGGTTTGGAGAAATACGAACCATTGAACACGCTGTAGTGTGGGGACATGATAGATGTCTTCGATTTTGATGTCAAATTCTGTACAGATGTATTTTTGTTGAGTGCTGTTTCAATTTAGGAAATTAAATTTAACCGGTTATTAACCGTTTTTGTAGGAAAATAACCGGTTTAAACCGATTAAATCCGGTTAAACCCGGGTTATAACCGGTTATTTGCATTTCCTAGTTTTAATCACGTTTATCTGAATAGAATTTGGCAAATAGAGGGAAATGGAAGGGGAACCGGTGAAATTACTAGCGTGTAGGCCAGTTTTTTGACGATTAATTCTCCGACAGCAAATCCTAAAGCCCTAATAAAACTTCTGGATCCCAAGACTAGCCTAAGCTAGGTAAATCAGGGATACAAATCTTTAGGCACAAGTTCCGCGCCCTTATTACACCCTAAAGGAGTGGAGGGGGGAGGGGTGGTCGATACATGTTATCCCTGTGAAGAGAATTATCGCTCCAATAACAACTCTTTGTGTTTATTTGAATATTTTGATTGATTTGAAAATTTATTGAAAGGATTTAGTTAGCTTTAAAACCAAAAACTGTCTACGTTTTTCTAAAAAATATTTTCGTTTTAAAGAAATAGGTTAAACTGTAGTTTTCTTTTTTCTAAAATACCAATAGATCCATAAGTCTTTTTTTTAATTAAATTATACAAGTGATTACCTACCTTTGATCGCGTAAAACGACAAGCAAGAACACATTACGTTAAATCTAAATTATTAAAAAAAACTAATTTCTCCAAACCGAGAATGGAAATGGATGTTCAATCACAAAACACTTGAAACTTTTATACTTCGTTTTCTTTAACTTGATGTTGCTGATAACTTTGGATGAAAGAGACAACATCAATATTGACACAAGAGTGACAAAAGAAATTTGCTGATGGATGGGATTGAACCCGCGACCTTACGAGTGCTCTGCTGGAGTGCGCTATCGGAGCAGTTAGGGTGTTGAATTTCTGTAAATACATGGTTTCCTGGTACACCTTCGAGCAAACTTATTTATTTTTCTAATTAAATAGGTATGTATATTGTCTAAATCTTAAATGTTTAGTTACTGAAACTGTCTATTAATCTAAGTACTAGTACTGAAACTGTCTATTAATCTACTTAATGAACAAACAACTTTTTTTTTTACAGTCTGCCTTATAAGTAGCTGGACACTTAAGTACCTTGTCTTTTCAACGCTTTTGACCCTATGTTTGTGCAGCAGTTCAAATATAACGTTAAAGTAACAAAGCAGTAACGTGTTCAGTTCTGTTACCGACCGTACAAGAAGACTAGAACTTCATATGTGTAAAATTTATAATAATTTGTCTAGATTTCCTTATCTGTTAAAAGATAAAAGATAAAAAAGATAAAAGACATTTATTCAGTAAGTAGGCCGTACGGGCACTTTTACACGTCAAGAATCTACCAGCGCTTCCCAAGAGGAGACACTGCTGAGAAGAAACGCCGCAAGAAACTCAGCAGTCAGTCATCCTGATACCTATTATTTTAAACACTTTTGAACGATCGTATCATTACGCAGAATTTAAAATTCATCGATAGGATGGATGGGAAGGATTTTTTTGTAGACACAAGTTTAATCTTACCTACGTAATTAATGGTTAAGATATCCTGAAAACATCATGGTTTTACCAGAAAAAAACGGTTCGATGAAATTAAATTGGATGAAATGATAAAATCGATGAAGCGAATAAATGATAGGTTACAATTCATTATCATTCTATTTAAAACATAATTATTGTAGTAGTTAGTAGTAAATAAGATTAAAAGAAATTTCCACAAACAAAATTCGGTTCTGACACCAGAAGTCAACTTCAAATAACGTAAACTTAACAAAACTGAAGGGTCAAGAGCAACATTGAAACAATATATCCTACTTTTTACTCCTGTCACAACTGAAGAGAGATGGATAGGGCTCCCAGTGTCGTGTCGGCGTTCCGCCCGTGACCTTCGCGTGTCGGAGAGCTATGGGGGCGATGGGAATCGATGACGGATGGGGGCTCGCTCCGACGGGGGAGGGCATCAACTACACGCTGATAAAATAGGGCTAGTTTTATTGAAGTACCTACGAGTATCCGTAAAACGGACGACTCGATCATTCTTGCAGTTGTAAGGCTTTCGATCTGTCTTTGGGGTTACTAACGTCCATCGGCATTAAGACCGATTTACATTGGTCAAGGACAGTGGACAGTACAGTAGTGTAAGCCGATCGGACATTAGCCAGTCAAGTTGCCTTGCCAGTGGATGCAAATAGAGTCGCTTTCTATTTATTCACTCCAGTGTCCTTGCCACTGTTCTTGCCACTCTCACTGACCAATGTTAATCGGGATTGACTTTACATTGACTACTTTTCATGAAAATAGATCCTAGTCATAGAATGCCTTCTCTACAAGCCTAGCCTAGCCTGTATTTAACCGTCGACAGATTATTTGCGGCGATAATATCATCAGGAAGGTGATTATTATGTAAGTACTTTTATTTAGATGTAAAATGTGTATAATTTTTATGTATTCGTATGTGTATTTGTTCTTTTATTAATATATTGTTTATTTATATGACGTATGTAACTTCTTAACTTAACGTTTCATCAAATTTAGGACCAAGCTCTACTTGTCTTTGTTGACCCAATGGTTGACTGGTAGAGAATGCCTGAAGGCATTAATTTCGATTTGTACTTACTTTGTGTATTGTGCAATAAAGTTTAAATTAAGAAGTAAATTATTAAGTAACCCCAGGGGCTCTATTCCACTCGGTAAACCCATATTGCTTTTGACATGTTATCGTATTGTTTTTAATTCCGCCGCCATTACTATCAAGTAAGTAGGCTATCCACACATTGACAATATGATTACATGTCTAAAGCAATACGCTTTTACCGAGCAAAATACAGCCTCAGGTAGATGATTCTCTTAACCAACTCGCTTTATTAACCAGCGAGTATTAGTTGTCGCGTCAGAGCGTACGTAGTTTAAGAAGCTTAAAACTCGCTTGTATGACTTCGCTGAGCGATCAACCTTTCAACAACAAGCCGGTTTTGAGAGAATAAGGGTCTCCCCAGACCTATCGACGCGGAATCGGCTTGAGCCGGCAAGAATAAGTTTTATGTCCACGCAATAAGATCGAAAACGACGTCGTTCCGTTCGCAACGCCGAGCCGGGCCGAGCCGAGCCGAGCCGAGCGATACCATTTTCACTCTTACTGCACGGACATAATTTTTTTTCTTACCGGCTCAAGCCGATTCCGCGTCGATAGGTCTGGGGAGACCCTAAGACGGTTGTCAGATTGCGTTAAACGTAGTATAGTGTGGTAGGTACAATTACATTCGCCAACAAAAAAAAAACAAACGAGAGCAGCTTTAATGTATCATAAGTGCACGAACGAACACGTCACCGATCCTTTTTATCGAATTTCACTTCATCGATTGTATCATTTCATCGAATTTCAATTCATTAAACGCTTTTTTCTGCTGGAACCATGATGTTTTCAGGATATCTTAAGCATTAATTACCTACATAGGTTAGGTAAAGTTAGACTTGTGACTAGGGAATGCAATTTAACTGGTTATTAACCGTTTTTGTATGAAAATAACCGGTTTAAACCGGTTATAATCGGTTATTTGCGTACCCTACATGTGAATACAAAAAAAAACTCATGCGGTGAGAAATGCCTTTCGATGAAATGAACATTCTGCGTACTAACAACAATACAAATAGATATAATTTTTCCATACTGAACAAGTTTAGTTGAAAGCGTTCAAGCTAACAAGTAGTCGTTTTGGTCGAATTTAATCTACGATGTATAGCAACGTTGTCGACCAGCGTACACACTCCTACGAAACATTTACCAAACCTACATTTGTAGAGTGGACGGTATAAAATCTTGAACTGTTTTAGAGGTAGTCAACCAATGCATACTAAGAGGAAAGAGTAGTAAATGAAACTCGTGAAGAATAAAATTCGACCTAAATTGCCGCGCGTGCCTAAGTTTATTTAGTCCCTGGTTTAGTCAAAACTGTTCAGCCGGTAAGTTACTGATATGGCTGGCTGAACCCTCATGTGTAGGTACAAGGCCCTTAAACTTATGCCGAATGGCCCTGACTTTGCGCTGTCGCTGAAGAGCGACGAGCTGAATCGACGACCCCGATGAAGGGAAGGGTGTGACTGGCGGGGGAGGGGGTATACTTATTAGTGATGAAATAGAGTCAGTTTTGTAAGTATTGTCTCAAGTAGCTAATGCAGCTCTTACAATATTTTTTTTATGGTGTAGAAGACAAACGAGCACACAGGCCACCTGATAGTTAGGGGGAACTGTTACCCATATTTAGACATTCGCATTCACAAGACTGCAATGCAATCCTAAGACTGCAAATGCGTTGCCAACCCTGGGGACTAAGATGGAATGCCTCTATGCTAGTCATTTCACCGGCTGTCTTATCCCCAAACCGGAACACAACAATGCGAACACTGCTGTTTGGCGGTAGGTTAATGGATAAAATAGTGGTAGAGATCCGGACGGACCCTGCACAAGGTCCTACCACCCGCAATTTCAATCATAATATGGTGATGGCACCAATGTTGGACACTATTAGCTGAAGGCACCAATAATTGACAATTAACTCTTAATTCAAAGATCATAAGGATATAAATTGACTTTCTCAAAATAAATCAATAACCCTTATCACCTGAACCAAAAGAATCAAGGGTCCATTATTGGTCCTTGTTCACTACTGGTTCCATCACGCTACAGCTTTATTAAGTTAATAAGTAATCAATCGATAACGTGTTTATTTTATTTCTTTATTTATTATCCTCGCAACCCATACTTCCAGGGCTAACATCTTAAGCAGCCGAACCGATGTTGATTATACGTAGCTAAAACCACTCCGGTTAAACAGACTTCTTATTTTAAAAAAATGCGTTTGAAGGTTCATCCGTTTAAGAGTTACTGTGCTACAGTCAGTGCCCCACCTTGTGTCAGGAGTTGGGAATGCAATTTAACCGGTTATTAACCGTTTACGTACGAAAATAACCGGTTGAAACCGGTTTTAATCGGTTATTTGCATTCCCTAGTCAGGAGTTGAAACCTTACGGTGCGTTTAGACCCAGCGAAGGAGTGCTCTAGAACATGTTGTATTTATTTTTACAAAGAAAACGTAAGAGATAATACATAGAATTCTTGTTCGTTCGTTTGGTCTAAATCGAGCCTTACTGAAATGAATTTGAGTTACGTCTGTTGAATGTACGGACACGCAGTAAATGGAGATATTTTTCAAAGGCGCGAACCAATTCGTATTCGTATTCGGATGGCGCCTGACGCATCGATTACGGATCCACGGATCAGACGGCCATTTATCTGCGGATATATCCGCAGTCTACACCACGCTTTTACTTTATGCGTGTTACGTGTACTTTTAAAATAAGAAAAACATAAGGGAAGTGAAGTTTTCACTACTTCGATACAATATCAATCGGCACCAAGTTCTTTGCCTAGTTTTTAGATTCAAGATGCTGTAAATCGGGGTGGGTAAGGACACAACTTAAAATGAAGCGTATTATAAGACTGAAGTTATTTCCAATAGACTGAAGTTACTGTCAATATAATTATTGTTCTTATTTGTAACAAGTTATGACTTATTTTAGGTTAGTATTGATATAGTTTTATTTAAGACCCCATAAGGTAAAACACATAACATGTGCAATATACTTTTTTGTATAATTTTAGTCTTGATTAATTATTCTTCTTATACTAATAACAACTTGCTTAGTTACCTTATTCTGTTGAAATTATCAAAATATTAAAGTAAGATTGCGTTAAGAAGATTTTCAAATCTTTTAAACTTGTAAACCCACCCTCCGCTTTGTCGTCGTAATCCCAAATCCCGCCGCGCTCTCTAAAACAATCTTAATCACTCTCCGGGAGCGCCACACATTTGCAAATATTTACACATAATTTTCCTTAGCTCTTTATAAAGCCGCATATTTGTCCTCTCAGACCAGTGACACGAATCGTAGCCAGGTTTCTACCTGAATTATATATCAGGGCGTCTGAGTAGGGATAATACGCGGCAGATCCAGGATGTTGTTACAGCGATGCGCGACACGATAAACAAACGACTTCCGAAAGCGCGCGGGTTATACTAAGATGGCTGCCTCGGTTGAAGCTTGAAAAGGTGTTTCGAGAACATGTTTAAAGGGTTCTTTATGTGCTTATTGGGTCGTATAAGGGTACTTTTGTTAATGTATATTGCTTTGGGGTTTTAAATTATCTTTTCCTTGAATTGCGAATTATTGGGCTCGGAAAATGGTTCATTACTTTTCCCAAGTCAACATCCTCAATGAAATGTAATAAGAAACAGCCGAGAAAAATATCCTTAATTTATATTTAATTTTTTAATGAATCCAGAAGTGCTGTAAAATTTCTATTAAGCAGTCATATGGCCGATGAGGCATTGTAAGTTCTTGAGTCATCGCGAGCAGATTCTTCTTTGATGGACAAAATTTCAAGACAATCGGTATACATTGCAAATTTTATGACTTTCTACATCACTGAGCTTTATACCTACTACGCCATGTACAGCTGCAGAGAAATGTAACCACCTTTGCTAGGAAACTTGTATGCAGGGGGGGTCACTTTTCTCTGCAGCTGACTGTACTTTTACACTAGGGTGGTGAGCGCTACGTGTTCTATATCGCTTGTTACTCTGTGCGTCTTTATCGTTAGGATCTAATTAGAAAAGGGAATCCGAGCGGCTAACAAGTTGCTAACACCTTGTGTTAGCCATTGTCGTCTGCCACCTGTCACTTTCATGTTCGTGAAACGGGGCCCTGGCGAACCGCTCTGGTAAACTGCTTCAAAACGTTATTTACCATATTCCTTTTATTAAATGGCTGCATTTTGTCCACTTCGCCTCAACCGCAAACAGTAATATAAATTAAACATTATTTGAGCAGCACTTTTAAAGCTTGCTCTTAATTCAACATTAACGTTTAAATGGTGCATCGTTTTAATTTTTCGTATTTTAAAGTGAAAATAAAGTGGTCTACAGCTTGTATTTGTTGAACCTCTTATGTTATACATTATTCATAGAATATGCATTTAGTTTTGAGACTCAGTAGTACTTAGAATCAAAACCATAGCAGGGACAGTAGAGGTTGAAGACCTCTATGACCCGATATTTAAAATAAGAACACGAAAGAAGAGTAACAGATAGCTGTCATGGATAGAACTAGACAGAACCAGATGAAAGGGCATTGGGTAATTTAACTTGAAGTATATTGTAAAAAAAAACAGCGGCCACGGATGATTTTTACATAGTTATTTAGAGAACTTCGAAAAACACATAGACATATATAATTTATGGCGTTTAATAATATCGGATTGATTGTTTTATGCTAATACCGGAACACAACAATGCGAAGATCGCTGCTTGGAGAATAATTAAAAAAGAAGACGGTGTAGCGATCCGGACGGACCCTGCACAGTTAGAATTCTGAAAATTGCATATTTCTTCAAACCATACGCTTTAAAAAAGTCTTCTAAGATGAAGAACTATTATAGCACTATTATAGCACTTCGCTTATCTCTCAAAAACAAATCTAGTAACATTTCAGTTTTAGTGGTCAACGAAACTAACAGATACATTATAAATTCCATTTAGACCTCAATCTGTCCCTCGCGCCACGAACGCTTCGAGAAGGACGATCACGTCCGTCTGGTCACTAACTCTCGAGACAATAGGAAATATAAAAAAGAGGGTAGTACTAAAACGACGTTGTAGCGAGACATAAAACTGGTCTCGCTGAGTGGCAGGAGCAGAGCTGCAGGTACTCACGATTTGAGAAAGGTCGCATCGCCGAAACATTACTTAGGTACCTGGCCAAGTTCACTTTATAGACTAGACACGTTCTGTTATAAAATGATTCGATGACTACGCCTAGACAAGCGGCGACCTACCCATCGATAGACGTATGAAATATACAAAACAAATGGAAAAAGACAACGAGTAATATTAATTATATGTTGTAAGTTATATTTACATTGTAAGTCCAATGGCAAGCAGTCTTACATTAAAACTAAATGGACCCGACTAGGTCGTTCGTTCGTTTGAGATTAATGTCTTAACAGGCTATCTTATCGCTAAATAGCGATCTTTTCAGACAACCTTACAAAGAAGACAAGTGATTTAAAATTATTATGTTAATTACGTTGTATACTATTTATCTTCAAATAAATAAATAACTTATATATTAACAGCACAATCTAACAAATATTGACCTTGTCTCAAACTAAACTCTAGGTTTGCGGAAACAGTTTACGTCGACGATTTTTCACTTTACCGACTTCACTTTTTTTGAACCATAAGAAAACAAACGAAAAACTATTCAGAAAATGTGTTCATTTAAAAACATTGAGGCAAAAGGGTTCCGTATAGCGCCGAAAACAATTTAGCATACCGTAGTCCAATAACATTCCCGCCCAATTCAGCGGAAGCTGATCCGACGGGGGGGGGGAACAAACACTACGGAGCCTACCCTCATGATCGTTACAGTTTTTCGACTACTTTTGCGCTAACTTTCTGCTACAGTTTTGTATATCTTTACTTTACATCAATTGACGAAACTAAATAACTTTAGTCTCTAGAGTCAAGTTGAGTAAAGAAACAACGTTATTATTTAAAAGTAACGCGAGCCAAAAAGCACCCTTACACAAAATTTCGTCTTATTTAAGTAAGTTAACCAGTACAGTTACAGTATAACTTAAGTTAGATCCAAAACTTTTATGGTAAAAGTTTGATGAAGAAACTTGCTAATTATTTCGGTATTAAAAAGGGAATCTGTTTAAAGTAGTCTATATAAAATCTAAATTCCAAGGTTAGTAAGAGGAACGAACTGGACTGTAGTGAAAGACTAACCGTCGTACTCAGGCACATTGTAGAGAAAATAAACGTTTGTATGAAAATTCGTCACTTAGGAACGAAATATTCAGTTTTTATCCTTAACTGACAATGAGTGACCAAAAAAAATGGTTTTACAAAAATGCGCTCATATAAAGATACGAACTTATTATCTTAGATAGTATACTTTCAAGTCTTTTTAGGTTTCAGTCTTAAGTTATTTATAAGTCACAGTGTATACTCAACTCGAACTTTTATTTCTGTGCAATGTTTTAATATTTATACGCTCTTTTGTAACGTTATCTGTTGAAGTTGCCTTTTCACTATTTACTTTGAAATTCAAGAGTTTTTTATCACTTAGCACGTTCCTGTCATTATTCAGTCAGATAGAATTTCACCCGAGCATTTGCTATTTTTTTCTGAAATGGTATAAAAAACAGCAAACATAATGCTGCCGTATTTATTTTCTATCACAATGAGAAGCCACACGAGCACACAGACACCGGATGGTAAGTTAATAAACTAAAACCGTAACATGTTACTAATATAATCATATATTGATAACAGAAAAGGGCCTAGGAGTAATTTTTCGAATCAAATCAGAGTAATACTGGAAAAGGGCCGAATGTTAAGTATCCGAAACCGACGTGCGTGCATGACTCGATGTATGAATGTGGAAGAAGCGAAAGAGAGGATCGTAGCAGGTGGAAAGAAGTGGATGGTATCTACCTACCCCTCTGGGGAACAGGCGCGATTTAATCTATGTATGTATATTGAAAACAAATAAACTAAAATCATTATTTAATTGTGCATTTTAAAGTAATCCTCTGACTCTTTGTTCTCGCAAACTCTTTCAAAAATGATTGTCGATGTTATCGATAACGATACCTATAAAATTATTTTCCGAGCAGTAGCATTGGCAAACCATTATAGTCTATAATAAAGTTGAAATCCCCCGCGTTTTGTTCCCTCAGTTCTTTAACAACCCTTCACTAGTTTTGACATTCAGTAGGTTTAGTCCTGCGCGCCGGTCACCAGTGGCAACAAAGGCTGCCACCCCACCTGCACAAAAAGCTTTGTCTGCTTCAGGAGGAATTGGATTACACCTGCTGCAGTGACGTTGTGTTCGAGGGTATTTTCAAACTGGCAATATTCGTTCTTTGTTGCAGTGAAATAGCATTACGCTAGCTTTTGCAGTACTATTGGTATGTCAAACATTCAGGATTATATCGTGGAGTACCTGCAATTGAAATTGACGCATGATTTTGGATTCTGGTCGGAAATTATTATGCTTTCTAATGCAGCGTCGGGAAATGGTTGGTTAATGAGGCGAAATCGTCAATGTTGTTATTAATCCGGATAGTAAATCAGTTGAAATTGATAATCGTATCAAAGTGCTTGTAGGATGAATTATTCAATTTAAATAAGTGAGCAATCAAATTGAATAAACAATTCGCTAATTATAAATAATTATAATATTTAGAACACTTGAATGTTTCGGTTTTTGAGTCTAACAATAAATTTGACAATACAACAAGTGAGCGCCTTTATTCCATTTCGGTTTAGCTCATTTGTATTCGATATCGTCATCACATTGTTCCTCCTTCTCCGCTGGAAAAAAAACCTTTGAAAAGTCATGATTCATAGGGTGACTGTCATCTGTATGATTTCCAAATAAGACCAGCTTGGCTAACTGATGTCCTTCAAAGAGGCTTGACTCAAAACGACGAAGACGATGGTGACGTAATTATAGATCTGACTGACAAGGGAATAACTGCTATCGTGGCATTTTATACTCAGTCTATGAATAACAATGTAATTTTACCAAAAACATTTCAGTTCGGACCCAGCATTAAATTTTACCAATGGGCTGGTAAGTCCATTCTGCACCGCCACGTCTCGTTAACCATGTTAGTGACGACACGTTAATTAATATCACCGACAGACGCTGCACATTTCCGGGCATGCGCTTTATTTACATCAATACCCAACATGCATGCCTGGACCAAACTGAACGTATTTGAGAAAAACGTCATCCCAATTTCAACCGTATCAATAACAGATTTGATTCAAAATGAGAATGCTAAGCGTTTTGAGTTGAGCCCCTATTCTTCGCCCGCTTTGATGTGTATTCTGCATACAAAGGGCATGTTAATTGAGTCTTGATTGCACGGAAGGCAAAAAGCTCCGTGTTTAAAAGGGAAATTTTAGAGGAAATTGTGTGCAGGAAATTCATTTTCTTTTTGGTCATCTGCGTCGATTTATGGTATTTGGTATCTGTACCGATGAAAATTGTTCAGGATTGATGGAGGCAACACGTAGGATATTTATTTAACTTTCAATGCTTTTTCAGGGCGATTTGTCGTGAAATGCGTCCCATGATAGAAACCCAAAATCAATTACGAGCAATCTCCTCGAAATAAATACCAGTTAACTATTAATTTATATAAACGTTCGTCTTTACGAATCCAGGGTTGCCTTGACGTCATGACAGACTGATTTAAAATGTTCTCAGCAGGACACAACTATAAGTATACTGTGAAATAATCAAGTGTTCTCCTGAGTAGATGGTTTTTACTCAGCAAAATTGAAACTGTTGAATTAACCTTTTTTGTCACGCTAACAAGAGTTGAATTAAGAATACTTGTACCTTAGCTATAGTAATCACAAATGGATCGTGTACCCACTCATTTCACGGCGGCTAGACTAAGTTAAGTGGATCCTACTTTTGCTGATTGTAATGTACGAGTATCCATTTATTCGGCCTCCATCGAACCTTTTTCTTTACCATATGGTTTTTTTTTCGTGAGCCAAAGCCTCATTTATTGGTAGTTATTTAATCTTTCCCTACTTATAGGATTTGAATACAATATAACACATAGATACTAAATAGACGTTCTAGCGATTAAAATACATACACGTATTTTATTTGTCTGGAAAAAATTGTTCCCGTAGTAAAAACGAAATCTATGTGGGCAAAGACGCGGGGAAAAACTAGTCAGATATAATTATTTTGTGTCTTACAAAGAGCTGGTGGCTTATTCGTTCAGACCTCTTTCATACAGAGTATCTCATAGTTTACCAGGACTTACACGTTGTAAAAGTGTAATTTATAACGTTTTCTTTTTAACGCAATCTTTTTAGGGGACTCGAGTTTACAATTAATGTAAGCGATTGAGGTCACAAACCTACATTAAACTCGCGGAGTCTTCGAAGCAGACTTAATAAGCGGAAGCCTTGCCTCAGCAGTGGGGTGGGACGTATTATACGCTGATTACGTATTGACTATTAGATACCCAATTAAATATGTACTCGTATATCCAAACGAGGCTCTCTCTGATTTCCACATTGAATTTTAGATTAATGAAATAACCGAATTGGACTGCAATTAATTCTATTCATAAAGTTGGCAAATTCGAAGTCCATGCAAATTACCGCGTAATCAGCGGGTAATTGTAGCCTACACCGGAGTGTGCCCGGATTCACCGACATTCCACAATTTCACCACCAACGGGTCCCTCGGCGAGTTAACCGGGAAAAATGCTGAGACAGTTACAACCGTAATTAAACAAGACTCGCCACTTTAAGGAATCATTTTTGTTAAGAAAACTTGAGATGGTGCTTTTTAATTATAATTAAAAATGCACTATCTTGCCTCGCACACTGAATAACGCTTAAAACTAATTGCATATTATAAAGAACAAGCTCTAATGTAATCACAACTTTAGTTTCAACTTTTAAAATTTAATTTTATTCAAACTAATTTAAAACTGCAATTCGCCTTAAACTAACGTTCGGTTATTAAAAAATATCATATACCAATTTTAATAGAACCCTAAAAACTCCTCCAAAGTTGTTTTATAACACAAAAAGGTTGCGAAGTGTGGAAAGGGAGAGGTCACGTTGGAATGGGCAGTAGTTTTACACGAAGCAAACGCAGCGAACCGTGTTAATTAAGTGTCACAAGCTGAAGTGAGTCGTATTAGAGGAGTACAAATGTCATTTTGGGTTGCAGAGTCCGGACTTGTTGTTGTAATTTGTGAGCACAAACGGGCGACTGATGAATCCGTCGCAGTGGAATATCAACTTGAAACGGACGTGAAGGCTGAGGATGGAGAAAAATTCGTTAATTCCACCTGTCGTAGGGCCAGGTTCCATCAACATCACCTTGATGAATGGCGTTCTTCCACCGTGCGTTTCTCTAGGCACTTTTTACCTCGTACGGTGAAACTGTGGAACGAACTCTCACCAATATTTCCTGCCAGTTATGACATGGGGTCCTTCAAGAAAGGAGCTCTTATTTTCCTTAAAGGCCGGCAACGGACCGACAACTCAACTTGAGTTGCCGATGTTCATGGGCGGTGGTGATTACTTCCGATCAGGTAAGCCGCATGCTCGTTTGCCTCCCTCTTTTATAAAAAAAAAAAAAAAAAAAAAAAATTGGGTTGCACTGTACCACCAAGGAAAGAGGCTCAAAGTGAAATGAATATAATACTTGTCTTGTCTACGTTATTGTCAAAATTAGACTTAATTTCTTTAGCAAAATTGTTGCACGCCAAATCGAAATGGGCCGCGTCACTTGTCGCGTCTGATTATGCAAATAGAAGAACTGGAACGCAATTTGCATTTATTTCTGTAAATATTATGATGCTAACGACAAAAATAGATAAATATAGGTGTAAACTTTTTTTTTTTTGTTCTTTCTGTATTAAATGTCACCAGTTTTTCTGGTGATATTTAAATCGGCATCAAATAAAAACCTAACAAACCTAAAAATCTGAACTAAACGGTCAAAAAACTAAATTTTCATCAAGAGCGTAGTTTGCTCAGCGTTTAGTTTTTCGTTGTGCAGTTCAGTATTTTATCGTGGTGCTTTTGTTTTCTCATTAAAAATATTAAGTATTTTTACTTACAAATATTGAAATACGTAAATAATGTGAAAACATAAATTGTTCGATCGCACAGCCCATTTATCATTATAAATTTCTCGAAAAGCATCGAGCACAAAATAATTTCACATCTCAATTGAAGACATTAGCATACGCGCTTATTATTCCATATCTGAATTGTTATTGTAAGCTTCATTAGCCCCATAAATATCATCTTATTCGCTTTTTTAATTTTCCCGAACAAGTCTTTGTTGTTATGTAACAAATTCTTGGATTGTATCGAGCCCTTTACAGGTCTCATAGGCGCGGATGGACTGAGATGTAATAAATGTTTATTAGGGAATGTAATTTAACCGGTTATTATTCGTTTTTTATGAAAATAACCGGTTAAAATCAGTTATAACCGGTTATTTGCATTGCGTAGTGTTTATGTGAATTGATAAGTATTTACGTATACGTGATAATTCTGTCACAGTTAAAATACCGACAGTGGTTTCATTAAATTAAGGGTAAGATAAAAGAGGATGAATTTGGTTTCAAACCTGAAATAAACTAATAATGTCTCAGTTTAAGTACTCGTTAACTCAAAAACGTTGTGACCTTAATTGAAATAGATATAGACCATAATTGACCTTAATTATATTAACCTGAGTTATTAAAATGTACAGCGCAAGCTGCATGCATTGCTTACTACTCATATTAAATAGAAATATTCTTGATCCTCATATTATTTAGTTAATGTAAAACTTATTATCAATTGTTTTCTGGTGGGGTCACAGTTCTAACCTAACCTAACCTACTTTTCTGGTCGTTTCGTTTCTGTCGATCAGTTCTAACCTAACCTGGTAGCGATTTCTAACCTAAAGGTATCAATCACCTACTAACCACTTACTAACCACTTTGTAATTGTAATGAACTTCATATCAATAAATGATTCTATGTTTCTAGTCTACCAAACAAATAATATTCGTTTCAAAATAATCCTACGGTTTGATAAGTCTGTTAAAAAAAAAACATAACTATTAACTGTTTCTGTGAGAAAAAAATATTCAAGTAAATAGTCGTTGAAAAACAAATTTTGTTAATCAAAATACAAGGACCAAATATTATTATGAAACTTTTTCTGCGAAACGAAATTCTATGAAATTTCTGTCTGCAACACAAAGGAACCGACCAAAGTGAGCGAACAACAATATTACGCCTTTTGGGTTTCTCCTTATTGATACTTATGCTAACACTACCTAGCGGATGCACGCGATTTCGTACGCGTACAAATAGTTCCCCGTTCCTCCTCCTATTTCTTCCCGTCGGGGGTCGATTTTCGGAAAATCCTTCCTTAGTGCACCCTAGGCTACCCAAGGAATACTCCAAATTTCAAGTCCCTGCGCGTTGACATGTCGGTCAGCTTCTTCTTTTATGTATTTAGATTTATTATACCCTATACAATTACTCCGAAATGAATGACGACGCGCTGGCCTAGTGGGTAGTGAGCCTGCCTACGAAGCTAGCGGTCCTGGGTTCGAATCCCGGTAAGGGCAGATATTTGTGTGATGAGCGCGAATATTTGTTCCTGAGTCATGGATGTTTTCTAATGTATTTAAGTATATATTTCTCTATGAAAGTATTTATATCGTTGTCTAGTACCCATAGTACAAGCCTAGAGCTTAGTTTGGGACTAGGTCAATTGGTGTGAGATTTGTCCCCTTATATTTATTATTATTATTATTATTAATGACTATTTTTACATGTAATTGGATTAAAATTTTGGCATATAATTTATAATCATTGCTAGAAAAATCTCTACTAAAACAAAAGTTCTGTCTCCAGGTGTATCGCGAGTAAACAGAATCAGGATGTCTATTAGTTGCACGAAGTCCATCTCGCCAACTTTTAATCAACGCTTGCCCAAACGTCTTTCGAACGTTGTCAGACGCCGGCGACCGCCAACTAACTTGCTAAGCCTCCTCCGTAGTTAATACTTTTCTTATTCCAGGCGAGATTGCGTCTGACGTGGTTGCTGGAATGATGGTCGATGCAATAAGTTGGTAGATTTCTTAGTAAATAGTGTTTTGCTTAGCGCTGAATAAATGTGAAAGTTTTGGTTAATGCATTGGAAATTGAACTAAAGGTCGAAATATTCGGAAGAGTTGGATAGATTTTAACTAAGCTAATTTCGACGTGGTTTAAAGTAGCGTAAATACCTTACGCAATATATAAAGTGAGAAAACAACCAGAAAAACGATAGAAAAGACGAGCTGTTTATATCAAAACCTGACGTTTCAATCTTCGTTATCACTAAAACAATTCATTCAACTGGTCTTTGCTTTGATACAGTTCGAAGAATTACGTAGGAAATTCCTGAAACATTCAGGGACGATAAAACGAACAAAGACAACATCGAAGCTCTCGATTCAAAGTGTTACAACAGTGTTACAGTTACCGAATAACATCATGTTAATTTAAATAACAAACCAACACAATTAATAATTGAAGCCACACTTGATACCGAAACAGCGGAAAATGAAAAATGGAGCGTTCCAGAACAAATTGAAAACGATAAATAACTCGGTGGAGTGGATTTAGCATGCGGCGCGCGCTGGCTGCGCCCGCCGGGCCGGCCGGCTGGCGGCGCGCGCGGCCCGCGGCGCGGGGAGGGGGTCAAGGAG